>CM069072.1:31365000-31752500 GCA_035220775.1 Malus fusca | reverse complement strand
GATGACGTATTTGGCATTTCCTTAGGTATTGAGAGAACTCACTTGAGCTATATTCTCCCCCGTTGTCTGTGCGCAAGCAACGGATCTTCTTTCCCACTTCTCCTTCAACTGTCTCTCTGAACTCTTTAAACTTTGAGAACGTGTCAGATTTTTCTTTCATGAAGAAAACCCACACATACCTTGAGAAGTCATCAATGAACGTCACCATGTACCGCGTACCACCAATTGATGGTTGCTTAACGGGCCCGAATACATCAGAGTGAACTAGCTCTAATGGTTCCTTTACTTTGAACTTCGATTCCTTATATGGCAATTGGTGTGCTTTACCATACTGGAATCCTGCACAGACAGTGTTTGTTCGCACGTCAAGTTGAGGAAGCCCTTTAAGCATCGACTTCTTCACCATCACACTTAGCTTGGAATAGCTAACGTGACCTAACCGCATGTGCCACAGATCTGCTGTCTCATTTTTCCTTGTCTTGTCTACATATGCAGACTCTGCTGACATCACGTAGACTGACTCCAATCGTCGCCTTTCCATTGTCGGTTTTTCTGAGATTTTTAGATCACGATACACCTTCACATCTCGGGGCCCGAACAAGACATGGTGGCCTGATGATGTCAATTGAGCCACAGATAGCAATTTTTTCTTCATTCCTGGGACATGATAAACATCTTGAAGTGGCACCTGGTTAGAATTATATCGAGGTGTAACTATCGTCTTACCGATGTGAGCTATCGGTAACCTTGAGTTGTCAGCTGTCACCACCACACGACTTCCCTTGTACTCAAACATGTTTTGCAACTTCTGTTTATCACCTGTCATATGATTTGAGCAACCCGAGTCTACGATCCAATCATTCTTGTAGTCAATTCGTTCTGGTTTTGTTACCGTGAGAGCTAATTCTTCTTCCTCCGTAGCGAATAGTGCTTCAGCATCCCAACCATCTTCGCTATTCTCCTTAGAACTAGAAGTAGCAGCATTACTTTCAGCAGACTTTTTCTTGGCCCAACAATCTTTTGCCATGTGGCCCATCTTCCCACAGTTGTAACACTCGCCATTGAACTTTCTACTATTACTGCGATTCTTCGAAGCTCCCCCTGGACGAGAGCCTCCATTTCCTTGGTGATTTTTCATCTTGTCAGCATCCTTTTTAGATCCACCACTAGTGTGCCGCTTGAAAGTGCCTTTGCTTTTGCTGGTGTAGAGCGCTTCTTCTTCACCCTTCAACGAGACTTCTCCCATTTGCTTGGCCATAGCTTCTTGACCTGCAAGCAAATTTTCAAACTCAACAAGTGATGGTTGTGTCGGCCATCCCTGTATAGCGGCAATAAACCCACGATATTCGGGTCTCAAACCATGGATAATTATTCTCTTCATCCTGGTTTCCCCAATAGGAGCTGTTGGATCTAACTCTGAAATTTCGCGGCATATCGACTTCACCTTGTGAAAGTACTTGGCAATCGTCATTTCGCGTTGCGCCATCGATAGCAGCTCGTTCTCGAGAAGTTGCAGCCTTGTATCATTCTTCTTTGAAAACAGTGTAACAAAAGTGTCCTATGCTTCCTTTGGCGTTTTGGCATCCCGAATGTGCTCCAACATTTCTTCATCAATTGTGGTCTTTAAAGCAAACATTGCTTTGCCTGCTTTAATTTTCCACTTTCGCAAGACGCCATTGGCATCTTCTGTCACCGGTCGTGTAACTTCTCCACCACCGACAACCTCCCAAAGGTCATGACCTTGTAAGTAAGACTCCATACATGTTGCCCACATGTTGTAGTTTTTGTTGTTGAGCTTCTTGATTCCTCCAACTACTTGAAGGTCACCCATCGTGCCGGCAAGACTTCAACTGTACCGATCAAGCTTGACTAACAAACTTGCAGAGTACCAAACTCCTCACGACTCAAGATAGCTCCACCAAGAATGATCCCTGACCGACTTGGCTCTGATACCAATTGTTGAACAAAAAGAGTATACAAGATAACTCTAATGATCCAAGAAGAAGAAAATAAAGCACACTCTAAAGAAAGCTCACAAGAACACTAATTAGCAAAGCTTCTCTTATTTAGCACTTAGCTTTGTTTTTCCTTTGGATGAATTACAAGGCTTGGGGACTTGGGTATTTATAGCAAACCATACCTAACATTGCCTAACTTTGCAATTGTAACATTGCCTAACATTGCCTAACTTTGACTACCACACAAAACATTGCCTAACATTGCCTAATCTTTTCCACACAACCTAACATTGCCTAACTTTGCAATTGTAAGCAATTACATCATCAAACTAGATATGGACTTGGACTTTAGATTGGGTTGTGGATTACTTATGGTTTTGGGCTTGACATTGATTCTCAACATCCCGCAGACCAGGCGATACTATGCTGCGGGGGTGCCTGGTTCTTTCTATGGTCGCCTATTTCCTAATGCTTCCATTCATTTTTTTCATTCAGCTTTTGCTCTTCAGTGGCTTTCTAGAGTACCAAAACAGGTGGTGGACAAAAACAGTTCAGCATGGAACAAAGGACGAATCCATTACTCAAAATCCATTACTCAAACTCCACTGATGAAGTGGTAAGGGCTTACGAAGCACAACATGCTGAGGACATGGAGTGCTTTCTGAATGCCAGGGCACAAGAGATTGCAGACGGAGGAATGATGGTTCTCGTCATTACAGGCCGCGTTAGTGTCAGTTTCAGTGTCGCTTTAAACCGACGTTAGTGTCAGTTTCAGTGTCGCTTTAAATCGACGTTAGTATCAGTGTCACTTTAAACCGACGCTGCGTAGTGGCGGATTAAGCGTACAAACCGACATTGAAGCCCTTTCGCGACGCTAGCATTAGTGTCGCTATTCCAATCCGACATTGCATTGTTTTATGTCGGATTTTTGCTAAATTTCCGACAAAAATTGGGTTTCTTGTCGATTTTTGCTTCGCCAGTGATAGGGTATATTGTAGTAGTGCCGGCCCAATACTCTCCCTCATTCTGACTCTTTGGTAAACGTGTGCTATCAACTTATAGGGTCTTGCCTCATGGACATGGCTAGGAAGGTGAGTAATGGTATTTCTATTTCTGACTTTCCGTTCAATTACACAAGAAATTTTGTTTATGGCTTCCATGTGTTTCCTTGCGCAGGGATTAGTAAGTGAAGAGAAAGTATATACATTTAATATTCCTGTGTATACCATGACTTCCCAAGAACTGGAAGCTGATGTAGAAACAAATGAATATTTTAGTTTAAAGAAGTTGGAAACAGTACCTCACACTCCGATTCCTCCCACTGTCTCTCCAATCCAACTTGTATCTCACGCGAAAGCTGCCTTTGAGGAAGTCATCAAGCAGCAATTCGGAAAAGAAATCTTAGATTAGCTCTTTGACTTGTATCTCAATAAACTTGAAGAGCAACCCTCCATCATTGCGTTAGGGACTGAAACTGCAATTATCTTTCTAGCCGTTCTTAAGCGCAAGTAAAATGATACGAACATGATGTTTGAGTCAGTTCTAAAAATCTCCTCCTAACGCCGCCTAGGGTCTCGTTTAGGCGTTAGACGGTTGGTCACTGCCCCGCTAAGCGTTTGAAAATTTAGAAAGGGCGCCTAAACCTGTTAAGGCGCCCACCTAGACCACCTAGGCATCCGTCTAGCCCGCTCAAACCCTCATAGGTTGCGACTCACTTACACAGAAAATAGATAACTTTCATTGTGCATTATTTTTTTAATAAATTGTAAGAGAGTTGTTGAATAATTAAATGAACACAAATTATATGCTTGTTCCCCATGTTTTCATTATATTTCAATACTTCATAATATATATATATATCATTCTATTTTGTAATTTATGATGTAATTATATATATTTTAAGTATAAACAGACACTTATTTACATGAAATATAATAGATTTACTTAAATCTATCTAGTCCGTCAGGCGCCCGCCTAGCTGCCTAGTCGTTGTCTAGACTTCAACTCGTCATCCGACTAGCGCCTAACGTCTTTTAGAATATTGATTTCTATACTTCTGAAGATGTTAAATTGCATTAAACCGTTGTACGAGTCGTTGCTCTAGTGGCTTGGGAAGGACGCGATGGAAATGTCGGTGAAACACCCCAACCCCATTTTTATTTAAAAATTGTTTTAAAGCCTTAATTGGTGAGCCCGTGGGGCCCACCTTGTTTTATTTTATGTTTTCTGGTCTCCCTCTCTCTTCTCTCAGTTCTCTCTTCTCCCTCACCTCTCCCGCAACTCTCCCTCCCTCACTCTCGGCTCTCTCTATCTCAACCCCTCCGAGAGTTTTTCTTACCAACAAACACCACCATCGTCTTTATCTCGTCGCTACGAACTCAACCATAGTATTGGCATCTTGAAAGTCGAACCACGAAGCCTCGTACACGAGCTCCGGCGAGCACCGCCCCTTTCGAGGCCATTTCCGGCCAAATCACGGCGAGTTGGTAAGCGTGTAAGGTATCAATCTCTTCGTATCGCTGAGAACTACAACTTGCCTTTTTGTTTCACTCAATTTCGTTGGGTATTGAAGAAGTTATACTCATTTGAATCTTACCCAGTTTCCGGCGAGTCCGACGGCTTTCGAGGCATTTTCCGGCCAAATCATGGCGAGTTAGACGTCGTGTAAGGTATCATTCTCTTCGTCTCTTCAAGGGCTACAACTTTTGTTTTTGTCTCGCTTGATTTCGTTGAGTAGTGACAAAGGTATGGCCGTTTAAAGTTGGGTGGTTTTCCGGCCGAATTTCCGACCTTCTCCTTCGACAAACCCAGGCCATCCGGCCTTCCCTCACCCACGGGCCTTAGTCATTTTGGGCCAACCCAGTACCCCAGCCCGCATCCTTTTTATTTTTAGTTATTTGATTTTAAAGACCCAAAAGGCCACGGACCTTATACTGAAGGGCCTTGGGCCGAATTCTGTCAAAGGGCTTAAAGCCCTGCCCTTTTGAGGCCTGCGGGCCGTGCCTTGTGGGTGTGTATGGGCTGTGTGTGTTGTGTGGTATGTGTGAGTGTGTGTGTGTTTGTGTGTGTGAGAGTGTGGTTTTGGGCTTAAGCCCAAACCACCCATTTTCACCCTATCCCTTTTTATTCCTAGGCCTATCCAAAACCCAGTCCATTCTTTTAATTGTTTTAAAGGCCTTATTGTCTTGGGCCTTTATTATTTATTTGAGGATTGAAGCCCAAGCCCCTTTTATTATCTGTTTTGTTTTGTTTTAATTTATTTATTAAAGGCCTTTGGGCCGTTCAACGTAACCCAAAAATCCTATTTAACCTAAACCCTAATTCGGATTTCAAGCCTAAAACCTGTTAGACCTAATTTGACCATTGACCCCCGGTCAATGTTGACTTTAGGGTTGACTTTTCAGGTTTTCGTCCGGGACTCTTCTTAGGGTAATTCGACGTTCTAAATCCGTTTCCAATGTCCGTTTTCCCAAATTCAATTGCTATTATATAGTTTTATTTATTGGACTCTTTATGTGCTTAGGGGCAATTATAGTGGCGTTTTTCGTCTTCGCTAGTGGTGTAGCTTTTGGCAACTAAGTACTGTGAGTGGACCCCTTCTAAAAATTACATGATTTGATAATTTAATTGCATAAATGATTAGCATGCATACGGATTCATAATTTGATTTATGTGAAGCCTGTTGATTAAATATATTGATTATCGTCTCGTGTTTTGGTGAGAAATTAATTGTTAGCCTATATTGAGCTATATTTTAATATATCATATTTTCTATAAAAACCATGAACTGGTAGACTATCTGATGGATGACGATAGGATGCTAGAACATGTTTTTAGAAACCCCTCTTTATAGTATAGACGATGGATGACTTTATACTATGAAGTGGTTATTTATGAGAGGCGTAACTATTTGTGCGTACCTAGTAGACACTATGCCGCATGGGGCGAGGAACTGGTGTTGGCATTTAGGCCGGGAGAAATAATCCCTAGCTACGGGCTGAGGGACATGGAGCAGGTATTGGGCCGGGAGTTGGTAATCTCTGGCTACGGGCGCAGAGACCACGGAGCAGGCATTGGGCCTGGAGTTATATTTATTCAGTGATCTTTCTAGCAGCACACCGCGCTTACAAGACGATTTATGAGATGTTTACTGTTTTGATTTCCGCGATGTTATTCTGCGATATGGCTTTTTGAGATACTTTGGCATGCTAGGGTTTTTATTAAATCCATCACTTATTATGCTAGTAGTTTTCATTATATAAACTGTGGGGGTTAGTATTTTGATAACTGTTTTATTATTATCGTATATATATGAACTTGGTCCACTCACCTTTGTTTTGCGCCCCCATTCAGGACTTAGAATCAAGGCACATAATCCCGACGTCAAGACACTTCCACAGCAGCATCTTCGGATCCTCTCGATGTAGGACCCACTCCTTTATTCATTAAATTTTATCTTAATTCTTCTTAGTGATTATGTTTAGTTGTATGCTCTGAGCACGTTCCTAAAACTTTTAACTCTTAGTATTTTAAATTTCTAACCCGTATTTACTTCTTATTCTTAGCTTTTGTATCAATTAATGGCTTTCGTCACCCTCGGGTGTCGGTCAGCACGTGTCAATCCTGGTATTCGGGGAATATCAGGGTCGGGGCGTGTCAGTCGGATTCCCCTTATAACAAAAAATTCGCTGCAGGTGAGAGATACTCTCTAGCCCGCATAATATGTTATTATTAAAATCAGTTTGAAAACTTTTGGATTCACATCTAATGCGTTGGGTTATATTAAGCTGCCTTCCAATTTGTCTGGCACTGCATCATTACAATTGGCTATTAATTTTGCTTTTAATTGTGTTTGTACCATAGTTCACTGATTCCAAAATTATCAAGCACCAGTCAATTTTATACCTTCAGAGACGTATTGAAGGTGTAGGATTTATCATAGGATATTCCAACCGCATGAGGATGTTGAAACTCCTAATTATCTATGTGATAATTAGATGAAAATCTAGAGATATTCAAATTGAAATATGCTCAGGATTTCCATGGGCGTTTCAATCATTGTACTCCCTTCCCAAGCACTACATAAGGAGATTTTGGGGAAGAGAGAAATGTAAGCTAGAAACACAAGTTTTTTCATAGTTCAAAAATTCTAGTTATGACACACCCCAATCCCGGTGTCATTCGGACATCAGGATGGACACTCTGACCAATACATGTGAGTGACGAAAGCCATCATAACATGTGTATGCTAAGAACATGTAAGACATGCTTGCAATTTATGCCGAATAGAACAAACTTAAATAAAAATACATAACTTTAAATGTTAAAAAAATGAGAATGCATAAATAATGTTCATAGCATGCCA
Source organism: Malus fusca (assembly GCA_035220775.1). Classification (NCBI taxonomy): domain Eukaryota; kingdom Viridiplantae; phylum Streptophyta; class Magnoliopsida; order Rosales; family Rosaceae; genus Malus; species Malus fusca. Next base: position 31,745,177 of record CM069072.1, on the reverse strand, counting down.
CCAAACAAGATTACCAGAGGAAGGAAATACTGTGAAAAGATACAATTACAAGGAAAGAGATCCTACATAGAGAGGAGGACTCGAAGCTACTGATATGAGAATACCTCAACGTCAGAATCGTACTTCTTGTTTCTAAATCCTGAAGGGGACGCAAAACAAAAGGTGAGTGGACCAGCGTTTATAATAATAATAATAATAATAATAATAATAAGCAAAACCATGTTTCTTTATAAACATACTACCCCCAGTTTTTGAAATACAATATAATACTATATAGTAAGTTTTTCTGAAAACTCTAGCATGCCACAAAAACGTTCATAATTCGAATCACCGTGTATTTAAATAGTGGTATCGTAATCGCCCAAAGGCAAATCAGTAAAATGCTCGTAAATCATAAAATAGTGTACTTAAATAACGGTATCATAGTCGCCCGAAGATAAATCCATCACTCGAGGGTGAAGCTATACGTCATTGTCCAGTACATCGCATTGCTTTTTTATTTCATCGCCAGAAAATAACCATTTGGTAGAAAAATCCAAAATTTTGATACGAATGAGATAAGGGACTCGCGAACGTCCTCCAATTTGAACCACTTCAAAATTCGTCCGTTTGATCACGTTTTGCTCCAAAGGAAGTTGAATGTCCTATATTGAAATTATAAAAATCAAAATTCTACCAAAATAGTTACCAAAACAAACTAAAAATAGGGTAAAATATATAATATGAAATTGACGCATCAATTATGCTAGTTTTCTTTTTTATACGACTAAAGGGCATAAAACCGCTATAATATGCCCTCAAGTTTTAGTCCAGGTGGCTTGGGAAGGACTAGATGAAAATGTCAGATTTCCCTTGTAACCGAAAAATCGCTGCAGGAGAGAGATACTCTCTAGCCAGAAAATATGTTATTACTAAAATCTGTTTGAAAACCTTTGGATTCACATATAATTGCATCGTATTATATTCAGCTAGCAATCCAATTTGTCTTACTGCATCATTACCATTGGCTTTCAATTTTGCTTTTAATTGATTTGTTTTTGTATTTTCATTATCTCTATATATGCCCCTCATGATACAATAAAATGACATACAACCCCTCACTCCCGAAGAGAGAAACGGAGAGAGATGGCTGCAGCTGAGGAGGAGACCAGTAACTTCTCTGAACCCGAAGCATAGCCGATGAGCGGTGGAGATGGCCCCAACAGCTATGATAACAACTCAACTTTGCAGGTAATAAGGATTCAATTTCTTGTTCTTCTTAAACATCCAATTGCGAAAATCGTTATTTTGTAAAGCTCATTCTGTTACTTAAGAATTTGATCTCTTGCTACTCCGATAACGATTACGGTCCTGTTAACATGTAGCAAATAGATTAAATAATTATGTTAACTGGGCACGGGGCCGCAGGAGGACATACACTTTACTCTTTTTGAAAGAAAAAAAAAATACAAGAAAAAAAGGAGACTTAACCCTCTTGAAAAAAGAAAATAGAAGAAAAAGAGAAGGTGGACATAGGATCAAACCTCTCTAAAATAAAACCCCTTACGTTTATTAAATAAATGAAGAAGAAAAAGGTAGTACAAAGACGGGGGGACAAAAACCAAACCCCAGAAAAATCAACTATTGCAACAAAATCATGAAAACCGATAGCTAGGGAATCTTGAAAAAAAATCCCTAGAATAAGATGTAGATGCAAAGGAAGGAACATGATCCCACCAATAAGTGCCAACATGATCAACCCCATAATTAGCTAAGGAACCAGCAACTTGATTGCCCTCTCGAAAAATATGAGAAAAAACAAGAATTCATTTTAGCTAAGAGAGCCAGACTATCTAACCAAGGAACCCTAAGACTCCATGACGCCATGACACCATGACACCAATGAACTTGAAAAAGAAAGAAAGTGAACAGCCAATGACGAGTCACATTCAATCCATAAATAAAACCAACCTTGAGACCAGTCTGTTGAAAACATACTCGAAGTTGTGGAATTAAAGTATCTGAGCCAAGGGATGAACTAAAAAATCCCTGAATTTCAAGTCTTCTTCAATGATCATACTCTAATTGATTTTAACAAGTTCTTCAATTCCCTCCCGCAGAACAGGTGAAATATCTCACATCGACTGTATCTCTGAACAAAAAAAAAGAGCTTAAATATTTCAACACCTGGTTCTTTCTACGGCTGCCTATTTCCTAGTGCTTCTATTTACTTTTTTTCACTCATTAAGCCTTTCAGTACCAAAAGAGGTAGTGGATAAAAATAGCCCAGCATGGAACAAAGAACAAATCCTTTACTCAAGTTCCACTGATGAAGTCTTAAGAGCAATTCTCCTGTTGCTTATTGCTTTGGGGATAGGTAATCCCCCTCTCTCCCCTTCTTAAAACACTTCAGTCAACTTAGGCAATTCGACCCAAGGCGAGCTCGATGGAGAAGTCAGGCAATAATTGCCTAGCCCAACGCCTTGCTTGTGTGACGTAAGACATCAACCACAATTTAAATTATTAAAAAACTATAGTAATTATTTATAAAAAAAACTAATTAAAAATATAAAATTTATATATATATATATATATATTTTTTATAAATACGTAACTCTGTTCTTCCACTTTACACTATATTTCAATATTTTCGAATACTTTCAACTAATCTTTTATTATTATCCGAAATTAAAAATAAAGTTAGCTTTTATTATTTTATAAAATAAAAATACTAATATTTTAATACAAATTGTCTGGATTATTCAATTTAGGTGTGGAAATACATTTGAACATTTATTATTTATTGCAGGTAATTATTGTTCATTTAAGAGCATCTCCAAAGGAGATGTCAAAATGTACACATCAACTATAACAGTAAAAAAAAATCACACTAATATTCTCCAACCGAAGTGCCAAATCCTATTTGGCGATGACATGGATTGGCAGCAAAAGAGGTTACTGTCAAATTTGATAGCAGCTTCAAATGTTTTTTTTATTAATTATTAAATGTATTTTATTAAATTTTAATTAGTTTAATCATTTATTATAATTAATGTTGAGTTGACCGATGCAATTATCCTACTTTTTTCTTCTTTTCAATCAAGGAAGGTGAACAAATTACTGATTAAACTTTAAATGTCCTTTATTAAATTTTAATTAGTTTAATAATTTATTTTATAAAATAATAAAATAATAATTTAATTTGACATATCGGTTGGAGAACAAAACTTTAAAAGATGTCAAAGTGTCACATAAGCTATCAAAATTTATATTTTATATTTAAAATTTGACATCTCCTTTGAAAATGGTATAAAGAGATAATTGCTTGCATATTGCCTAATGAGGCTTTCCTACACTGGAATGCTCTAAAGGCTTGCCAGGCTCATACGCTGAGGATAAATAGTGCTTTCTAAATGCCAAATTAATGAAGTAATATCAAGTATATTGACTTTTGTATAGGGCTGGTTCGGTAAACCGAAACCTTAGTCCCGATTTTCAAACCGAAATTTTCGGGATTTCCAATTTCAGGACCGATTCCAAACCAAATTTTCGGGAATCCTGAAATAGTTTTGGTACTTTCGGGACAATGGGAATCCCGAAATATTTTTGGGCTTTTCGGCTATAATAACTTGGCTGTGGTTGTGCAATGTGCAGAATAGCAAATCTGCACTGCATATCTTGGCAGTGCAGTGATCAAAATTTGGCTGGGCTATAACTTGGCTGTGCCTGTGCAGTGTGCAGAATAGCAAATATGTACTGCATATCTTGGTTGTGCACTGCATATCATATCTTGGTTGTGCAGTGAAGTGATCATCAAAATAAATTAACAATCTACTGCCTATTCTACTACAAATGCATGTTGTTTGTACCATACTTGACCAATCCCGAAACTACTGAGCACCAGTCAACGTTATACCGTCAAGAACCCATAAGAGTTTCCCTCCAACCAGGAGGCCAATCACAGCGCGACACGTGTCGACATCAGAAACCAATCATAGTGCGACACGTGTCAACATCAAAAGCCAATCACAACACGACACGTGTCAATGTCATAATGAAACTAGAAACTCTCTTCTATAAATAGAGATCATTCTCTCACAATATTTCCTAATGTCATTTTGTACTAAACTATTCACTAGAACTCACAAAAGGAGAGCTTGAACCTATGTATTTGTGTAAACCCTTCACAATTAATGAGAACTCCTCTACTCCGTGGACGTAGCCAATCTGGGTGAACCACGTATATCTTGTGTTTGCTTCTCCGTCTCTATTCATTTACATACTTATCCTCACTAGTGACCGAAGCAACCAAGCGAAGGTCACAAAACCTGACACTTTCTGTTGTACTAAAGTCCTCACTGATTTTGTGCATCAACACATGCAACAAAAATAAATTAACAAATCCAAAACCAGAGTTTACTAGGTTCCTTCAGAATTTCTTCTACGACTGACATAATTTGAGTCAAAGAAGCGGGATATGAACTTATAGTTTACACTAGTTATTTATACCCGCGCGTTGCTGCGGGTTTTAAAGCAGAGTGAAATGCTATATTAAAGTCTTGAAAAATGAATTTGCAAAGCAATAACAACATTAATAACAAAGAAAATGGAAAAATTGGAGAAAAGCTTGAATTGTGAGAAGATATGGATAAACATGAAAGTTTATGATTGGATCACATCACTTATAACTGTTTTTGGATTAGGATGATCATATTTACAAACAAAAAATTAGCAAATACTTTGTTACAGGGATACAAAAAATATTAGAGCTATATATTCTACTTTAGCTGTTCTTTGTGCTCTAAAAACTAAACCAGCTTCTGTACACAAAAAATTAACAAATGCTGGTATACAGAGATGCAAAAAATATAGTCCAGTTTTGTGCAGAAAGTGGTATTTACAAACCACCAAAGATATTAGACAAAGTTTAATACAGAGTAGGAAAAGATGCAAAATATACTGTAGCAGAGGAGGAAACGTCTTGTAGCAGGAGCATTATCAGTGTTGACATTGAGAAACGAACCTATACAGAGAAAAATAATGCAAGGCATTTAGAAAGTGATTAAGTTCACAGCTAAGCAGGTTTGAAGCAAAGAATTTAGCAAAATGAAACCATACTGACCTAGTTAATTTTTGGATGGACTATCTGTTTTTGCAGAAGCTGGAGGTGATTTTTTTTCTTCAACAATTTGATAGGCATTTCATCAAATTCTTTTGGATCAACTTCTGAAATTTCTTCTGCTTCACTGTTTTAAATGACCATGATTGATGAGCACATTTTATTGGATAAAACATAAAAAATGTTGTCCAACTATAATTTGTATCTCTTTACTCAAATTTTGTCTTTCAAAAAAAAAAAGATTCTTGACATGTATATATTAAGCAAAGCAAGATAGCCAGAAGATATGAATATTTGAACACAGGGAAGTAAAATAAAACTATCAGATTTTATGATACTATGGAGTTTGAATCTATACCTCTGTTCACTGCCAGTAAAAAGAGCTTTCCTCACAGACTCCCTCTTTCGTTTATGTGATTCTCCACTTGTTTCAGGTAGTGAGGTCGAAGATGATACAGTAGTGGAAGATATTGTGACTGCTCTTGGTAAGATCTGTGGAGCTATTGGTTCTATAGCTGTATCATCAGACACATTGTAAACCAGTACATCACTTGAGTTGAAACTATTTTTTCTATTTCCAAATCGCAAGTGGAAAATCTTCTTTTGTCCAATCAGTTGCAAAAACTCATTAGGCAGTTGTTGTTGGTCAATCAATCTCTGATTCATGACCAAATCTTTGCAGGGCATACCAAAGAGTTTTTCTCCAGCTTTGCCAATTATCAAAGCACTAATTTCATTGGTGATGTCTTCAAGAATCAAATTAACTTTGTACCTATATTTAAAAACTAAATTCCATGAGTTTTTTTAATGGCTTATAACTCATTGTTAACAATCAGAGCAAAGAAGTTTAAAGAACAGAGGTTATAGATTTGAAGTCATTTTTTAATTGGAAAGAAATAGCATGGAATTGAAAATCGTAGAAAAAGTAAAAAAAAAAGACAGAATAACAAACTTGGATACTGAATATTACCATGGTGTTGGAATTTGGTTAGGGTGTTTCTGACATATGAGTTGTCCGGTTGATGGGTCCTTATGCATTTGTTTGACACAGCTAGGGCAAGCATTGTACCACCAATCATAACGTGTGTCAAAACGTTTGACAGATGCTTTACATAGGAATGTATCATTCTGTCAAATGTTTTTGACATGTGTAAGAGCAACAACAAAATTAGTTTTTGTTCAATATGTAAAAATGTAGGTAAATCTAAAAAAAAAAAAAAAAGATAGAAAAGCATAAATCGTTTGTATACCTTATACAAATCAGGATCCAAAAAGTCCAGCTCATCTATTGTTACTCTTCTTGCTGTACGTAGAATTTCAGCCTCATTTGCCTGCCTTGAAGAAGGAGGCAGTATTTTTACAGGGACTTTACAGGTTGAGAACCTGCAAGTTTAAAAACAAAATAAGAAATTTTGAAAAATCAGCATGTTTAGAGGTTTTAACAGGAATGACGATTTTAGAAGTGCACTGACATTGATTTATATGAGTTAACCTCCGGGATGTCTGGGTCGATGAAAAAAATGGAGGAGCCAGTACTATTCAAGACGATGTTCTCTGTTGAGGCAAAAAATAATAACAGAATTGTAAAACAAATATTAGCAAATATCATAGATGAGTAAATGTTTTTAATTGGATGGTAGATGTTTAAATGTGAGGAAAAAAAGTGTTATGGATACATATAAAAATGTGGTAAAATAATTTGAACATGCAATGCCATAAACGAAATACAAACTGTAACAAATAGGTTATAACAGTGTATAAATAAGAAATAAAAAAGAAAAAAAAATATAGCAAGAAATGTAAGAACAAATCCAAATAAAGATAGAAAAATGGGTTTTAGTTAAATGAGCTACCTAGGTAAATCTTGACTTTTAAACTTGTAAATACAACAATAATCGGCAAAGACAACTTCTGGATCGATAGAGAACAAAAAGCTTCTGCAATATCTGCCCACAATGTAACAGACAATTCTTCTTTTCTGTGCACAAAACAAATGACAAAACAAACACTAAATTTTCTTCCTAGCCTAACAGAGAAAATTATATTAACAATTGGAATTGCAACAGTTAAGGAAAAGAACAACATGATATTCTCAATGCGTATATCACACTTCTGCGCTACTCTTTGATTAATCTGTTTTGATTCCAATTGCTGGACCGCAGTTATATGGCCAATCACATCTTATAATTTAAAAAGTTAATACAAAAATAATGTCAAAACTCATTTCATTGAAAAAAACAACATAAACGTTTTTAATTGATGGACATGTAGATACATACATATATATAGACAAATATACACGTATTGATGTTACCTGTAAGAATATCATCTCTGTTCAGACGGGGATAGAGCATGTTGAAATCTAGTAGGAAAAATCGATGTCGAGGGATGGGTGGAAAGACGGTAGACAATTTTTTAAACACTGTTGTACCAGTGAATATAACCTGGGTTTCATGCGGCACCACTTTATACCGTCCTCTGATTTTGATCGTGCGAAATTTCATGATTTCGTAACAACTACCAGGGTCAATCTTTGAGGCTACCGGTTCACAATCGAAGTCTGACGCAGATGCTTCAACCGCATTGTTCTTCGTAATTGATCACATGTCATATTAAGAAAAAAAAACAAAAAAAGAATAATAACAGAATTAAAAAACTTATGAGCAAGTAAATAGCAAAAAGCATTATATTTTGGTACGTAGAGATTAAATGAGCACAATGGGTAAATAAACTAACTGAAAATATGTCAACTATCACAACCAAGATTTACAAAACACTTTAGACATGTTAAAAAATCAAACTGTTGAAAAAAAAAGAAATATAAAAACATAAATATAAATTAACAAACTAACAAATGAAAAAAAAAAAAAAAAAGCTTATGACATAACTATAACTGTTAAAATACTTAATTTAAATTATGGGACAATGATGGCTTACCGTTTTATCAACCAAGATACAGTGTAGTGTTACGTATTTGTGAACAGTTGCAGAAATGCTAGATTTCCATATCCTACAGACACGAATCTTTATTTTGTCTGCTTTAGTGTAAAGACACAATTTTGCAATAGGGGTGACCTTAACTGTTTCCATTGAATCTGTTAAAAGAGAAATAAATTTTATAAAGATAAAAATCAGCATAACACAAATCTGTAAACAAATATGAAAGAAAGGATTGATTTCTTCCATTCCTAATTAAATAAATGGTTAAAATAATTTGTGGGTAAATGACTACAAACATTACAAAAGGTGTTGTTCTCTTCGCCAATAAACTGCGGGATTCATCAACATCCGTCAAACTCCTACTTCAATTTTACAAAAGCAGCACAGAAAAAATAAAAAATAGAAAACAAAGTTTGACAAAGGGGCACATCGACAGCAAAGTTGCAACAGATTAAGGAAAAATGTTGAATCAAACAATTGGATAACGTTTTCTCATGCACCAAAAAAAACCCACAAACTCAAAACCACAAAAATCTAGTCTAAAACATTGAATCATATACTTGGATGCACAAAAGATAAACTAACAAATTCAAAACGAAATAAAAATAATTAACAATAAGCAAGCACACTATCCTTCAAATTAAAAGCACATAATTTCAAAACTCTTCACCTTAAACATAGATGTCTTCGCAGGGTGCAAATAAAAACCTTACATTGATTTCATATTTTGCGAGCAACCGTAGGCTACAGAATTGCACAAAACACCGACTGAAAGCAACAACACGAAAATTTGCTACGACCCGAAGCAGGAATTTTTTAGGCAAAAAGGATTTAAGCTGTGAGAATGACCGCGAAACAAAGATGGAAATGAGAGGAAACAAAACGGGTTAAAGCGACAGTGAAGCAAAAAAGTTGAAAATGAGCGGAACAAAACGGAACAAAATAAAACCCAAACAAAGCACCACGCGATGACCAACACGTGGGCCTGACAAAACTGTGCTGCATCATATTTTTGTGTTAGGAGAGGCCCTGTTAAATTGACTGTGCATCATATTTTTTTAATATTTTTTCGGTCCCTCCACCAGCTATACATGGATTTAAAAAATGAAAAAGGTATAAATTGTTATTGTTAGTTGTGCCACAAACCACGTGGCCCTGTTTTAATCACATTTTTTAAATATTTTTTTTGTTTTCCCAACAGCTATACATGGGTATGCTAAAAGGAGAAAATATTAAAAAACAAAAACCAAACACACCAAACCAGCTTTTCACATTTTTTAATCATTTTTTTACTCTCTAACCAATTTTTTTATAATTTTTTATTCTTTTTTGTGCTACAAATCATCTGCTTTGACTTAACTCCTGACATTTTTTAATTTTTTGTGCCATAAATCTTGCGTGTAACGTTAGAAAACTAAGAACAGGTCAAAGAGCACAACTACCAACCAAAAGCAAGTCAGATAGACAGACGTGCAGAATAAAAAAAGTAAATCATCTTCCCTAGAAAACACAAAACCCACTCACGGAAACAAAGTCCAAGCCATGCATAACCGGCAAATATCACAAAATGAGGTCAATTTCGGGATTTTACTGTACAAAAAAGATAAAAAGGAGCGCCTGAAGACCAACTTGAGGGGCATTTTGGTCCGCACACTGCCCTAGAACAGTAACCACCCGTTGGAGTTTTAGTATATATAGAATGTGTGCAAGTGTTCCCGTGAGTGAGGATCTATGCATGTGTAAACAGTTTAAAAGCACAGATAATGTCATGCTTTGATGACCATTCCAACAGCATTACGTTATGAGCAAAATTTCTTTTACCTTGTAAACATAACGAACTGTTCAAATCAAGGTTTCTTTTCTTGTTCTAAATAGTAAAAGAAATCATGATTTCACACCAGGAAGGATACTGAGGTGAGGTAAATGTCGAGAGACCGAGAGAGAGAGAGTCAGACACTGGGTTTGATAACTTTGATTTATATGCAACGGTTGAGATTAAATCTCAACAGAATCCAACGGCTATTAAAATTCTAAATATATATTTAAAAATTAAATAATATATATATATATATTTTTTTTTCGATTCGGTTTGGGATTACCGAAATCCCAAAAACTTGAGACCGATTCCCGTACCGAAATTTCGGGATCTGTTCGGTATTGGGTACCAAAATTTTCGGAAATTTCGGTTTGGGATTTTTTCGGTTCGGTTTCGGAATTTTTTCTGTTCGGTTTGGAATTTTTGGGATTTTTTTCCAGCCCTAATGAAAGCGTCAGCGTGTTGATGATTTAGAATACAACCGCTGTGACCTACCTGCCGTAGGTAAGTCCTCATTGCGTGAGTATGGAAAAGGCAGTCAGATGCTATTCCATCCAGGACTTTTTCAATTGTTAAATATACCAATACCATAGATAAAGATATTTCAACTTTATCGATAAAAGTCTTTAACAAGAAAAGAAAACATAGAAAAAGTTGAATAATTGGTTTGAAATTGCATCACCACCACGGGGCTCTTTAATTCTACTTTCTTCTGGGCCGTTTGATGGCTTAGAAGAGAGTAGAATTGAAAGAGTCCTGTGGTGGTGATGCAATTTCAAACCAATTATTCAACTTTTTCTATGTTTTCTTTTCTTGTTAAAGACTTTTATGCATAAAGTTGAAATATCTTTATCTATGGTATTGGTATATTTAACAATTCAAAAAGTAGCTTGCGATAGTGTTCCAAAAAAAAAAGTAGCTTGTGACTAATTAGAAAAGATTTGAGTTTAGTCTGTTGTTTGTTATGTGAGATAGACATAGCTGAACATGATGAGTTATGAATCCCTAATAAAATGGGTTATCTAATATATTCTTATATACGGATTACAAGTTTTATTTTACGTATCCCTACCAATCCAATTCTAATCCTAAGGTCGAATGTGATGTTTGTCTTTGATTGGTGTCAAGTATCAGCGATGAATTGCAATACAAACATATACTATAATAAAACCTTCCCTCCAAGAAAACAGAGAGAGAGAGAGATGGCAGCACCGGAATTCAGTACATTCTCAGAAGCATTTTCAATGAAAGGAGGAGATGGCCAGACGGCTACGCGAAAAACTCTACGTTCCAGGTTCTTGAAAAATACAACTAAATCATAGTAATTATTTGTCTTTTTCAAAATGTTATTTAAAATTGTTATTTTTCCAACAACGAGTCTTTCTTGTTGGAGAACAAATTTAGGGTGTGAGGGCAGGAGAGGGATGACAAGAGAGAGAAAAAAGGTCTCGGCTGTCTGAATTGCTTTTTCTCCCATGTGACCTTAGCTTTTATTTATACTAAAACATGGACTTTTTTTTTGCCCTACAAGTAATACAAGTTATAAAGGGAATTGTTCCAAAATCTTATTTGAATTATACTTTTAGATTACACAATCACATTCCTAAACAATATTAACTACAACATTTCTTTATACATATTTATTTAAAGAATATCAAAGTTTTGTTTCTAATTAACTTTTCCTTCCTGTGTGGAATTGACTTCTAATTAGTTGGATTTGGAATAGTTGCAAATACTAGTCATATCCTACACAAGTTATGAAAATAATTGTTTTTCAACATTGAGTCTTTTTTTTTTCTTCTTATTTTGTTGTAAATTCTCTGATGTTGGAGGTGGAATTGGGAGTTGGAATCCTTGGTGTCGTAACAAATTTCTGTACAATGCAGCAATGGTGGAGCCACCCACAAGATTAAGGTGGGCTATAATTCAGGGAAGTTTTATGTAAAGGTAGTGTAATTCATGCAGTCATTTTTACTTTTTACATATTTTTCTCAAATTTTGGGTCGGATAGAATGAATTGAAGATGATCAATTGTAAAAAATTAATAAGGGTGTGTTGGAGGTAAAAATGAGTGTGTGAATAACATTATTCTTTTGTAAACTCATGCTTATAGCACACTCAATTTCAATACAGGTTGTTATTTAATGTATATTAGTCGAGGATATGTAATAAATAATAAGTTTTATGCAAAAAATTAAAAATTCATTCTATCTCCCATCCCACTTTAGCCTATTTGTAAAAGAAAAAGATCATTTACCTTATGCGATTTAGCTTTTGTGTTTCTTACTCAAGAAAAGAAAATTAATTTTTTTAAATCCACAATGAAATTCCTATCTCCACATTTCCTTACTTTCCATTGCGATTTTCCAATGAAGTCACTTTTGGTATGTTCTTAATCTCTTTATTTACTTATTCTTGATTTAATTAGTAAATATTTATATGATCCTTGAATTTATCGATTAGGTTATGATTTTGAGAATAATTTATATTCTATTATTATTATTTTATATTGATAATTATATAATTTTATATAAGCCAAAAAATAAAAATATGATTGTATGGTACTAATTTCAGCTAGTCCAAAAAAAAAAAATCCTAACTCCTTGCAATGCAGTTCATTATTAATATGATCATACTTCAATTCTATGACTGTTGACATCTGATTGATATGTTAACGTCAACCGTAATCATAACTTCCAAAGATTTTTTTCTTTCTAAATTTAATTGATCAGATTTGTGTGGACTTAGAACCGTATTATTGACAAAGTCTTCTTTCCATTCATTGACTATTGACTAGTATACAAGCACCAAACGCTATGTACACCAGTGGGCCGCCTTTGTTGAAGCTCAAAGGGACTTCATTATTTTAGAGATATTTATCTTACACAGAAGTATATAACGTAGCAAAAATAATCAAGAGAAAAATGAACGCTCAAAACATTACGCAAAGATTTTTTGCATTGCAACAAAGACCACATAATTTGCAGCTTCTTGATCTTTCTTTAGCTTAAATATTTTAGGTGGCTAACCAAACTTATAATGCTGGAATTTTCCAACTACTACTATCGACATAACTTGCTAGAATTTAGCATTTGCACGCATTGGCTTTGGGCGACCACTTGTCTTGGATCAAGACAAGATTACAATTCAACAACCTTCAGTCAGCAAACCGTGTGCAAGCAGACACGTGGTTACCATTTGTGTTCCAGTCACAATCAAAAATTTGTCATGAGAGAGAGAGGAGTGAGCCGCCTTCAGTCAGCAGGTCTACTCATGATACTATAAATGACTTACAACTATTCACACTCCTAAAGAGAGAAACTGAGAGATGGCTGCAGCTGAGGCGGAAACCAGTATGTCCGCCGAAGCATATCCGATGAAAGGCGGAGACGGCCCCAACAGCTATGCTAAAAACTCTGCTTACCAGGTTCTTATATGCTTAAAACTTAAGCTTTACTAGTTTATAATAATTTATTACATTTTTAAATAAGATCTGACGGCTGTAATCCATCACTGCCAACTCTAAAATTGTTGTTTCCTTACTAAAACTAAAGGGTAATTTAGAGCTGTTTGGTATTTTGTTAAAAAACAAAATGGACTTGTGAAGTTTGGACGGCGAAATCCAAAGGCGCTGGTGGCGGAGATTGACGTCGATTTCTTGGGGTTTCTCAAATTTGTTTGGGATATGACAGAGAGAGATCTTAAAAACTCTTAACACTGGACCTTAAAAAATTCTCACTTTTTTTTTCTGCTTTCAAGAAGTGAGGCTTTTTCTTGAGTTAGTTTGTAGTTGTGTTCTTTGTGCAGGCGTTCTAGGATTCATACATCCGATCCCACCTAGTAGAATAACTGGAATAAAGCTTTGTTGTTGCTGTAGTTTTTAGTTGTGTTCTTCAGAATAAATCTACCTAACAAGAATTATTGGACTGACACTCAGAAAGTGTCTGAATTTGAGTTACATATTACTGTAAGCAAATGAAATTCAAGGTGTTGGATCTTCTCTACTAATCACAATCTTTCCTTTTTCAGAGAGGAGTAGTGGATGCTGCCCAACAACTTATAAGCAGGGCAATTGCAGAAAATCTTGACGTCGAGATGTTACCTTCTTCGAACACCTTTTGCATTGCAGATTTGGGTTGTTCTATCGGGCCAAATACGTTTATTGCGGTTCAAAACATACTTGAAGCTGTAGAATTCAAGTATCAAGGCCAAGGCTTGAATTCGCATATCCCGGAATTTCATGTTTTCTTTAATGATCACACTCTAAACGATTTTAACACGCTCTTCCAATCCCTCCCTACGAGCAGGCGATACTATGCTGCAGGCGTACCCGGTTCTTTCTACGTTCGTGTATTTCCTAATGCTTCCATTCACTTTTTTCACTCTTCTTGTGCCCTTCAATGGCTTTCTAGAGTGCCGAAAGAGGTAGTGGACAGAAACAGCCGTGCGTGGAACAAAGGACGAATCGTTTATTCAAATTCCACTGATGAAGTCCTAAGGGCTTATGAAGCTCAACATGCTGAGGACATGGAATGCTTCCTGCATGCCAGGGCACAAGAGATTGCGCATGGAGGATTGATGGTGCTCATCATTCCAGGACGCCCGAATGGTACCCCTCATTCGCTTTCTTCGGTAAACCAGGCTCATCAACTTCTCGGGTCTTGCCTCATGGACCTGGCTATGAAGGTAAGAAAATGACCCCCCTGCTCTAAGTTTAATTATAGAACACGCAAAGTATCAGACGAAATGACTGCTATGTGTTTTTCCTTTATGCAGGGAGTAGTTCAGGAAGAAAAAGTAGATTCTTTTAATATACCTCTGTATTACATGTCTCCCCAAGAACTCGAAGCTGCTGTGGAGAAAAATGGTTGTTTTAGCACACAGATAATTGAAAACTTGCCTCGTGTCTCGGCACTTGACATTGTTACTAAAAGTAGCCAGGTATTTGCATCTCATGTCAGAGCTGCCACGGAGGGACTCGTGAAGCAACAATTTGGAGACAATATCTTAGACGAGCTCTATGACTTGTATCGCAAGAGACTTGAAGGGCAACCATCGATCTTTGAGTCTGGGAAGGCGATTAACTTTCTTGTTGTGCTTAAACGCCTGGAAATTTGATTTGAGCGACGTGTAAAATTGATAATCACTTCATGTGTCACATACTTGATCTTGTCCTACTCGATCGATCGAGCTAGTTCCTTATTATTCTTGTTATGTGTTTTTCGTTTAACAACCCTATGTACTTCATGTGTCTGGAGGAACTGGAAGCTGTTTTCGAACAAAACAGATGCTTTAGCAAAAACGTACTGAATCAAATAAGGTAATGTCACATACATTACTTTCGCACATGAAAGCGTGTTATCGATTTGGGATACAGCCACTATGACGTAGAACATCTTGGTCTTTTTCCGTTGTACTTCTACAGTATTTCTTAATTGATTTTACTTTGTCTTTGATTGGTGTCAAGTAGTACTGATTGACTGCAATACAAATATACCAATATAAAATCCCCCTCCTCCAAGAAAACACCGAGAGAGAGAGAGAGAGAGAGAGAGAGAGAGAGAGAGGCCTTCAGTCAGCAGGCCTACTCATGATACTGTAAATGACTTACAACCCCTCACACTCCTAAAGAGAGAAATTGAGAGATGGCTGCAGCCGAGGGGGAAACCAGTAACTCCGTCGAAGCCTATCCGATGAAAGGCGGAGACGGCCCCAACAGCTATGCAAACAACTCTACTTACCAGGTTCTTATATACTTCAATGTTAATCTTTACTAGTTTATAAGAACTTGTTACACATTAAATAAGATCTGACTGCTGTAATCCAACAGTCTAAAATTGTTGTTTCCTTACTAAAATTAAAGGGTGATTCAGAGCCTGTTTGGTATTTTGTTTAAAAAATTGGACTTGCAAAGTTTGAATGGAAAATAGTCCACTGTGAGCCACCTCCAGATCCTGACCATAGCAGCCGCGGACGGCAAAATTCAAAGCTCGTGGCGGAGATTGTGCTTGATTTCTTAAACTTTTTTTTTTTTTTCCTTCTGTTCTCAAGAGGTAAGGCTTTTTCTTGAGTTAGTTTCGATAGTGTTCTTAATACAAAACCGAGCCCAGTGGTGTTTTAGAATTCATATAATTGACTCCCGTTTTTTAGAGAAACATCTATCAGGCACTTCAAAAAGCACTTCCAAGTGCTTTTCTAGGAAGTACTTAGATTTGTAATAAATATTTTAACATGCTTATTATAAAAGTATTCTAACTTACGAGCGCAAGTGCTTTTTAGAGAAGCGATCCCAAACAAGTCTTAAGGTATTTGTCTTGTTATTTTAAGCTGGTGACTAATTGACCTTGGTATTTTCTTGTTTCTCAAGAAACTCGTGGAATCCTCTTCCGTTCTCGAATCAAAGAAATCTGCTAGCGTGTTTGTCGTTTGAACATTTGAAGCTCCTCCGAAAGAATTTTAATTTGTAGCTTGAATAAGGAAGATCGTGAATAAGTACTTTTCCCACATTTTCTCACTAGCCAAACAGAATTTCAGAGCTGAATACAAACCAACTTAATGAGTAAAGGTGGTAACCTACCTACTTTGTTGAGAGCCGAGGATGAAGGATCGACCTTCAGCCTTTCGAGAAAGAAACCCTAGAAGCAGCTGAAGCTGTGGACCGACACAGGATGAAGAAAACCTTTGGTGTGAACTCAAATGATTATATAGATAGATACATTACAAGCGCATACCTTATTGCACAAAGGAAGGGGACCTAACAGAATATGCCCCTTCCTCAGTTCTCTTCCTAATACAACCCTTAACCTACCAAAAATATTTCCCGGAATTACAAACCTATATCTCCGAAAGGAAAAGTTTTGAGTTCCTGAGATTTTCCAATGCCAACGTTATTAGCTCTTTTGTAATAGAGAGCTATAGAGAAGAGCCAACTTAGGGCTGGTTTGGTATTGCTGTGCTTTGAAAAAAAACTGCTGTGAGAATAAGCGGCTGTGAAATAAATCAGCAGAGTGTTTGGTAAACTTTTTTGTAAAAGTGCTTTTGGAACAAAAAGTAGTATGATAGTGTTTGGTAAACTTTTATGTAAAACAGCTGTGACCGTGTGAAATGGCCAAAAAGGGTATAATACTAGATGTGCTATTAATTTAATTTTCTTAACAAATAAAAGTGAATTACTAAATATACTTTATTTTTAGAAGAAAATTATTTATAAACTTTATCTTAAATATTAATTAGTATGACAAACTACTTCAATTGAAATATTTTAGACTGAATAGCTAGGATTCATTAGTACAATATTGTTAGTGTACTTGAAAGTAGTCTAATTAGATGCATTCATCAAACTTGTTGCTATTCTATTTCTTAATGCCTCTATTTCATGTGATCCTTCAACTTGATAATTTTGATATTCATCGTCGTCATCATCACTACTATCGTTCTCTTCACAAAAGTCTCTGTGATCATCAAAATGACGATCATGTTCAGAATACCTCCGTATGTAGTTATGAAGAGTCATTGTAGCAATGACAATCTTCACTTACTTATTGAACGGGTAATTAGGCATATCCCTTAAAATTGCCCATCTTTTCTTTCATACCCCAAAAGTTCGTTCAATGATGCTTCTAAGAGAAGAATGTCTGTGGGAAAAGAGAGGAGCGCAGGGATTGAAAACTACGTGGGCTGAAAACATGAAGCCAAATCAGAAAGCCAAATAATTGGGATAGTGCAGAAAATTAAAAAACAATGTGGAATAGGGAAATGTCGAAAAGAATATAAGGTGCAGAAACCAACATGGACATTTTAAACCAGAAACCAAAATCAAACAAACATAAAGAAATACGACTGACAGAATCACACTGTAAGCTACCACTCCCTTGCTTCCGGTTCCACCCACAACACCAAAAACAACAATACAATAATAACAATGTACACTCAGACAAAACAAAAATGCACCAAAGCCCTCCAGTGCTATAACAGCACTTCTAGGACAACTTCGATATCTATGGACTGTTCCTTTCTCCATGTTACAGCGATAGTGTTAGAGCTCTTACAACATCACAGATGCATGACCAAGAGTGTATTCGACAACCTTTTCTCCGATCCTTTTCATCAGTTGGTCCTAAAGATTCTATTCTTTTAAATTCATCTTCTTTTTCGGTATCAACACACATTTATCACTTCATATGTCTAACACAAAA
This sequence comes from Malus fusca, assembly GCA_035220775.1. Taxonomy (NCBI): domain Eukaryota; kingdom Viridiplantae; phylum Streptophyta; class Magnoliopsida; order Rosales; family Rosaceae; genus Malus; species Malus fusca. The sequence goes on along the minus strand of CM069072.1, from coordinate 31,727,128 downwards.
CACCTAACATTTTGGGTGACAAATTAGAAGCAACTAATCAGAATCTGGGTACTGAGAATTAAATTGCTCTTTATTCTTATAGTCCCAATGGAAATTACTCATTGATTCACAATATTAATCAAACTAAAATGCAAGAAAAGCAAAATCAACAACCCATATCAAAATAATATGAAAAGATCCCAACAAACCAACCAAACAATTAACATCTAAAAAAAAAATTGCAAAGTTGGAGGGAAAGAAGCACCACAAAAAATACACATCCAATGCTTTTAATCTAAAGCTAGAAGTAGGAATAACCGAGTAAGTTAATGAAGGCAGAGCAGAGGGTAGGACGCAGAACATACCAAGAGACCAGTAGGGTTTAGAGATTATGGATGCACTGTTCAGTTTAGAGATTCGAACAAGGAAGATGGTATCTTCTTCAATATTCAATCACATATTCAATCCAAGCAAGATGCTATAGAGATGTAAACAAACTTCTCTCTCAATTTTTCTTGTTTCCTCCACAAACCCTAATTTTTTCCACCAACCATATCACCTTCCCCAATTAATTGTTTCCCCACCCGAGATCCCCAATTGTTTTTCCAGACTCCTAAGGTGTGGATCCATTTTCTAGGTACATTTATGTTTGTACCACAACTATATGCGTCTACATCGGTGTATCTGTAGTAGCTACAACAGTGACATATACTTACTGGGTGCTGGGGTTGAGGAAAAAGATGCAATCTAAGCTTGGCCATCACCATTTAAGATAGACACATTTGTTCGCAGTAAACCAACACACACATACCATAATAGACACATTTGGCAAAAGTGTAATCCTCACTATAATGGTGATCTGTTAGACAACTACCAAACCAAGTTTGCAGGACAATTCAAAAACTCTCCATTTTTTATAGTGAGGATTACACTTTTGCCAGTTGTATTTGTATGCGATCCCAACTACAAATACGACTACATACAAATATATATATGCGATCCTAGGTACACTATATACGACTACGTACAAATATATACCATCATAAAGAAAACATGATTAATTTTCCAACTTTCGGGAGAAAATCAATATGCATATATACAAGTAAAAGTATGGTTTTACCTTTTTAATTGCAAATGCAGGAACTTGAAACAGAGAAGATATGACGAGAATAACTGGAGCAAAAACGAAAGCTTTCCAATTCAGAAGCACAATTCAAAGATCAGAAGCAGAGCAAAGCTTTATAAGAAATTATCCGTTACCTAAATCCAAATCAGAAGCAGACCTTCTAAAAAAATGAATAGAGAAGTAATCAAACTTCTCTCTCAATTTTTCTTGTTTCCTCCACAAACCCTAATTTTTTCCCCAATTAATTTTTTCTCGATTAATTTTTCATATCACCTTCCCTATTTAATTTTTCCCCACCTGCCATCCCCAATTGTTTTTCCCGACACCCATACCCTCATCCCTTTGCTCTTCCCACCCCTATTTCCCTCTCAATCTCCCATCCCCAAATTGAAAAATCCAAACAAATTAATAACAAATTTTTACAAGAGAAGCTTACCAAAGGAACCTGAAGAAACCTGGAGAACGAGAGAGATCACTGGTTTTTGGAACGAGAGAACGAGAGGACAAGAGGACGAGAGGACAAGAGGACGAGAGGACGAGAGAGTGGTTTACCAGGGGTCGGGTATGCGAGAGCTCTGAGGCGAGAGGGAAAGGAAGTCAATTTTGGGTTATTGAAAATTTCATTAAACGTACCACTGTTCATCCATGTTTTCAAAATAAGCTGTTTTTGGAAGCTGCTATTTGCAGCTTCAGGTCAGCTTCAGGTTTTGGGCTTTTTTCACCCTAAACTTTGAAATAAAGCTGTTTTTCAAAGTTTACCAAACACCAAAACTGCTACCAGCTTTTTTTCACCCTAGCTTTTTTTTTAATCACCTCACTTCCAAACCTGACCTTAATATGAGTGACTATGTAGCTGAATCCAAAAGTTGTGTGAATTATGGCCCAATATCCATCTTATTTATAGCCCAAAAAAAATTCAAATCCAACGGCTATAAATAGGGTGGATATTGGGCCATAATTCACACAACTTTGAATTCAATCTATTTCAATTCAATCTCTTTCAATTCAAGTTTTGAATTCAATCTGTTTCATATTGTTTAATGTTGTTTCATGTTACTTAATTTAATTTAATGTTGTATAATGGCTTAGGAAGTTATAGGAAAAAAAAGAAGAAGTTAATGGAAAAAAATTGTGTAAAAAAAAGTAAAATAAAAAATAAAAAATAAAACGATAAAAAAAACAAAAAAAAAACTGCTAGCTGACGCCAGCTAGTCGTTGCATTTGAAAATTAGCCTAGAATTCATGTCGGATATAACCGACAGGTATGCTAGAATTTCTGGCCCAGCCCGGGGCTAGCTGGCTGGCTGAATTGGACCAGCCGGTTGGCCCTTTGGCCCTTTCAGATTTCGTGGGGCCCACGAGCCCTTTGGCCTAGCCCTCGGTTGGAAACGATTTTCGGGCTATTTTCGGCTATTTGGCCTTCTAGACCCTTCGGTTGAAGATGACCTTACAATGATGGGAGAGCCAGTGTTAAGGACCCTCTGACATCTAACGAGCCCTTCAATTCCATCCATGGCAATGGTTCTCACCATGTTCTCACCAAGGTGCTGAGCCACCTCGAGCACTAATCGGATCAAGTTATCCAGGTCCTCGAGAGCCGTGAGGATCGGCAGCAACCCCTCGTCGAACCTAACATCGACGACGGCTCCGATCACCTAGCAAACCTTGCCTACGGCGTCCTTTCCGGTGATATCATCTGTGATTTTTCCACTCACCTACGGCGTAGGAGGCGCGGTGGCTGCTGCGGCTGATGACGTCGAGTAGTAGGCGGGGCGCAAAATGAGGTACCCCGCGGGCCGCGTGAGGGGGGATATGGGGGCTGTGGGTCTGGTGGCGGAGGCAGTGGGGCAGAGAGAGGTGCGGAGGAGAGTGGAAATGAGCTTGCGGGAGGAGGACATTGTGGTGTTTTAGTAATTTTGATCCTAAATGAAGGTTGTTTTCTTTTGTTTTTTGTGAAAGGTCAGTTGGCAGGAGCGTCGCTCATTGGGTGATCGCCACCTGTGGTGGTGTGGTTGGGCGGAGGAGGCGGAAGAAACGGAGAGGCAGAGTAACAGAGTGTGAGAGAGTGAAAGTGAGAAGTATGTGGATTTTTAACGTCACTCCTTACCTGGAATTTTGGTGTTCGTTTTACCTTTTTAACAATATGCGTCCACAATTTCGTTGAGTTTAACCACGTGGCTTATCGACCATCACGGTGGTTCAGCTGGGGACTACTTTTAGATTCATAATTCACACGGCATGTCTTAGGTTCGATTCTTAGTATTTGTGAATCACAGAATAATGGTTAGAAAATGTTGAAATCTCTCTATAAGTCTTCCAAACTTACAAAAAGGTGGACTGTCGCAACGAAATCACAGACTAATCCCCTATTAAAGAAAAGAAAACCACGTGACTTATCAATTCAACCTTTTGAGATTATGTATTTAATTTTTATTTAAAATATATAAAGGGGATTTATTAAGTTTTAAATTGGACTGGAATTTGATTTGAATTCGTTTTTACGAGAATCGAATCTATTACTTTTCAATTACAAATAAAAAAAAGAGTAATGTTAGAGAGATTAAATTTGCAAACTAAGTAATGTGTCACGAATAGGAATAAGTACATTTATCAACGCTTAAGTAATAAACAAATTATCAACTTTCATATAATTTAGTTTTTAAAATTTAGTCTCTTTAATATTACTCTAAAAAGAAACATCCCTAACCGTAGTCACAAGAGTGAAAGTGTCTACGTGTCATTCATGCAATTTTTCATTCTTAAAATTTGAATATAATTGTTATTTTTAAATAATTGATTTAAAATATAAAAAGTGAATGAATGGATCAGCAGGACCCAAAAGAGGAAGGAGTTGCACGGTAGCCCACAGGCACGTAGAGAATGACAGCAGCAATGGCCTCACACACAGTCACAGCAATCTCCTCCTCCTTGATTATGCCTCTCAATTCTTCTCAATCATTTCTCAGACCCTCAAATCTCCCCCTCCAAAGCCCACCTCAATCCAACCCCACACATCGCAATCCCATCCTCAAATTTCCCACCACTAGAACCAGAGCAACAGTTGACGGCGGCGAACAAAGCGCCACCGCCGCACCTATGCTTGTCCAGGAACCGCCGCAGCCCACCAAAGTATGCTTTTTCTCATTGTTTTTTCCTTCAGTTGGAAAAATTAGCTAAAATCGTTTTTGATGGATTGCATCTAGTAGAAAAACTTAAGAAGTGCTTCTTGATTGAACAAACACTTCTTGGGGAAGCACATACTAGTGAAAGAAGTTATATTTTGATAATTTGATTAAGCTATGGTGTTATTGTTTGGTTAAGGAAGTGGAGGAGAGTGTGAAATTGCTCAAGAATGCCGCGAAAACAAGACGGGTTGCGAAGGAGGAGGTCCTGTCAGCTCTATCGGTCATTGAGAAGGGAAAGCTCGAGCCTTCCGGGTTTCTTAATACACTTGGCGGAACAGAATCCCCGGGGAGAACATGGATGCTCATATTTACTGCTGAGGTTAGCATAAAGCTTTCACCTTTTCCATAACCATGTTCAATTTTTCACCTTTAATCTGAGAAATGAGAGCATTATTTGGTTTTTGTTGTATTTGCAGAAGGAATTGAAGGGCGGTCGCTACTTCCCTATTACCGCGGTTCAGCGATTTGATGCTGCTGTAAGTCTTTTTATCTGTGTTTCGATCACTGGTGCCTAAATTTTGTAGTGAGCCATTTCTTTGCTGAAGTTACCTGGATATTATTTCTGTTCAAAACTAAATAGGAGCTCTTAGAAGCTCTCATCGTTGATAATTATCAAAAACGTAGGCATGAGTAGCATTTTCCTCGTTGCATTTCAACTTTTGAGACTAACAAATGTCTGTCGGGGTTATCAGGGAAAGAGAATTGAGAACGGAGTGTATTTTGGGCCATTTGGATTCTTAACATTTGAAGGAAGATTTTCCTGGAAGAAGAAAATACTAGCCTTCGTCTTTGAGTCCATCCGGATAAAAATTGGACCTTTGAAAACCCTAGAGATTGGTCTAGGCCAGAAAGACGACAGAGAGCCTAGCACGAAGGATCCATTCTTTATATGGTTTTACATTGATGAAGAACTAGCAGTTGGCCGAGGCAAAAGTGGGGGGACTGCTTTCTGGTGCCGTTGTCGCCGTGTTATAACTTAATTTCTATTTCAGTCAAATACAGATGTTGGATTCAGTTTTACGGATCGTATTATACATACACATACATATATCAGGAAATATCAGGCTATGTGATGCTTCGTTTACATTATTTTAACCCGAATCTGGGACCATTTTATTTTAGGTGTTTCTTCTTTGGCATCATTCGGCTTTCTGGCGATCCCGGTTGTAATTGATTAGATCTTCTGCAGTCGGCATACTCCCTTTGATTATTGGAATTTCAGTGAATCTCTGTGCCCATTCATGAAGAAATGGCAACTCCTTTGTGTCAAACAGCTTTATGCCTTCAGATTCTTCTAAGAACTTGAGCCAGTTAGGTAAAGTACCCACCACTAAGTCTAGGAAACCAATGATTTCTCCTCCGAAGAATTTCTTGCCTTCGATGAGCTTGTTCAGAACTTCGAGTGATTCTCGTGCTGCCTCCAAGGATTTCTCTTGTTCATGCCCCTTTGTACGGCTAGCAGTCCATGCACTGATCACACACTGCATTCCGGAGTGTTTGAAAAGCTCATTAGCTTCTCTTTTCAATACATGTAAGTATAATTACATGCACAAGCATTCATATATATATATATATATATAGAGAGAGAGAGAGAGAGAGAGAGAGAGAGTGTGTGTGTGTGCAGTGTGAATGTTGTTTGTTTACCTTCTCGTCAACATACTTTGCCCAAAATCGCGCCGTTGCTTTTTCGAATGGATCTTCTGGCAACAGTGGGTTCTCTCTCCATGTTTCATCTATGTACTCAAGGATGACAAGGGACTCTGCAACTGGTTTTTCGCCATGCACAAGAACGGGGACTTTCTTATGGACAGGATTATACCGAAGGAGCAGGTGACTCTTGTTTCTCAAATCTTCTTCAATGTACTCGTACGCTATCCCCTTGTGCTTCAGCGCCCATTCAATTCTGCAGCAAAAAAGACTCAGAGAGGCTCCGATCACCTTAACATCTCCCATTTTGAAGTCTGCGAATTCTGAAATCGAAAGTTTTCAATCTCTTGAAGCATTGGTCTGAGCTTTATAGAGGCGGGATTTCGCAAAGCGTCACATTTCTTGCAGAGAAAGTTGCAAGTCAGTCAACTCTCTTGTTTATTAGTCAAAAGTATTGTTTAGTCTTGGATGAACTTTAATCTCACCTGATGTGTTGAACTTTCAAACTAAGGATAGAATTTGTTTCTTGCATCATGACCATTTGAACCCTCTTCTAGAAATGTAGTGATGTATGTGAGAAGAAAATTAAGCGCACGCGCACGATTATGCTAAGTTTTGACAAGGTTCTAAAAGATGCTAGGCTTTAGTTGGATGGTAGGTTGAGGCCTAGTGCCTAGGCGGTTAGGCAGGGTCTAGGCATGTGCCTAGGCGGACTACACGGATTTAAGTAAATTATTATATTTCGTGTAAATAAGTGTCTATTTATACTGAATATATATATATATTTTTTCATTATAAACTACAAAATAGAATGACATATATATTATGAAGTATTGGAATATAATGAAAACATAGGGAATAAGCATATAATGTGTGTTCATTTAACTATTTAGCAAGTCTCTTACAATTTATTGAAAAAAATAAAATACAAAATGAAAGTTATTTATTTTCTGTCTAAGTGAGTCGCAACCTAAGCGGGTACCTAGGCGGGTCTGGGTGGGCTAGGCGGGTGCCTCATCAAGTCTAGATGCCCTTTCTTAATTTTCAAACGCATAGACATTAATCGGAGCGGTGGCCAGATGCCTAGCACCTAGGCGGGGATTTTTAGAACAGGGAGTTTCAATATAAGGTTAGTTGTTTACAGCTTCTTGTACTAATTTGCATTACTATCAGCTTCTTCTTGAATAGCAATTTTGCTATGATATGCATTTTGTACCTGCTCTCTGCGGTTCATTAAACTTGCCTTAGAACCGAGCAGCGAGTTTGGAAGATCATCTAAATTGTTCCCTCCACATCAGAAATTCGGAGTTGTTTCAATACAATGTGGTGCTGCAACGTAATGACTGTTTCGATTTAGTACATAATAGTTGTCCTGTCACGCGATAAAATTAACTGAAATGCTCTTCTCTTCGTTATTTCATTTATTGTAGCAAATACAGAGACGACAACAAGACTCAATCAAACAGTAATCAGATTCGGAGGTGAAGAGATGGAGTGCGAAATCATGGTTTGTTGGCGGATAAGGAACGGATGTAACCGATCATAAATCGGAGGTAGGTGACCAATGCTTCTTTAGCCGGAATGCATTCTTCAATGAGTGGAGTGTGGATGAAATTCTGACCCCATTGGTGGAGAGACGGAAACATCTCTGCTTCAGGTACCTTGTTGCCTCCAGCTTCTTCCATAGCACTTATCCAGTGAGGTATCCATCCCAATACCAAATCTAGATACCCTATTTGTTCGCCGCCGAAAAACTTCTTCCCTTCGATCTGCTTCTCAACAAGCGCTAGTGATTCTAATGCAGATTCTTTCGCCTTCTCCTGCGCTTCGCCTTCTCCCGTGCAAGCTGTCCACACCGAAAGCACAAGCTGGAACATAAGCATGTACAAGAAAATTAGTATCGAGCCGGGAAAGCTTAAGGGATTCTCAATCAACCATATAGGATCAAACACAGGCCGTCTGCACTCAAAACTGAATATATTAACGGAGTGTTAAATTCACTAGCCGCACACAAAAAGCATAGTTGTGTCACTTGCATACATGTTTTGCACAAAAGGGGTACCTTTTCATCGTTGAATTTAGCCCAAAAACGAGCTGTGGCTCGGTCATATGGGTCGCAAGGCAGCAACGGGTGCTCCTTCCATGTATCCTCGATGTACTCGAGGATCACAAGTGACTCGACGATGACGTTGTCACCGTGCACGAGCACCGGCACCTTCTTGTAGATGGGGTTGTACTTGAGGAGCAGGGGACTCTTGTTTGCTAAATCTTCTAATATGAACTCATACGCCACACCCTTGAGCTTCAATGCCCACTGAATCCTAGCACAGAAAACGCTTCCTTCTGTTGCAAACAGCTTCACGACCCCCATTTTCTACCTCCACAGCTTTCAAATTTGTGCCTTGGCAACTTTTCTTTATAGAGAGAGAGAGAGGAAAACACTCTTTGACTCGTCAGCTTCTTGTGCACATATAATATTATTGTTTTGACAATGGAGAGAGAAAAATCAAACTCAGACTTGCATGCAGACGTAAATACACTCGTAATCACTTGGAAAGGAATCCTCTCTTTATCCTGCCACCAAATCTACCAAGTCCTGGAATCCGGACTTTTGAAATTTGATTCAACAACTACAAATAAGGAGTCTCTTTAAAAGTTATAATAACTGTAGCAGTTAGATTAAATTTCAACGGTTCGGATCTCCGAACTTGGTGGATTTGGTGGAATGAATCCGAAGAAAATCATTTTCCCTCAATTTTTTTTTTTTGGTCAAAATATCGACTGGATATTATCGTTTATCAACATATTATTCATTTACACGTGAAACATAATAAAAGATTGCAACGTATTGTTCACAGCTCATTTTTACTTTCTAAATACTTGTTAATTTTAATCATTGATCTTCTTTAATTTATTCAATCCAACGATTAAAAATTAAAAAGAAGTTTTAAAAATAAAAAATAGATGTGTGTACAACATTACCTAACATATATTAAAGCTACGAGGAGTGAGCACCCCTAAGTTGACCAAAGAAAAAAAATGGTTACCGAGACCAATATAAGGTTATCAACCATTCCATCATGACATCATCACTTACGCACATACGGGCACGTCGAGCGGGTAGTCGGGTCTAAAGGGCTATATATCAGTGGCCCGAAAAGGTTTGGATATAATCGTGGGCTTCCCTCGGCCCAAGACCAAATTGTAATATAGAGCGAGTCAAAAGTCTAAAACACCCCCAAATAATCTTCAAAATTAAAAAGTGCCACTCCAATTAAAAGCAGAAATAAAAAAATAAAAGTTAAATTGGCGTTGCTTCTACACGCTCTCTGTCTGTCTCTCTCTCTTTGGGCTTCAACGGCTTTCTCGTCTGCGCAAATTTTTAAAACCCTAAAGAATTTTCCCGAGAAAATGATTTTCCCGGAAAATTCCAAATTGTGAATGGAAGATTCACCGATAAACCTCACTTGAAAAACGTAAATTGAACAAAAATTTCAGTGAGGTGATAAGTCGGAGAGCGACAATGGCAGAGGTCGATCTGACGAAGAAAGTGGCGGATAGGTATCTGAAACGCGAGGTTCTTGGTGAAGGTACCTATGGAGTCGTCTACAAAGCCATCGATACGAAGGTAAAAGCCCTATCAGTCGTGGAATTTTTGTCAAATTTTGAGGATTTCTTTTGCTTTGTGTAGTCTTTCGAGTTTCTGGGTTGTGAATTTTTCGTGTTTGTGTGTGTGTGTCTGTGGAATTGGTTTTAGGACTTGTTTGTTTGCTGAGAAAATTGAGCTCTGAATCTGAAAATAACTTCCCCTTTTTTGATGGAATATGAATGTTTTTACGTGTGAGGGCAAAGTCCTGGGACATTATAGCTTCAAGTTTTTTTTTTTTTTTTTCTTCTAACTTTTCGCTATATGTAAATGGGTTGCAATTGGTTTTGGTGCAGACGTTGAATACTTAATCGCCTTTGAAATGGAGTTCTTTAACACAATATTGCCTATACTTATGTTGTAAGAAAAAAAGGAAATTGTTGTTGTGACCCATAATATGAGAATGGTTTTTCACTTTCTAAGCTACCAAATGAGCAACTAACGAATCGGTGATTTTTTGAAGTGGTTTAAAGTTTTCTTTTCTTTTGCTTATAACCGAATGTACCATAATAAGTTTGATGAGTGATCTCTATCGATTCTGATTTTGGTTCCAATACATTCCTTGTGCAGACGGGACAGACGGTTGCTATTAAAAAAATTCGTCTTGGGAAGCAAAAGGAAGGGGTGAATTTTACAGCACTTAGAGAAATTAAACTGCTTAAAGAGCTGAAGGATCCGAACATTATTGAGTTGATTGAAGCATTCCCGCATAAAGGAAACTTGCATCTTGTATTTGAGTTCATGGAGACGGACCTTGAAGCTGTTATACGTGACCGGAATATATTCCTATCACCAGCTGACATAAAGTCATATCTTCAGATGACTTTAAAAGGACTTGCTGTTTGCCACAAGAAATGGGTTTTACACAGGTAGTCGTTTTGCGTCTAGAAGCATTCTTTATAGATCCTTATTTGGTTGTTATTATTTGTCTGAGATGTGTGCTAAACTGCTAATTGTGCTTTGCAGGGATATGAAGCCTAACAACTTGTTGATAGGATCTAATGGGCAGCTTAAACTGGCAGATTTTGGTTTAGCACGAATATTTGGGAGCCCAGATCGCAGGTTCACTCATCAGGTATGTTTCTCCTTGTCTTGATGGTATTTGAGTTAGATCTCTTAAAGTATAATTCTATGCTTTTTACTGAAAGCAAACCTACTGAATTTCCACTGCTTGTCCTTTGCACTGTGAGTTTGGTTTAATGCCAGCATTCACTTGTCTCGGAAACCTCCTCTCCATGGTGGTATTGGTTGTTATACTTCTCCATGTGAGAGATAAAACAAGTCTGGTGGGTATTAGAACGAAACACTTTTGAAATGGCCTTAAGAAATTAAGACTCCTATCTTAATAATTTTCCAATAGATTGTACAACCACGAGTATATATGACCCTTTTTAATTTAAATTATTAATAGACTGTGTATCTGCTTTGGAAATTATGTTCAAATATCTGACAATTTGGCGAATTCCTTCAAAGTATACAAAGATGGTGTTTAATTTATATACCACTAAAAAGTGCATTTCTTTCAATGATTTGCATGCTTTTAGGTTCAAGCTCTTTATAACATCTTAACACATATGAATAGGTTTTTGCCCGTTGGTATAGAGCACCTGAGTTGTTATTTGGCACCAAGCAATATGGACCTGGGGTAGATGTTTGGGCTGCAGCTTGTATATTCGCTGAACTTCTCCTACGCAGACCCTTTTTGCAGGTAAATCCATATTTCATAATCATAATGAAACTCTTTTTATGTGGTACACCTTTCCATTAGCCAATATGTTTTTTAACATTTACAAAATGCTAGTTTGTCCTTTACTTCCCTGTGACTCTTACTGTTGTGGTTTTCGTTTTCTGTGTGGCTTACGTGTTCATGTTTTCAAATTCTTATTACAAGTACCCGTTTCTAGCAGTGGGCAAAAAACAAAATGACTTTGTTTGATATTATTTACGCCAAGGGAAAAATCCTGTATTGGGTTATATCTTCGTGAGCTCATTTTAATAGCCACCTCTAATTGCGTCTCACTTTTGAGATTTTACTCTACTACACATTTCTGTCATTTCTTCTGAATGCTTGTCCAGTTAAAATTTAAGTATGGTTCTCACTAGTTAATATTTTACTGACTTCTTTAATAAATCAATTTTGAGCACCTTTGCTGAATAGCATGAATCTGCTCACTTTTTATCTGTATATCAAGTTCTAACTCGTCAGGTGATATATTGCAATGGTTTGTCATGTGTAATTCTGTTATTGCTCTCCATGGGCCGTGCATAAATGAAGTTATACCGGGTGCACCTTTTTCTAATAATATATTGGTTTCATTTGAGTATTTAATAGGGATCAAGTGATATTGATCAACTAGGAAAGATTTTTGCGGCTTTTGGGACTCCAACACCTTCTCAGTGGCCTGATATGGTATACCTCCCGGATTATGTGGAATACCAATATGTTCCAGCACCCCCTTTGCGTTCATTGTTTCCAGTGGCTAGTGATGATGCCTTAGATTTGTTAGCGAAGATGTTTACTTATGACCCCAAAGCTAGAATATCCGTACAGCAGGCATTAGAGCACAGGTATCAGACTCTAGCTGTTCAATTGGGTATCTACACTTTTTTGTTTTCTCTTTCCATTCTGTGTGTGATCTCTGTGGTACTTCTTAGGTACTTTACATCTGCGCCTCTTCCTACATATCCAGATAAGCTTCCTAGACCTGCTCCAAAGCGGGAGTCTAAGGGTTCAGATTTTATTCCAAATGATGGTCCTACGGTGTTATCACCTCCACGAAAATCAAGGAGAGTGATGCCAGAGCGTGATGGTTTTGAAGGAAATTCACACGTTGATAAGATTGATGATCGTTTCGGTGAAGCCAGACATGCTGCTGGTGAAAATACAAGCAGGAATGAACCGGTGCCAATGTCAGTTGATTTTTCTATCTTTGGAGCAAAACCTCCAAATAGACCTACGATTAATAGGTAATCCACTTTTTTATTTTTTTTGGATTCTGGATTTAGCATCGTCTCTCTTGGAACCAAAAGTAGCATCATCTCTCATGGAATCATGGAATCACACATGGAATGTGTATGCCAGTTTATGTGTTTGCTGTGTGACCTAGTAGAGTGGATTTTTTATTGTTTTCTTTACTCTTCTGCAGTGCTGATAGAACACATCTAAAGAGGAAACTAGATCTTGAATTTCAACAGCCCGAATAAGAACATTCTATGCACAGAATCATATACCGTATTTGTTTGAAAGATGTAAGATTGCGGGTCTCACATTAATGAGGTATGTTACTAATGTTCGAAGTATGTCTTGATACGCAGTAGTCTTCGTTTCATTTTATACATCTGCTTTCAAGGTTTTCAATGGCTTTCGTTTGTTGAGATTACAGGGGTGAGATAACATTCGGTGAAGTCGAAGATAATCATGATGCAGATAATTATGTTTGGAGGCATACAAATAATTTGATGATATTAAACCGAAAATTTGTACCTAGCCCATGTAAGGCTAAATTTTGAGAGCTTTTTGTGTTGTGTTGCTACATTATTTTCGGTGTCGAATTGTTGTGGGTAATTACTGATTGGGTGCCAACATTCATACTGTTATCGAACTTACATACGTTGTATTTTTTAAGATGAAAGACAATGTAATGGATTCATGTTGCCTTTTTGATTCTTGATGGTAGGTGTGGTGTGATTGAACATTTCAGAAAAGAATTGCACCAAGACAAAAATGGATAATGACACTTATGCTCAAAAGTGCTTATATTAGAAGCACATAGTAGAATCGCTTTCAAAAAGCACTTGAAGAACTTTCAGGTCACCCGAAGCGCATAAACTTAGAAGCACTTTTATCTTTTCCCTTGCCAAACATGTCCAAAAATGCTGTTAGTTATTTTAATGACACTTCTATGCAGGCTGGTCTAGCGACACTCGGGACCATTTTGTTGAAAGAGGAACTAAGTTCAAATCTCGTAGATGATAGTTGATATAAGAAAAAGTAAGCAATGAATTAGGGTCTCACCTTCTTTTAATTTTTTTATTTTTTATTATATATATATATATATATATATATAAATACATGATAAAAAGGGGACATAAACCTTACTCCTCTAAGATCGAAAACAATAAAAATACAAGGTAGAGGAAGGGAGGGAGTTTTTGGTTTTTTTTTTTTTTTTGGTGGGGGGGGGGAGAAGGGGTGATATAAAACCTAACCCCCTTTAAAGGCGAACTTAAAGGTCTAAATTAAGAAAGCCAACATAGTCTGAGAACAAACCAGGATGAACCGCCAACTGAGAGGAATCATGCCATACTAAAGTTGAAAAAGGCAAACCCTTGTTAGCAAAATTGTCCTAAAACAACATTTACTTCACGAAATATGTGAGAAACGTAGAAAAATTATCTTCCAAATGTGGTCCAAACAAATAGACCATTGCGTACAAAGAGGCTAAAAATGATTAAAATCAGTCGATTGGAGAACAGTAACACTATAAGAATCACTATCCAACCAAAGACAATGCTAACCAAATTCTAACCAATAATAATTGCTAATAATTCAAAAAAAAAAAAATAATAATAATAATTAGAGAGTTGCGACAAGTCTCCATTAATCGAATAAAATTTAATCAATTACTTATTAAAGTGACAAACCAATATTTGGACTTCGAATGAGAGCTACATTTAGTATTACAACAACAATACAAGGCAAATGAACAAGTGTTATCTAATCAACATTTGACGCGACAATCTCTCCATCAACTGTAACCTTGCTGACATGAACGATCTTGAACCAATCTGCACCTTCTTTGCCTTTGCATCTTTCACTCAACTTCGAGCACCCGTCGATCTTCAGCTCTCTCAATGCACCGAGGAGATGCATCCCCTCCGGCAAGCTCGACAGCTGAGGGCAGTATTCGATCACTAGATGTTCCAGCAACGTGAAGGTTTGCAGCCACTCCGGCAGTTCCTTGAGGCCCTCGCAGTTCTTGATACTTAAGCTCTGTAGAGTGTCTGTAGACTCTTTAAGCCAAGGGGGAAGAGCCTCTAAATGCGAGACTGAAACCGATCGAAGATCTCGAATGCCTTCTCCCGACCTCATCAAGTCAAGATTTACGCAGTTGGAGATGGCTAAAGCCTTTAACGCTGTCAGGTTTTCCACATCACCTGGCAATGACTCTAGACTTTGACAGTTGCTTATAACCAGCACTCGGAGGTTTGTGAGGCACTGCATCATTTCGCCGAAAGATACAAGATGACTGCAGCTGTCGACCTGTAAAAATCGAAGAGAGGTGAGGCGTTCAATTCCTTCTGGCATAACCGTCTGATTTGTTGTCAGCACCAATGTTCTGAGGTTGATCAGGTTCCCTATGTCTCTCGGCAGCTTCTTGAGTCTCTCACAATTAGTAAGTAGTAGGGTCTGCAAGTTTAGCAGCCTGCAAATGGAACCCGGAAGCTTTTGCATGCTAGGATTTTTGGACAAGTTGAGATATCTCAGGCCACTCAAGTTGCCAACAGAACCCGGCAACACCTCAAAAGTTGAACCACTAAGATCGAGCACCCGTAGGTACTTGAATTTCAGGATGCAAGATTTCAACACAGATTTGTTGGAGAATCCTTCATGTCCTGGAATTGGAAATAGAATGGTCCAAACTTTCTTCAACTGAAGAAAGAACTCGGGAACTGGTTCCCCTTTCTTGGTGGCTAAGTCATCCTTTGACATTGACACATGCCGAACCCTTTTACAAGTATCGGGGTTAGGACGGAAATTTATGGAAGAGCACTCTAGTTTTGACACTGAAATAGCTAAATCATGGACGAGATTATGCATTTTAAATACTATGAAATCAATCGAATCTTCCTCTATTTCAAATAAGAATCTCGAACCTAATTGCCTGATGTAGTCTAGGCCAATCTCTTCCAACTCTTGGTCTCCTTTAGATCTTGTTGGATTAGAGGATTGCAGGAAGCCTTGTGCCATCCATAGCGAAACCAAATCTGTACTTTGGAACACATAATCTTTCGGGAACAGTGAACAAATGGCGAAACAAGGCTTCAAGTAGGGCGGCAATGCATCGTAGCTTAACTTCAGTGCAGGTAGAATGTCTTCGTTTCCCTGGTCCAATGTCCATATCTCACTGTCTCTAACTTTGGACCAAACCTGTTTCTCCCTTTTCGAATGCAGTAGGCTCCCTAGGGTGGTTACCGCTAGAGGAACCCCTCCGCATTTATCTGCAATACTTTCCGCAATCTCCATCAAGTGTTGATAGCGTTGCTCCTCACCTTTTTGACCAAATGCCCGTCTTATAAGCAAAGACTTGCAAACCTTGAGAGGAAGACCTTTTAGTTGATGCACTCTCGCGGAGCTCATCACCGAAGCAACTGATTCACTGCGAGTTGTTACGATGACTTTACTCCCCTCGGCTCCAACATTTAATAGAGCTTTCATATCAAACCACTTTGCGGATGTTACTCCGACATGAGCCTTGTCCCAAACATCGTCCAACACCAACAGAAACTGCTTATCCCTCAGAGCGTCTTGCAACTTTTTCTGCATTTGGTCTAAGCTTTCATGATCACCACAGTTTTGGTTAGTTGCTGAAGTAAGAATGTCATGAACCAATCTTTTGTGATCAAAGTGGTCCGAAACACACACCCACATTCTGATGTTGAAGTTTCTGACAACCCGATGATCATTATACACCAATTTAGCAAGAGTGGTCTTGCCTATGCCTCCTAATCCGATAATGGATATAACAGAAACATGCTCGGGGGCACCGCCACTTGCTTCCTTCAGGTTCAAGTTCAAGAGATGGATGATAACCTGTTTCTTATCATCCTCTCTCCCAATAACATCATATGGTTGCACAAAAGAGTGAGTCTCCCTCTTTATGTGCACAACCTGCCAATCTCCATCTCGTTCCACAAGATGAAAACGAGATTTTTCATCTCCCATCTCATCTAACCTTTCTCTAATTTCTTTGATCTTATGCCCCATAATGAAGTTAAACATGATAGGATTCCAGCGCGAAAAGAATATGCATACCTTTCCTTTGATACTCCCGCCAGGGACCAGCAGTTTCATCTGCATTTCTTGGAATGCAAACTCATCGAGCACGTCATCTATGTCGTAGCAAGCATCTTTGAGCCTTCCTAACCATTGGGTTAGAAGGGGTTCCTTCCTCTGCCTTTCCTCAGCATCCACGATCAATAGTTTGATGTGGGAAAAGGTATTCCGAAGCCTTTTTAGCTCCTCTTCGACACCCCATGCCAAGCAAACTTCTTGGTAAGCAAAGGAAGCCAGCCCTGCCATGACACTTTCGGCAATGGTAGACACGAATTCCGCCATGATGATTCTGATTTCCGAAGGAGGAAAGAGAGTTTTAGTATGTATCAATATATAAGTTTTGATGAATGGAAATGTACGGATTTACTTGGGATTTTATAGCAACTTGGGTTTGCATCTAGAATTTCTTTCAAGTTTGCAGCATAAGGATTAAAGCACTCAAAGTATATATTCTTAATACCAAAAATGCAATGCTTTGAGTGAGAAAATAGTACAATTGATGTTCATTTCTTGTTCTTTGCTAATTCCATCCTCATTCTTTGGTAAAAACCGCAAGCAATCGTAGTTTTGATCGAATTTGGGAGATGCTATTCTTGTTCATAAATTGAAAAGAAAACGCATATTTTGAATCGTTTTAGCAAAAATGAATTCCTTGTAGGATAGGAATATATTCTTGAATTTCTTCGTAAGCAAGAAAGATTTTATTCTGCCTAATTGCAGTTTACAATTTTAACTAACTTCATGATACTGTACCAAATTGAGCCATATATTAATCAGCTGCATCTTCAAGCCTCAGTGTCCGCTGCCAGTAATGGTGATAAAGACCGTAAAACTGAAAAGTACGATTGTCAAGCATATCGAGTTGCACCACCTTTGACACTGGCAAGAATTTTCCAAGGTGTATTCATTACACGTTAGCACCTAGTATACATGGAATCTATTGTCGATCGTAGTTCAGCTTCATGACACTATGTCCACATGAACTGTTGAGTCGGACACTCTTTCTGTAGCTTTATTTGCCTAACCAAAACCAAAAATATATTAGAAATAATCACACATTATGAAGAGAAAAGTATAATTTGTGTTCCGATAGATTGATTGATTGACTGATAGAGAAAGAGAGAATGCAACCTGTTTCTCCCAGTTTGTGCGTATGGTTACGATAAGAAGCAACAACACTTGCACAATCAGTGCACAGATGATCCCCAGCCAAAGCCCCTATTCAAAACAGTTTGACAGACAAAGTTATATAGAAGGGAAGGAAAAAAAGAAAACCGAAAAACCCTTTTCTCTCGGTCATTTTTTTCTCTTTACCTTTCCACCAGTGTGAAAGACGAAAGCCATCAAAATAGCCAAAGGAATTCCAACTAAGTAGTACACCCCGAGATTAACATATGCTCCAATCTTCTGCCACCCACATCCTCTGGCAGTACCCGAAAGAACTCACTGGAGGGCGTCTATAAAGTGGGATGTTGCAAGTATAGGCATCATGGTTGCAAGATAATCAACAACTTCTGTTTCGTTGCTATACAACACACACCGCTAAGCGTGCTGTTTCTGGACGCCCTGCTCCTAATTCATTGGAGACACGAGTGCTGCAAATCATAGAAACAGGACAGAGAAGTAAACCCACACTTTAATCTCAATGCCGGTCTTAACTTTCAAGTGTCAGAAAGTATTGCCATGAAAAATTTAAGAGCTTATTGACTTTATAGTTTTAGAAGTGTCATAACATAGCTCACCTCACAGCAGAACTGAGTCCGAAAGGGATCATCCAAACCATTGCCACTGTATTCAAACTGGAAATTGATGTATTTGATAAGTAACAACGTTAAAGGTGCAGGATATATCATAATCTAGAACATGTAAGCTATGGAAGAATGATCATCACAGTCAAGAACTAACCTGATAGAAAGCACTGAAGTTTCCAACTCTGGGTTTCGAAGAAGACCGGATAGAAGAACGATCATTTCAAATGATCACATTTCCAAGCTGTTAAAACTCATGGTCAACTGCATTAGCATCTTAGCCTCTCATATAACAGATCTTAGTAGTACACAAAATAACGTAGGTAGGAACATTGTGAAACGTCAAAAAAATATAAATGAGTAAATTACCAAACCATGACGGCTGAAGGAACAGCGAGCCTAATGAATGTAGTAACGTTGTGAAAGGCCTCCTTCAAAAAGCCTGTCCAAGTTTTCGCACATGACGAAGAGAACTTGACATAAAGAGCCAATAATAACACATTGATCCAAAAGGAGATTGAATATGCCAGGGCAGCTCCACTGCCTCCAAGTCCGGATTTAAACACGAGAACCCAACAGAGTGGGATGTGAAGTAAAGCTGAAACCGCAGAGCTTAGCATCATCGGGAACACGATGTTTTGAGTTTGTAAGAATCTCACGAGGCACTGGAGGAGTCCATATGCGAAAAGGGAAGGGATCGTGAATCGTGCAAATTCCCCAGCTTCTACTGCAATGGCAGCATTTTGGCCTAGAGCTATTAGGATTGTTTTTGTGTTTCCGGAAATGATGGCAAGAGGTATGCAAACAAGTGAGAACAAGCATTGCTCTCTGCATGTGTATGCCCATCAGACGGTACTGCTTTGAACCATAGCACTGGCCGGATAATGTGGCCAATGCACTTGACATGCCCATCTGTTTGAATCGAAAACCGGAAAGATTATCAGAAACTTATAGAAAGTTCAACTGGTTTCAACTTGGAAAAAGGGTTGTAACTTCAACAACACAAAGTTACAAACCCTAGTATCCATAAAGCTAAATGGGGGTGTCAGTTCAGTGATGACCTAAAAAGTATGGGCGGTTCGGACAATCATATTATAATTATGTGTAGTGGCCTAAAGAGTGCGTACTGTGCAGTTTAACTTACTAACTGGGAAGCGCTTAAGCAATACTGAACCAATAATCATAGAAGAGGGGAGGCAAACTTACCAACAAGCTGAAACCGGTGACGGAAGTGAAGGAAAGGGCCATGGTAGCGCCGGAGAGAGATAACTCACCAAGGTGACCTACAAACATAACAGCTATTATCCGTATAGAGTACTGCAATAAGCTCACACATATAAGAGGTCCTGCTAGCCATATCTGCCGCTTTACTTCTTCAACTATTTCCTTTCTCTTCAATCCCTTTATTCCATGGCTATCTCTCTGTCTCCTTAACTACATCTTCTTCGCAGGGTTGAATCAATGGTGAGCTTAGCGATGGGTTGTTGTCTTCTCTCTCCATTTTCTGCTGAGCTTCTTGAGAGAGGGAGAGAGAGTGTGTGAGACAGACATCTAGTGATTATATAGGAGCTGAAGATCTTGTTTTTTTTTCTTCTTTTTTTTTTTTAGCACATTTTTTGTGGGAAAAAACATAAGTGACGTGAAGATAAACCGACAACATTCGGCGGCTTAATTCATATGGCAATTATGTTCAACAAGACGAAAAGCAAACCAAGGCTCCTACTAGACTATAAATTGTCTTCTCTTGTTAATTTATTCTCTCGTCTGCGAATAACGTACCTTGATTGAAAAAAATCTACAATCAGAATTATAATCTTTATCTATTTAGATACAAAAAAATCATTCGAATTGGAGGTCGTTTAATTATCTATATATATCAAATAAATAGACTTATCAAATATATTACTTAGTACTACAATATCGATTTGTTTTATATATTTGAATGACTAAATGATATTCGATTGAAATGATTTTTTGTATATATTATCTTCAAATGAAGATTAAAACATTAAATAGTCCCGATTATGAAATTTGTACCATCAAATACGTTATTCGGAACCATTAAAATTAATCTTCATTTGATCTTGATGTATTATTATTTAAACTTTCTAGTAGAAGTTGTCAAAATTTCTACGACGTCTTGGGGTTCAATAGCTTCAATCGGTGTATCATTGTACTTTGGTCGAAGTCTCGCCAAAATCACGAACAAAAAAAGTTTGTATGTCTGAATTTGTCACTGTCCAGAACAAAAAAGATTATCGATCTCGTCCACACCGAAACATAAACACCAACTAGAAGAACCAAAACACACAGTCGACAAGAACCACACAGCTCTTGTAGGCAACCCTGTGAACCACAAATGTTTCATAACTGTAAATGAAAAAGAAAGAAGAAGATGGATGAAACGCAGAAACAAATAGACAAATACAGTATTGGTCAACGACCTAACTCAGTATAATACTTAAGCAGGCAAATAATTAAAATTGGTTAATGACCTAACTCACATTTGCACATTTTGTTTGTTTTTTAACGTTACGTCTTTGAGAATGGTGGCCTATACGACTGCGGCACACAAGAACTCCTCCTAATATCCCATCCTTGAAGTGGAATCAAGTTATAAAGGCTCAAGACCAACAAATGTGCAGCTTCATTTTGTATTCTTTCACAGGGCCTGATTGTTGGGTTTTCACTTGGGATTAAATGGTTGGACTTAGTTTAACTCATGCAAATGTCCCCAAACCATGGACTTTGGGTTCTACTTCGCCCATAAAAATGGACTTGGGTTCTAAATGTTGATGGTCTGTAGAAACAAATAAGCCCAACTACCAAAAGTTTTATACGATGATAAGAAATATAATTACATAGTGGATGCCGAGTTCTTGAAGAAGAAGAACTTGTTGAAGACAACGATGAAAACTTGTGACGGATTTAAGTAAATTTATGTATATCAATATATATATATATATATGTGTGTGTGTGTATCTATACTTAAAAACATAATATACTTGTATTAGAAACAAAATATTAATAAATTACAGAATAGAAGTAGAATAATACATAAAATACTACGATTGATTGAAAATAAAATAAGGTGAAAAAGTTAAGCATATAATCATAATAAGTGTTCTTGGATGTTACATGTATCCAATAAGTTTACAAATCAAAAACACATAAAATGCAGAATGAAAGGAATAAAAAGATATATAATAATATAAGATACTTGTAAAGTTGCAAAGTTAGGCCTCAATCTCTTCCTCTCCATGTCCCTTGAAGACTCTCTCCAATTCAAACTCAACTTCCTCCTCATCATCTCCTTCTTCTTCCATGTCCTCATCTGATACAAAATCTTCTTCATGAAGTTCTCTTACTTCAACATTTCTAGAACTCCTCTTAGGGTCTAAGGAAGAATCCACCTCTAATGCCTTTCCATCCATTCCCAAATCAAGCTCAACTTCTTCATCACCACCCTCCACAATCCATCCTTGCGCCATACTAGCTTCACTAGCAAGTAGTATATCCATTTTCTTCTCATTTTCTTTTTCCTTCTTGGTCATAATCGTTGCATTGGATTGGACATAGACTAAATTATTTAACATTGTTGTATCTAATCTATTCCTTTTCTTTGTATGTATCCCCTCAAAAGTGCTCCAATTTCTCTCACACCCGGATGAACTTGTAGTCAATGAGAGAATCTTTATAGCAATTCTTTGCAAATTAGGTACACGATTACCATAAGTAGACCACCATGAAACTAAAGAAGCACAAAGTACACAATTAGAAATAGACTAGTAAATAAAAACAGTTAGATTAGTAAAGAAAAATAATTAGTTTTGGAAAGTTATTAATAAGTAAGAGTATATGAATATTCATACCTGGATCATAGTTGTCATCATTCTCTATGCATCCAATCTCGGCCAAATGTCTTCCAAATCCACCCTCTTTTTTCGTATACTTCGGCATCTCTATATTTATTACTTGATTTTGAACTTCATAGTTGTCAGGGAAGAAATTCTCAACACAAGTAAACATGGCGTCCATGACAAGTGGATCATGTTGAATGCTTTGATCTTTGAAGAAGTAATAAGGGTTCAAGAAGTAAGCCGCCAAATGTAATGGACCATCAAGCCAATCATGAGCTTTTTCATCAATAATTTGCAGAATTTGTCTATAGTTGGCCTCATTATTTTTTAATGCCTCTTTAATCTCATTCCTTGCTTTTTGTAGCTCTCCGTACAAAAACCCCATTGAGGGCTTTCTGCCACCATCCACAAGTTGAAGCACCTTAAATAAAGGTTCAAACACTTTCAAGCAAAGTGAGACCCCTTCCCAAAAATGTGCACTCACCATGGTAGCATATGCCATTTTTCCCTTTGTACTCTTGGAATGTTTGCATTGTTCCCATTCATCGCTAAAAACCATAATCTTTAAGTCATTTCTCTTATCACTCAAGCTTTGCAAAGTTAGGAAAGAAGTTGCAAATCTAGTAATCCCGGGCCTCACTATGTCTCTTTTCTTCGTATACTTCCTCATCAATGCCAATGTTTTGTGATGTGCATAAATGAAGATAGTAAAAGCTTTTGCCTTGTCGATCACTCTTTTGAACCTAGGTAGACACCCAATTCCTTGAATCATGAGGTTCAAAGTGTGAGTGGCACATGATGTCCAAAACATGTTTGGCCTCTTCAACTTCATCATGTTAGCCGCCGCCATGTTGTTATAAGCACTGTCGGTCACCACTTGAACTACGTTTAATGGCCCAACTTCTTCAATACACTTGTCAACATATTCAAAGATGTACTCCCCGGTGTGTATCTCGGTCGAGCATTCCTTGGAAGAAAGAAATACCGTACCTTTCTTGCAATTAACACACAAATTCATTATGCTTCTTCCATTTTTTTCACTCCAAGTATCGGTCATAATTGAGCAACCATTCAGAGCCCACTCTTCTTCATGCTTCTTAAGTGAATTTTTGACTCTCTCCACCTGTTCTTTCAACAATGGTTCCCTTAAATCATATTGGGTTGGAGGTTGATAACCCATACCAAATTGACCAACTGCTTCCAAAAAAAGTTTAAAGTTATCATTATCAATAACATGGAAAGGGATACCGGCTTCATACACCCATCGAGCTAAATATTGATCCACTTGATGTGTTCTATTCTTCCAAATTGCATCATTGATATTTTGTTGTCGCGTCCCTTTGCTTCCGTCATTTGAAGAACTGGGATTGATGGTGGATGCAAACCTATCCATAAGCCCAAGAGTGCACGGCCTTTTCTTTGACCCAACAACTTTAATGTCTTCTTCTTCTTCAATATGTTGAAGTTGAACATTTCCCCTCACTTTCTTATTATGCTTACTTCTTTCATTCTTTTTATTTTTTGCCTCTTCTAATGCGGCTCTACATTTTGCTTTATCCTCGTCCAAAGACTTTGCACACCCGGCTACATTTCCCTTGATGTTGGCAATGTGTTGTTTCATTCTATATACTCCACCACTATTTGTTTTCTTACACAACTTACATTGCACCTTATATGAGTCTGTAGGATTCACCAAGACCCCATACTCCCATCCCACATCGTCTGAAGCACGCTTTAACAGACTATTTGATTGAGAGGATGACATTGTATTAGATGCTCCAGAAGAAACACTTCCCGTCATCTACAAATAAAACCACATCACATTAACTTATGTTCAAAATTCTTATATAATTTATCTTGCACTCATCACATCCCTAAATATACTCCAAATTAAAATTATAGAAGGATAGGACCAGCAGACTTGCAGTCATGCAATTATGCAATTGTATAATTGCTGATGCTGATACATACAGAAACACAAATTAACAAACAGATAGATCACGAAACAAAAACGAGATAAGTTAACTTATGGAAACAAAATACCCGAGACCGAAAACTAACAAGAACAATAAACGACAACAACAAAGTCTTATCCCACTAAGTAAGATCAACTGTATGAATCCTAAAATTTCGCTCCGCTAAGTTTTGTGTCAAGTTCTAATATCAACACTAAGAAAAAGACCGTGCTAATTGGAGCATTTATATACACATTGTACAGTCCAAACACAGTACCAGTTCCAACATCAATAAAATTCGAACAAATTTGTACCATACTAGACTAACTGCATAACTATCAAGGCTCCATCTCTAATCTTGAAATCATATTCGACATTAACAAAATGCTCGGCTCCTCGATCAACACACTAGACTTTGGATTTTGCAGTGATCAAGTCGTCCATGAAATTGTATTATTGCAGGCAGCACTATTGTAAGTCTGTAATGCAGTGCTCATTGACAATTTGACAGAGAAGGGGAGAGACTTACAGATAGAGTCAGAGACTCGGAGAATATGAAAGTGGAGAGGAGAGGAGACTGAGCGAAATTGCAGTGCGCAGAGCCGGAGCCTCGGATCAGATGCGAGATGATGGTGAACCGTGGATTGGTGCAATTGGATTAGCTTTTGTTCTGCAAAGCGATACAGAAGCTAAGGTTACCATTAACCAAATGGTCCGAGTAAAAAATCTACCAAATGGAACATGGGTTTCTATGAATCGGTGATGCAGATGCTAAGGTTACCGCGTACCAGAATGTGACTAACCAGAGATGAAGAGACGGCCAGCGATGAAGTAGCAGAGCAGAGCACGAGCGACGGCGAGCCGCGACGAATTAGGCGCTGCGCTGGGCAGAGCAAAGCGACGGCGAGCCGCGAGAGAGAACTCAGGGAAGAAATTAGGGTTGTCAATGTGTCTGTGAGTCTGTGCACAGCGAGAAAGAGAACCGACGCGAAAAATACACCCAATCGAATTAGTTAAGTTTTAATTAAACAAAAATTCAAACCGCCTAGCGCCGCCTAGAGCGCCTAGCGGCCGCCTAAGGCATCACCGAATTTCGTCACTGTTCTGGCCTAATGAGCGTTTCTTAGGAGGGCCAATGCAATCAGAATGAGAGGTGGTGGCCGGCGTAAAAAGCCCCAGCTTCTCATCATATCGAGAAGGAGCACGAGGTGTTTCACCAATCCGAGACAAATTACTAAGATGGCTAGAAGATTGGGCAACAAGGTAACTGATACAAACGCTGGTAGGAACATGTCAAGGATTGCAGAAGTTGTGAACTTTTGTGATGTGCTAAATGGCGGGTTCATGGAGCTGCCCTCTCAAACATTACGTTCCTCCCTGAAAATGCAGCTCTTGTCCAAATACTTCCGCTCGGAGGGTTCGAATGGTTTGCAACAAACTACTTCGGAGAGCCTTCGAGGGATAAACGCTTAACGTCGAAAGGTTTAGAACCAGTTTGAACAAATCCCTTGAACTTCTGCATCAGTAAGCCATCCCATTGTTTGGTATTTGCAAGGTACTTATAGGTTATTTGTTTAGAGTTGCTCTATAAATAGTAGATTCATAGAAAAAGGAAATGAAGGATCATCATATTGTCAAAAAGTGTGTGCTGTAAATTTCAATGTATAGTTAATACGTTTGTTTAGAGTTGCTCTATAAATAGAGCGTTCCGTATGCTTTCAAGATACACAGAGAAATAGGAAAGATCAATAACATCAGTATCTATTCCTCCCTCTTTTATTTGTCATCCCCTTGTGTTATAGTTACAGTGTTATATTTTACACATGCTTCGCTCCTGTCACTAGTAAAGGTTATCACTCTTACTTTTACCTATTTATAACAATCTGAATTTATTTAGCTCCCTTTTCTGTTTCGATTAATTAGCTTTCATGAACATACCTATTTAATCAGGTTTCTAACAAAACTGCTTACATTTCAATTGACCATAACATCGTAATTTAGCCTCCCTACTTCGTATTCGATCTTTGATCTTCAATCTCCTCCTACACCAGATTACATTTCTTAACAAAGATTAAAGCATGTTTATGCAGATGTGATCTTGGTATTTTGGGTAGAGAGTGTTGAGTTATATAAAAGTCGAGTAAAAAATGAAGAACGGTTCGATACTTGCCAGAAACCTCTTTCGCCTTCAGCAGAAGAGGTTCCAATATGGAGCATTTGCTTCCTGCTTGCTCGTAGCATTATATTTTTGCGCAGTTTTCAAACCTAGTTTGAATCTATCAGCTTGTATGTGGATAAACCTACCGTTTTTTTAACTTGTGTTGCAAGAAAGTTATGTGACCACACTAACATGATATGTTTGATGTCTTTAACTTTCGTTTACTCGCAGTGAATTTGCAACTGTCAGCGGGTCTTGGTTGGGAGGTGCTGCAAGTCCAGCAAACAAACAGCTCTCAGCAAGTAATCGAAGGTGAGCAGCTCGATCGGGGGATAAGCCCGGATCACAGTATTCAATGCCGTTTAGTTCGAACAGAGTTCATGCACCAGATGTTGGTGATCAAACAAACACAACCTATCATGATTCGCACAAAATTTTGAATCGGAAAAGAAAATTTCTATGTTATTTATAACATCATAAGGACAGCGTTCAATAAGTTCAATGGTATTACCAGCCACAGGGGGCTGAAACTGACCGGTGTGTGCCGAGCTACAAGTTCTACCGCAGGCATGAGGCAAACTCCGCCATGCTTTCCCCGTCTAAAATTAAAGAATAAGCTACTGCTTTACAGATACAACCCTAAGACTGCTCCACCGATACGAATATATACAAGATGCAGCTCTTTGACCCATGCCCAGCAGTAGCCATGGGTCAGTGAGATCCATAAGCTGCCGTAAAAAAAACACTTGTAGAATAATCCGCTACTTCGACAGAACAAGGTACATTCTCCATACCATATGAAGAATGTGCCAAATCACCCGTTTCCAAAATATGGGCGCATCTGCCGATAAAGAATGTCCTATATCACCCCCTTTCCAAATATGGATCTGCAAATGCCGAAACTGATCATAGATTCTATACAATGTAGCTTCTATTCTGAATGTAGCTCGACGGTCTAGAAGATTGATGTTCAATTTTTATTCACCCTAATCTTTCAAGTTGGACCAGCCTCGGGCAGCTCTTTGCCGCTGATTGTGCTTTTGATTGTATGCTTAACTCCACTCTATGACGAGCAACCCTTAACCCCATTTGGCACTATCAAATGAGGTCCTTTTCTGGCTTTTCTTTCTACTTTTCTTAAGCAGCATCGACATATGGTCAATATCTGTGGACGATGAATGATTCTCTCCCTTTAACCAGAGTACAGCTTCAGCTGCTGCATCCTTCTCTGCTTCTTTCTTACTATTGCAAGGTTTGCCTACAAAGTTCAACCCATTGAAGATCACTGTGGAACGGAACTGGTTGTTTTTCAATGGTTTTGTTTTGTAGGTGGGTGCATCATGCCCGGCTCTGGTGAGCAATGTTTGGAGGTGATTTTTGTAATTATTGTTCTCCGCAACTTTCTTCATGGTGCCTTTTAACTTTGGTACCTTCTCTTGTGTTGCCTTCTTTGAGGGCACTGGCACCTTGCGACCAAATACAAATCTACCCTCACATTGATCCTCTGAGACCAGTAATCTTAGCGCTGATAGGAGGTTCGTGTGTGATTGCATATCCAATTTGGGATTCAGGAGCTGCTTACAAAGAACGCATCCCCATGTTAGCATTTAGCAATAAATGGAGTGACTGTTCATGTGTGTGTGTGTGTGCGTGTATGTGAGAGAGAGAGAGAGAGAGAGAGAGAGAGAGAGAGAGAGAAAGAGGAGAGAGAGACGAGAGGAGAGACATCGAGAAAGAACAGGTCTAGATTCAAGTGATAAAGTCAAGAACAGTGACAAATGCTGAAGACAAATACAAACCTTATGATGTATCAGTTCATCAAGCTCCCTCTTTAAGCAAAGATATGTTTCTGCTAATGCGGGATTCATGAAAAACTCTAAGTATCCTCCCAGCATCTTCAAGTGCCCATCCTACCAAAAGCAAGGACGAGTATTTACTATTTTTTCATGAAGAAAACACCAAAAAAGTAACAATCATGTCCAAGATCAATAAACGTACCAGGCCACCCCTTGAAATGTTGCCTCCGAACAAAAGGAGCACAGAATCAGATATACCAGTTGAATCCCGGAGAAAAACCGAATTCACTTTCACCTTTTCGTTGAAGACAAGCCATGGATATGGAATTTTGGGTATGTTTCCATTGACAGAACTCTGATAGATCGATAATAAAAAACAACAGAACAGAAAATGTGTCATCATACACAATTAGAACAGAAAACTTCAAGCAATACAACATGGAAACATGAATTCAACCAAAGACAAGAAACTAACCGAGTATAGCATCACTTGTCCATCTTCCTGTGTTTTCAGCGTAATCGACTTCTCTTTGTTCTGTGGAACATGTGCACAACATATACAATAAATGAGAAAAGACAAGCCATCCACAACCAAAACAGATGCAAACAAAATCAGTGGCCATTCAGAAATTCAACTTAATCTGAAGAATTATGTCCTCTTTATCACAGTTTTTGTAAACTTGGACATATCTATTGGGGTATCGATTCAACTAAATGTGAAGATCACAACACCCTCTTATCACTCTGTTTTGCTCACTTGAGCATATCACTCCTTTCTTCGTATATTGTACACAGAGTAAAAGAGGCTCTTATGACAAATAGTTTCTTTTCATGCGAATAAAAAAATTAGAAGATGAAAAATATACAAACATTATAAGAAATGCATAACAACTTACCACGACAGAGCATATTCCAGGAAATAATCCAGCACAGATGACTGCTCGGACGAGATGCTCATCATGGCTCCATGTATTGCAGTTTTCTGTATTATGGTCAACCAGACCCGCATCCTTGAGCAAAAAGAAGAACTGCTTCCGAAGAGAGTCAATGGCTTTCAGAGTTTGCACAGAAAGGAAGTTTCTCCAGCAGAACTCATAGCCAGACTCTGTTCTTTCAGCACTTCTCCAACCATCATAAGCTCGGACGAGAGCAAGATGATCACTGTTTTCACGAGCAGAGAACTGTGCTTTTGCCGACTCTGCAAGCTACACAAGTTGAAAATTACATGGTTACTATTGAACCTATGCTTGTTGGTCACCCAGGAAAAAACAGGAAGAGAACTGTGTTTAGGGATATTTTTTAATATATAAAAAGACATACAATAACTGACTACTGTTAACTTCTTTGCATGTCTCTTTACTTTGAAGGTTAGTGAAAAGGATAAAAGTCGACGCTCAACTACAATTATTAATTCGGGGAAAAGATCAGTTTTCGAACGAGACAGGAATATGATGGCGTGCCAGGGGACGGGAGACACCATTATAATATACGCAACAGCAAACTGTAAAAAGGAACACTATATCATACTTACATCCTTCTTGTCATGTGGCATAAGGAATGGATCTCTCATACTGAGGCCTGCGACAACAGTCATTACTGGATCCAGACAGTTGAAAATAGACCCTAATATGAGCATTTTTCCAAGTTTAGGCTCAACGGGAAGCACTGACAGGTGACGTCCTGCACAGCATAAAATCGATAATCTTTCTGACTTGCAAACAAATCAACACACAATTTAGAACAGCTTTGGTAATCATCCATTACCTAACACTGTCAGATCTTCACTATCATCTAAAGCCCCAATGATCTTCAAATACTCAACAGCATTTTGAACCTACAAAACAAAACAAAAAAAATTGTGAGGACTGATATGAAGATATGCATAGATCACACTGTTAAGAATAATTACATCTTAATTCACATATTTTTTTGTCAAACTATGATAATTCACATGTTAATTTTAGATATAGTTCAAAAGCAATACAAGACTATCACCTCCCATGCAAGTTTTATAAAAAATAATCTGAGAGTACTCGGACAGAAATTTACCGACAGAGGTTCAGGTGGCTGCAAGGCCTTAGATAGGAACTCTGAAATACTTCCAAGTTGTAGACTTTTGATTTGTAAACATAAAGATTGCAAGGGAGTCCTCAAAAGTTCAGGCAACTGATAATCAGCAAAGGCATTATATACACATCTGGGGTAGAGATGGTAACACTCGCCAGGTTGAACACGACCAGCTCTGCCTCTCCTCTACAGATTAAAAGCGTCAATTAATATTGTCAACCCATGTGCATTAAATCTCCTTGTAAGAGAGCAACTTTCAGTGAAAGTTTGAGTACCACAAAACAAAAATAAGTGCACGGTTTAACTAAGAAGCATTACAGTCAGTACAAACTCATGCTTTGCATCGTATCAGAATATCCAACCATGAACTAGAAAAATAATCAAATTGATATGGAAACTGCCAGACTGTCTTACTTGCCGAGAAGCAGCCTTTGAAATCCAGGATGGAAGCAAACAGGGAGTGTTATTTAGTGCATCATATGATGTCTCTTTCGCCTTTCCACAATCAACAACAAAAACTACATCATTGATAGTGATACTAGTCTCAGCCATGTTTGTAGCTAGAACTATTTTCCGAACACCATCTTCTGGCTTATCAAATATCAATTTCTGTTTACAAAGACAACAACAAATGAACTTTAATAAAATATAAATCCATTCCTTGAACTACAAGAAGAAGAATAACAACCCAAAAATGATAGCGTCCCATTTAAATTTTTTGAGTGATAGCATCAAAAGATTCATTGAACAAATATGAAACTGTAATATTGATTAGCTCCTCAGTACAAGAATCCTTAGAGGATCAAGAAAGTCAAAAGGCTCATTATCCAGTGTTTTCCCATCACTAGACCATGGTGGTATTTGTATGCACTATGCAATGAGAATTAACACAAAAGAACAGTGACATCACCTGCTCAGAGCTAGGCATGGAACCATGACATGCTAGCAGTAGGACCCTGCTAGGATCTCCTAATAGGGGATGAGCTTGGAGTTGATCCTTCAAGGAATTTATGTCATCCCAACCCGTCATAAAAACCAAAATTGCGCCGGGCCGTTCTTTCTTGACTATGTGTAAAAGAAGATTCCCAATGAGGTTAAAACCAATGGAGTCAGGATTCCAACAGGACAGAGACTCCTGAGTCCTTGGACTGTACTCCCTAAAGTCAGCAGCTTCAAGTACGTCCTGTTCAAAAGGGGACAAAAAAATTAAATACAACCAAGGGGTTTGCAACGCAAACTAAATAAGACACAAATTTTCTATACCTCAACACTAGAAGCAATTTGGCTCTTCCTCTTTTTGAAACCTTGAGCTTGTTTCTGCATTTTCCACGACTTTTCATGACCATAATCATCAATCTGATTATATTGATTCAACTGATACCCAGTCATTTCTAGAATATTCTCCAGAAAATGTGCTCGGACTGGGTATGTAAACCCCTGTAAATAGAGCAATGCCCAACACCAAAATCAAATGAGTCCAGTATACCTTATGCTGAGAACATCCCTATCAAAACGTAATCAAGAAAATAAACGATGCAGCACCGACATGCCACAGGTCGTGTACAAATGTAATTGAATCAAAAGTGGATTCACTGAAGGAATCAGGAAATACTTTGTACTTGCAATACAAATGGCACCTGGAATCACCTAAGATCATCCTATATTGACATGAATACACAATGATGATCATAGATTGCTACATGACAATTTGGGTACATGGCACAGATAATTAAAAGAAACAAGAGTTGATTAAAAAGACGAAAATAAATCAGCCTAGTTCCCTGAACTTACGGGAATATGGATCATTGGAGCACCACCAAAGTAGGAGGAGAAAAGCTCAGCATTTAGGGTGGCACTCATCAAAATCAACCTCAACTCTGGCCGGCGAGGGAGAAGTTCTTTCAGAACAATAAGAAGAAAATCTGAAACAAATGCAAGGCTTTGCTTAACACCACATTAGAAATACCAATCAACAAATTTACTTTCCAAAATTGAAAATTACCTTCATTCATTCCGCGTTCATGAATCTCATCAACAATGACATGTGTAACACCTCTCAACTTTCTGTCAACAAGTAATCTCCTCAATAATATACCCGTGGTGCAAAAAAGAAGCCGGGTGTCCCGCCCCTTCATCCCTTCAAGCCTAACTTTGTAACCAACCTATTACCATAGGGAGAGATTTAAGTTCAAATCAGCTAGAAAAAAAGATAAATGATCAACAACCAAGTGAAATAAAAAAAGAGAAGAAATAAATTAAGCCTAACACTTTGATGATAAATCTATGTCATCAAAACAGTAACTTACAGATTCCCCCAGATTCTCCCCTCGTTCTGCAGCAACTCTTTCAGAAACAGCCATGGCAGATATCCGTCTAGGCTGGGTACAAATAATACTGCAGGAAGCTCCGCGATCAGCTTCAATCTCAGATTCTAAAATATACTGAGGGAGCTGCGTAGTTTTACCACAACCTGTTTCGCCTGAGACAACTAAGACCTGCTCAACATAATGTGAAGAAAAAAACTGCTGGTGAGCAAAAGCAATCATCCATAACCAATTGTAGAAGTAATAAATTACAACTCACCTGATTTTCTGACACAGCTTTTAACAGTGCATCTTTCTTCTTGTATGCAGGCAGACTTTTACGAAGTTCAAGCATCTTTTGACCTTCTGGAGATTCCTGTATAGGGCTTGACATGTCAATATGAATGTTTTTAAAAGTCTATAAATCTACTATAAAGCTACATGAAGATGAACAAAAGCTGCATCTCAAAGTCAAACTATAGAAAGACATAACAAAAAAAAAAATTCACAGAGGAAGCTGTGCATTGTTTCCTACATCTAAACAGAAGAACTAATAAAAAGCAAAAAGGATCAACTTCCAGCCTGAATAATGGTCACAAAAGGAAAGGAAAAATAACCTGCCAATGTCGTTGCCTATTACGCAGTTGCAAGCTTTTCCGCTGAAGAATTTTCTCCATGGCATCAGTATTCTGTATCAAGGGCTCCTGCTGCTCATAATGTCCTCCATCATTAGTAATGCTTCTACTACTGTTTGATCTTGACAAGGAAAGGTCTGATACATTTCCTTGGCTCATTGGCTTTTGAGATAGGTAGGCTTTGAGATGAGCATCTACTTCTCTATGAAGTCCAAAAGGTAAGACAACCTATACACGCTTCAAAAAGTTTAAAACAATATATTGCCTAAAAGACTTTGTAACTTCAATAACATGCGCACCAAAATTAACTAATAATTCAGGGCCCACATCATAGACTATAGAGCAATTGTTTCACAAATGTTCAAACGAAAGAACGTCATCCATTTCTTTCCATGCATGAATTAAACTAAATAGAGCATAAACATGCAAGAAAGTACCTCTCTTTGTGGCCGCTTATCGTCCAGATCAGGTCTGTAATTTGGCTGAGGAACTTTGCTAATTACTACAACTCTAGAATACTGACGGCTGCTTAAGAAAATTAAGAATCAGAATACATACAATTTTGGACACATAATAACTGTACGCTTGCTAAACTGACATACCTATATAAACCCATCCTACTTGCCAGTGCTGAAAGATGATCAAAATCGCGTCTATCCTTTCTTTCCCTGGACACCAATTCTTGCTCATCTTTGTTGCGAAGAAGCATGGTTAACTTCCATCTCCATTCATCAATGTTATCAAGGGTCGAACCACCCTAATCATATATTAACAAGTAAAAGTCACAACCTTTACAATTAAGAAGAATGATGAGAAAAATAACAGGTTTCAGCTGTGCTTAAAAAATTCTACACTTAACAACTTTGTCGGCTGCTAATCGAAAGTCCGAAAAAGCTCCATTCTTCAAAAACATTTACTCATGTCTAAGCTCTACGGTCTACCCTACGTTCCTTGGCAGCTACATTTCATTTGAATTTAACAATGATGGAAAGAAATACGAACTTAATCAAAGTCCCCAACGACAATTCGACTTAAAAAAATTGCGAGATTATGAGGTTAAAAGTGAAATCTTCATTCCGAAAGCAACTCAATCAAAGTTCCCAATTCAAGTAATCAACATTTTTAACAAAACGGGCAGAGCAGAACTCACCATTTGGCGCTGAGACGACCCCAATTCGGCGTCGGACTCCTCACTCGCGGAGGCGTCCTGGTAGGCAAACCGCCCATAGCTCAAATTCTGCTGGTAAAACGGCACCGCCGAACTCCTCAGCTGCTTCCTCTGCTTCCAATCCAGCTCCGCCGCCCGAGACGATGCCTGGCACGCGACGTCCCCCACATGACGCGGTAGATAATAGCACGCATTCCAATTCAGCGGCGGAGCAAGGCAGTGCGTGTGGTGGTACCGGCTGTTCCTCATGGAGCATCCCAGCAGCATCGACGGCCTTACCAAAGTTACGTGGTGGCGGCGGTGGTGGGTCCCGGGGAGAGAGACGAGAACGGTAGTGGTGGAAGTGGTGGAGGGTTTGAGGGACATGGTGGTGGTCCTGAATATATATCCCTGGAAGAGGGCGGAGTACGGCATGGTTGTGGGGTTGGGGGTGTGTGAAGAAGGCGGTTATGGAGGTTGTGAGCTTTGTCAGTTGGAGCAGTTAGGGAGGGTTGGGCTCCATTTTTTGCAGGGATTAGAGTTTTTGACAGGGGACGGTGTGGGTGTTGGTTGTGTTGGTTGGAGAGAAGTGGCGCTGAGAGCCTTTACGTCATGACTCTGGAGCTGGACTCTGTTTTTTCTTTTATCTATTAAAAGAAAATAAATACCCATACATAAAATTACAGTACAGCCCTCCAAAATAAAAATAAACGAAAACTAATGAAAACGGTTTGAAATTTTTTAGTTTTAACGATAAGCACAAAATAAAGGGTAAAATGAATAGTACCAGGATTGACCTTTTAGTGTAAAAATTTGGTTTTTCGTTAAAGTGAACAGTACCAAGAGCTTTTCGTTAAAGTTCTCTAAAAATAAAAAGCAAAAAATATAAATAGAACAGAGGATAGTAACTTTAGTACTATTGGTTATCTTAACGAGTTGTATTGTGTCAAAAGACGTTATCTTTAATGAATTTTTAACAAATGACCCAATAGCGGTCTAATTCGTTAACGGGTCGGGTTGTTCAGTGTTAGGTTACTGAGTCATGAAAGAATTATCACATCTAAAATCTAAATTTGACAAATGATATATTATCGTATTTTTAACGGGTGACTCGATAATTACTCAACTCTCTTATAAAAAAAAGATAATGACTCAATTCGTTAATGGGTAATTGAATAACAACTCGACTCGGACGACCGGATTTATTAAAAAGTTCTTAATGACAAACCCTACTCGTTAAATTCTTAACGGATGACATGTTAATACATAATCATATCAAATAGATTGAACCACAATTTATGTAAAACCTATCTCATCCATCCCCGCACGTGTCATACACTTCCTCCCAATAAGATGGCCAACTTATTAATGGGTAACCGAATAATGATCCGACTTGGATGACCTAATTTATTAACAAGTTCTTGATAACAGACCTGAGTCACCTGACCACTTAAATTCTTAATGGGTTACCCGTTAATATAGAATCATATCAAACTGATTGAACCGCCATTTATATAAAACCGATCCAGTCCAAACTACGCGCGTGTCAAACACTCCCTCCCAACAAGGCCATTTTCGTCTAATTTCTAGAGTCCTCCTCCACTCTCTCTCTCTCTCTCTCTCCCTTTCATAACCTAAAACCCCACTCTCTCTGCATCTCACTGACTCTAGGGTTTCCATTCCCTCGCTACCATTTCAAAAATTGGAACTTTGAAACCCTTTTCCTTACCAAGTTAGCGTCTTTCACCCCGATACCCTCCACCGATCTCTGAAATTTCAGTTAGGGTTAGGGTTCCGTCGATCCCCGCATCCATGGCTTCACCGGCAGTGATCTCCCAACCGCGCTCCTCCAAGACCGAGTCCTATGTCGACAACAAGCGCAAGGAGGACATCCGCCAGGCCAACATCACCGCCGCTCGAGCAGTCGCCGACGCCGTCCGAACCAGCCTGGGACCCAAGGGCATGGACAAGATGATCTCCACCGCTAACGGCGAGGTTATCATCACCAACGACGGCGCCACGATTCTTAACAAGATGGAGGTCCTCCAACCCGCCGCCAAGATGCTCGTCGAGCTTTCTAAGTCCCAGGATGCTGCCGCCGGAGATGGAACCACCACCGTCGTCGTCATTGCCGGCGCTCTCCTGAAACAGTGCCAGGTCCTTCTGTCACATGGCATCCACCCGACTGTGATCTCTGACTCTCTCCACAAGGCGTCCACCAAAGCGGTAGACGTCTTGACCGCCATGGCCGTCCCCGTTGAGCTCACAGACCGTGATTCGCTGGTAAAGTCTGCAAGCACATCGCTCAACAGCAAGGTGGTGAGCCAGTACTCGACTCTGCTCGCACCGATGGCCGTGGACGCCGTGCTCTCCGTGGTGGACCCGGCGAAGCCGGAGATAGTGGACCTTAGGGATATCAGGATCGTGAAGAAGCTCGGAGGAACTGTCGACGATACTGAGATGGTGAAGGGACTTGTTTTCGATAAGAAGGCGAGTCACGCCGCCGGTGGGCCGACGAGGATGGAGAATGCTAAGATTGCTGTGATTCAGTTCCAGATTTCGCCTCCGAAAACCGATATTGAGCAAAGCATTGTCGTCTCGGATTATACTCAGATGGATAGGATTCTGAAGGAAGAGAGGAATTACATTCTGGGTATGATAAAAAAGATCAAGGCTACCGGATGCAACGTTTTGCTGATTCAGAAGAGTATTCTGAGAGATGCAGTTACTGATTTGTCCTTGCATTACTTGGCGAAAGCGAAGATCTTGGTGATCAAGGATGTGGAGAGAGATGAGATTGAGTTCATCACCAAGACTCTGAATTGCTTGCCCATTGCGAATATCGAGCATTTCCGGGCCGAGAAACTGGGGTATGCTGATATGGTTGAGGAGGTTTCGCTTGGTAATGGGAAGATTGTGAAGATCACAGGGATTCAGAACATGGGTCGGACCACCACTGTGCTGGTTCGCGGCTCGAATCAGCTGGTGCTAGATGAGGCGGAGCGGAGCCTGCACGATGCTCTTTGTGTGGTGAGGTGTTTGGTGAGCAAGAGGTTTTTGATTGCAGGTGGCGGTGCACCAGAGATTGAGCTGTCGAGGCAGTTGGGGGCGTGGGCTAAGGTGCTGCAGGGGATGGAGGGTTATTGTGTGAAGTCGTTTGCTGAGGCGCTCGAGGTTGTTCCCTATACACTGGCTGAGAATGCCGGGTTGAACCCAATTTCGATTGTGACTGAGCTGAGGAATCGCCACGCGCAGGGAGAGATCAACACCGGGATTAATGTGAGGAAGGGGCAGATTACCAACATCTTGGAGGAGAATGTGGTGCAGCCATTGCTCGTCAGCACAAGTGCCATCACTCTGGCCACCGAGTGCGTGCGAATGATTTTGAAGATTGATGACATTGTCACTGTAAGATAGATTGATATTTGATATTTCATCCGTTGCAGTCTATTTCATTCGAGGTGGATTTCTGTTCCGAATTTTGGTATTGGTTCTGGATGTTTACTTTGGATTTGAACTTTGTTTTTGCGCTTGCTAGGCGGATGTTATGTAACCTACCTTTGCCCATTTATATGCATCTAATTAGTTTGTCTTGTTAAGTTTGCGTGCCAATGGAGATGATGTTATTTTGCGTTTCTTGGTTTGTCAAAAGGATTAGATATCGAGTTGCATCGCACAAATTAGACATGTATTGAAATTCGTTGTGCATAGTTCTCCATTAAATTTTTGTTCATTTCTTGCGTTTGATTTAAGTTTTCGTGTTTGAGTTTGCTTGGACACAACTCAAAATGTCGCGAAGAGTTTGAGTTTCTCCGTTTTGGTGTCTCGAGGGTGAAGTTTTGATTGAGGTGTGTGAGTCAGTTGATTGATTGTCTTGCATCCTTTACCCCCTCTGTCAGTTGCCCGAGGGTGCGCGGGATCTGATAATATGTTTCAATCGCCATCGTTTACAGGTTCAGATGCGTTAGCTTAATCTTAAACCTTTTCTCACTGCATTTAGACGAAGATGCTCTCCCTCCCTTCCGACTTCCGACTTCCGACTTTTACCCTTGCGGTTAACTTTTTCGGGTTCTGAGCACAGGACTCTGTTCTTTCGCATTCTTCTTCGGATTGATTCAGTTCCCTGCGACCAGGAACTAAATCAATCCGAAGAATCAAGAAAGTAAATGAAGCAAGCCAGAGTTTTGCAGGATATTTTCAACACAGGAGCCTGCAAGATTTTGAACCTTACATTCCAAGTCATGAAAACGGCTTCGAGAGCTGGAAACTCAAGCATGAACTGCAAAAATGTTTTGTCAAAATAAAAGGGTTTATACTGGACTAAGATTTCAGAATACGGGCTCGTTTGAAAGTGCTTTTAAAATGACAAAAAGAGAAAGTGTTTTTTATGAAATGCTTTTGGAGCCAATTCTTAGGAAAACACAAATGAATTCTGAAAAGCGCTTGAAGTGCTTCATGGAACAAGTAGAAGACATTTTTTTTCTTCTAAGATCGCTTTTAGTCATTTTAAAAGCACTATTAAACGAGCCTTTATAATGTGGTTCAAATTCGTCATTGGCGAGAATCGAACTTAAGATCTCTCACTTACGAGTAAAAATGAATACCACTAGATCACGTAAATTTTAAACACTTCCAAACGAGTTCTACATTTCGGTCGATTTACAAGCAAAGAAACCACTTGCGCAGAAACAAAAAAGTTCACGTAGGATTAAATACTGGTTTGGTACTAAGGTTATTTTATAAAAAGTGGGTATAAAAAAAACTGAGCTCAAAAAAATGTTTGGTAAACACTTAAAAACAGCTTATTTTCACGGTTTTGGGTGGAAAAAAAAGCTGAAAACGTGAAGTAGTAAAAATGAGTTTATTCTTACACCATAGCAGAAACAGTTTTTTTTTAAAGCACAGCAATACCAAACCAGCCCTAACACAAGTTGGGCTGGTCTCAGTCCATTGAGAAATACAAGTTGGGCTGGGCCGGATTGATCCAACTACCTCCAACCATTTTATATATTTTTTAAGACAAAAAAATAAAATAAAATAAAATAAAAGCGCTGAGCTTGAAGTTGGAAACTTTGGAGTGCAGAGAGACTGAACTCTCAGCAAACCCTAATTCCAACCAAACACCCACCCCAAAAATTTTACGTCCACCACAAGAAATCCCCACTCCCCCACATATCCAAACCTTAAATTCCCATTTTACCCTCCTCCCCCTCAACCCCAATGCTCCTCCTCCGCCTTCCAACGTCCGGCTGATTCCGCAGCTCCGCCATCCGCTCCCCAAATGTCGCTTGAACCCCGCACGCCGGCGGCCGCGAACGGCGTCGTGTCGGAGGAACCGAAGCGTCCGGCGTTCGCGTCCCCGTCACCCAGGCTGAGGCTGAACCCGAACAATGACCACAATCCGGATAACTACGACGACATGCAATTGGATTTCAGCCCCGAGATTTTCACCTCGCTCGAGCGGTACTTGCCGGCGAGCATGCTCGGGAAGCCCCGGTACGATAAGTTCAAGTTCATGAGGGAGATTCTGCTCAAGTACTTTCCTCCCGGAGAGCGCAACAGAGTATGTTTTATCAAATTTTTCTCCTTTTTTTTGTTAAATTCTGTTTGGTTGCTGGGAATTTGGTGGAAAAGGAAGCGACTTGAAGATGCTTGGAATTTTCTATCGTACATTATTTTTTATAATTGTGATCTGATTGTTGCGATTTGGGCGTTGAATTAGGGTTTCGCTGAGGGGCAGATTCCAATTCTAACGGGCAAGTGATTCGGAATGACGAAAATGCCCTTGAGCCTTTTTTTATTTATTTTTTTTTCAAATTTAAATTTTGTGTGCAGGAGGGGTTGTTCTTTGGCAATATTCATTCTCATTTCTGTGCATCATTATTTTCTTATAAATGTTTCTCTGTATAAAAGGATATTTTTAGTAAAACGGAAGTGGTTTCGGCACGCCTCTTTATATTTATGTCCTTCGGATTGAATAATTCAAAAGAGAATCAATGGACAAAAATACACATGGTTACCGAAATCGTTTATCAGAAGTAAACAGCATAAAAAAATGTTCAGTGAACAGCTTGATGTGATTTACGGTATATAGTGCACCATTCTAGTTCGTGATAGACTTGCATTCACCTAAGATGAGATAGTTGATGTTGCGTGGTGATGTTGTGTATCAGGTTCAGAAACATAGAGAGTACAGGCAGAAGATTATATCAAATTATCAGGTACAGAACGACACACGGTTACTCTGGATTAATTGTTCTTTGAAGTTGGGTGACTGACTAGGGATATATTAAAACTGAATGACATGTGGTGCAGCCTTTACATAGAGGGTTATACAGTATGCAACCTGCAGCCACCTTCGTTACGGCATTTCTGAAGGCAGTTAGTGAGAATACTGAGGAAAGCTTCAGAAGGATAATGTCTGAACCCTCACCAGGGATCTTTACATTTGAGATGTTTCAGCCGCGGTTCTGTGAACTTCTGTTGTCTGAGGTATTTTCCTTCTGTTTTCTTGTCGTGTAATTGCATATGACTTATCTACCATTCTGTATTTGACTTGACTTTACCATTGTTCTTTTGTTTTTATTTCTTTTATGTTTCTTTGCTGCCTAGGTGGAGAATTTTGAAAATTGGGTTAATGAAGCCAAATTTAAAATCATGCGCCCAAATACAATGAACAAATATGGTGCCGTTCTTGATGATTTTGGCCTTGAAACCATGCTTGACAAGCTTGTGGAGTCTTTTATTCGTCCTATATCTAAAGGTGGTGCATTATATCCTCAGTTTATAGTTTAATATTTATATTTGTAAAGTTAGCTATGGTTTATGGTCAGTATTGGCATATCTGTTGTTTCAATCTGTTTCCTTATTCTTTGTTGCAGTGTTCTATCCTGAAGTTGGTGGAGCAACTTTGGATTCTCATCATGGTTTTGTTGTTGAATATGGGGATAATAGGGATGTTGACTTGGGTAGGTTCTTTGTTTGATTTATTTTGCTTCAAACTTTATCGCTTTGCAGTTACATATGATGGTGTGAATTCTGCATAGTT
Source organism: Malus fusca (assembly GCA_035220775.1). Classification (NCBI taxonomy): domain Eukaryota; kingdom Viridiplantae; phylum Streptophyta; class Magnoliopsida; order Rosales; family Rosaceae; genus Malus; species Malus fusca. The sequence goes on along the minus strand of CM069072.1, from coordinate 31,685,771 downwards.
TTCGGTGATATGATAATTTATAGGTTGCCCTAAAAAAGTATAAACTGGGTTCTGATCCACTGCTCTGTTGTGAGATGTAGCAGCGTTGCTAGACTTGATTGTGCATTTTCTTTATGTGATTTTCCGTTTATTCTACAGACGCACCTTATCTTTGACAATATAGTCTAAGGTTATGATAGTAGTACCACTTCTCAAATGGTATATCTTTCCTTTTCCGTCAAATGCAGATGTGTAAAATTGATTTCATACTTGTAGGTTTTCATGTGGATGACTCTGAAGTGACCTTGAATGTGTGCTTGGGCAAGCAATTTTCTGGAGGAGAATTGTATTTTCGGGGCACACGATGTGATAAACATGTAAATAGTGGAAGCCAGTCAGAGGTATGTTATTCTTAAAAATGGAGAGAGAACTAATTATTCCTTATGTAATCACTTTTAGAGCTTTTTTATTTTATTTAATTATCAATAATGTTTTTTGCTGCAGTTTTGACTAACTTTATTTGCTTCTCGTCGTTTGAAATATTGGTGTTTGGTAACCAATCATTACCATCTAAAACTTATTTATCTTTTGTTTTGGTTTTTTTCAATTTTATTGTCTATATCGTGCAACTTAAAAGTTATACACAGTTGATGCCTGCTATTTTTCATAGGTGGTTGTAAACTTATTGATGGAGTATGTTGTTTAAAAGCAGGAGATCTTTGATTATGCCCATGTTCCAGGATATGCTGTGCTTCATCGTGGCCGTCATCGGCACGGTGCTAGAGCTACAACATCTGGTCATCGCATCAATTTAATTCTATGGTGCAGAAGGTATTCTTTAAGCAGCTATAGATTTTGATAAATTTCCTGCATCTTAGTTTATCTAAAATTTGGCCGAAATCCTAAATTGACCGTGGTTTGGTGTGCGTTAGCATTTTGGTAGAATCCTTTTTTGTGATATAGAACGTGCAGGATTTAAGAACCTTTTTAGGCCAATACTAATTAAACTATCTCCTTACAGTTCCGTCTTCAGAGAGATGAAGAAATATCAGAAAGATTTCTCCAGCTGGTGTGGAGAATGCATGCTTGAGAAGAAAGAAAGGCAACGCAAGTCAATCGCAGCTACCAAACAGGTAATGTTACCTTTAGATGCTTGTATGCGGATGCGACTCATATAGTTATTGAAGGATTGTATTTAACTAGCCAAGTCGTTTTGAACCACACGCACACAGCACATGCACACACGGTAACAGGATACAAGGCGGCCTATGCAAGCCTCTACATAAGTTAGTTTAAACGGTAGAAGAAAAATCAATTCAATTCACGTGTAAAGCTGCATTCTCGATTAAGCTGTGACTTAATCGAGTTATTCCTGTGCAGGAATTGCTCAGGAGGGACGGTGAATCCGCACTCTGATCTTGCTTCGCTACTTGCACAGACACCCTTCTGTTGTAAAATCATGTAGTTTCTGTGTACTCGGTCCAAAGACTAAAGACTGAACTGGAGGAGGAAAGTTGTGCTTTTGTGAATCATTTTGATTTGGGACGCGTCTGCGTATGTACATCAATTGTGTCTGAGAAGTTCGGAACTTCATGAATTATGCATGTAACTTTTGTAAAAAGATCCATCTATGGACATCTTGATATTTTTATGTCTTAATTGTGAGGGTTGTGAAGATTTATTTGCCACACTAATTTATTTGGGGGGTCCTTTTTACTTACTCGACACGTGGGGTTGATTTTGTCGTTTGATCTTTTTCAATTCATCCGATCCGACGGTCGGAAATTAAAAAAAATGTGAATTAAAAAGAAGCGTGAATAACACCGTCTTTCAATAATAAAAAAGACTTTTTAGTCAAAATAGTCATTGAGAATTTCATAACACATAACTTTGGTTATTGAGATTTAAAATTAATAGAAGTGTTCTATGAGATTGTCCAACATCCATTATTTTGGTCATTCCATTAAAAAACTCCGTTAAGTGGTCTTGAGCTTTTTAATGGAATGACCAAAATGATGGATATTGGATAATCTCAGATACCAAAGTTATGTGTTATGCAAATCTCAGGAATCAAAATTATGTGTTAAGCAAATATCAAGGATCAAAGTTATGTGTTATACCCTCAACTTAACGGAGTTTTTCAACGAAATGAGCAAAATAATGAATGGTGGATAATCTCAGTTATCACTTCTATTGATTTTAAATCTCGGGACATCAAAATAAAAAAAATATTGTTTAGTAAATTCGCATAAACAGAACTAAACGCAATATATATTTATATATGACGAAATACGATCTCCCAAAAGCCAAAAGGGTTCTCTCTCCCCTTCTACTCACTCTATGAAAGCTATCTATCTCTATCTATCTACCTCCCTCCCGCGATTGTTCCAGGTTTTCTTCTCCTCGATGATTCTCAGGCTCCGATCGTGACCACCGCCGAAGGCCCACACCGTCGGTTCTGAAAAGCCGGAGACTTTTGGCGTGGTCCACTCAATTTCTCGGCGTCAATCGGTGCTGTTGCTCCTTCTCCGCTGTCTGGGGTTAGGGCTCAGGGTTGGAAATTGGTGAATTTGTACACTTTGTATTGCGATATCGAAAATATAGGGTTGGGGTTTGTTCAATTTTGTCATCAGTCTTTTCTCCTTTGTAGCTTTTGGGGATTATACCCAGTATCATGTGTAACTGAGAATTACTTGATTATTATTTTTCTGTTTTTGATTTGTTTGGTTACGATTTAATTATTTTGGAAAGGAAGAAGAAAAAAAAAAGAAAAGAATAAAAGAGTGCAAAAATATCATCAATAAAAATTTGTTCTTGACTGCACTATCCCAATTCCCATGTATTCTGATATATAAGTATATACAAAAAATCGAACTTTTATTCACATTGTAAATGGGGAGCCCTGCATTAAGCAACCGAAATAATGGGCAGCGGTTAGGCATTACAGCGCCCATTTCTCTGGGCGGTCCGACGGAGTATGATGTGATCAAAACTCGAGAACTCGAAAAGGTTGTGGTTTGATTGATGTTTTTATGATTCATAGCTGAATTTTGGGTGTTTAGCTGAGGTTTTGCTGAATTTTGGCTTTACTTTTTTTGTGGGTTCTTCAGTATTTGCAAGATGCTGGATTGTACGAGAGTCAGGAAGAGGCTGTGGGTAGGGAGGAGGTTCTTGGCAGGCTAGACCAGGTTAAACTAATCTTTTATGTTCCTGTTGTTATTGTTGTGTTCATGATTGAGCTGATCAGTTGCACATTGTTGGTTCATGTTCAATTATTTCCTTTTCCTCCAGTTATATCAATGATATATGTCTGATATTGTATTCTCTGATTGTAATGTATGATATTGGTGCTGAAATCCAAGTCAGATTGTGAAGACGTGGGTTAAAACAATTAGCCGGACGAAGGGTTTGAATGAGCAATTGGTGCATGAAGCAAATGCTAAGATTTTCACCTTTGGTTCATATCGGCTAGGGGTATGAAGCTCTTTTCCTCTTTTCCTTCCCACTCTATGGAGGGTTTCTGTGTTTGCAATTGTCCTTTAATGCCTGTCTTAACTGTTGGACATTTTTATCTTAAAGACCTTTGACAGTGCTTGTGGATTGTAGATGCAAATCATAAACTTCTCTTGTTGTACGGCATTGTTCTGGATTTCAGTTGTGTTATTGTCGTATATTAAGTGACACTTAAACCCTAACCAGAAACATACACTTTGTTTATCTTAAAAGAAAGAAAAATGTTTTATTGGTTTCTCTCTCATTAAATTTCTTGTAATTCTTAATATGTTCTTTGTCTCAAATTGTTAACCTACAGTGTCATATTATAATAATAAGCCGGAATCTTGAAACTTGAAAGAATTGTCGTTGTTCACCATTCTTGCTTCGTGTTCTCTATGTGTGCCTTGATTTGTTACTAGTTTGTAGGAAAAGAGGGTAACATCTTGACTGAATTGTTATTATGGGTCAGTCTCTTCTTGTCTGTGCCCTTTTGTTGATAAGTTGTGAGTCTTCTTGTAAATAATGCTATTTGGACGTGGAATCTGTGATGTTATTCTAAGTTAATTTTTGCCCATTTGAAGTTTCCCTTTCTTTTTCTCATTTTCCCCTTATTGTCAGGTTCATGGCCCTGGAGCAGATATAGACACACTCTGTGTTGGACCTAGACATGCAACTCGAGAAGTATGATCAGCCTTACCTTTTACTGTGCAATAAGTTGTAGTTATTTTTTTGCAGTATATCACTATCACTTATCAACTTTCAATTTCTTTTATAACTTTGGTGTAGGGAGATTTCTTTGGCGAGTTACATAGGATGCTGTCTGAGATGTCTGAAGTGACAGAGTTGCATCCTGTTCCTGATGCTCACGTCCCAGTTATGAAATTTAAGTTCAGTGGGGTTTCAATAGATCTTCTTTATGCACAACTGGCACTTTGGGTTGTTCCTGAAGTAAGTGTTGGCTATATGTTTGAAGTTTTATATTAACAATTGAACACCTTGTCATCTTTTAATTTTGCATGCATTATCCCATAAAAACTATGGTATCGTTTGTTTTAAATGTTTTCCATTTGGAGCAGGACTTGGATATATCACAAGACTCAATACTACAGAATGCAGATGAACAGACAGTTCGTAGTCTCAATGGCTGTAGAGTTACAGACCAAATTCTGCGTTTAGTCCCTAACATTCAGGTTCTCACCATCAATGATTAGCTTATTTGCATATGGATTTCTGTTTTTAATCTGTTTAGCATCTTTTTGCTTCTCATCATGTATCTAGCTTTTGGATTGCAGAGTTTCCGCACAACATTAAGATGCATGAGGTTATGGGCAAAGCGTCGTGGTGTTTATTCAAATGTATGGTGGGGGATTGCTGATGTGCTAGATTATTCTATAATTCTCACTGTATTGTTTTTACTTATGATGTGTGTTTCTGTCACGAGCAGGTTACAGGGTTTCTTGGTGGTATAAACTGGGCATTGCTTGTTGCTCGCATATGCCAACTTTACCCGAATGCACTGCCTAATATGCTAGTTTCTCGGTTCTTCAGGGTATATACTCAGTGGCGTTGGCCAAACCCAGTCATGCTTTGTGCTATTGAAGATGGGTCTCTTGGACTTCAGGTTTGGGATCCTAGAAGATATATAAAGGACAAGTATCATTTGATGCCTATAATTACTCCAGCTTATCCCAGTATGAACTCTAGCTACAATGTGTCCGCAAGTACTTTGCGTATCATGTTAGAGGAGTTTCAGAGGGGTAATGAAATCTGTGAGGTATGATGCTCCATTCGAGTTTTGATATCTTCTTTCCGAACACAAAACATGTAGGTTCCTCATTGACATGTATTTTGTAATCATTGGGCCAAGCGGAGTAGTGATATTCTTGTTCTTATTAACTAGGCCATGACTGTAACATATCTAGTTTTCATTTTAAATGGTTGATTTTTCATGGGCATTATACCAGTTCTGCTGTTCGCGTTAAGCAAAGTCATTCCAATTTTGTTTGTTGCTCAAGGTCTACGGGAGGGTCCGCTATTTGTAGTTGCCTGAGTTTGAATCTATATTTGGTTCCTTCCTAAGTCATCATGGCCATGGGTTGCACACCTATTGGGCTGGACGTTGGTCTGTGTCAATGATATCTGTAGACGAGTTTCTTAGTGGAATTGTATCCCTTAAAAAAATCTGCATAATGGGAATATTGTGGCATTGGCACACACACATGCACTCTCTCTCTGTGTTCCCGAGTTTGATATTTGGTAGTTCTTGCAGGCTATGGAAGCAAATAAGGCTGATTGGGATACCCTTTTTGAGTCTTATGCTTTCTTTGAAGCATATAAGAATTATTTACAGATAGACATCAGTGCAGAAAATGCTGATGACTTTAGAAAATGGAAAGGCTGGGTTGAGTCTCGTCTCCGTCAACTAACCCTGAAGGTGAACCTTTTACTTATTCTCTCTCTCTCTCTCTCTCTCTCTCTCTCTCTCTCTCTCTCCACCAACCACCCCCCTCCCTTTTTCTCACCTCACTCCCTCTCTCCCTCTCCCCTCTCTTTTTACCTCTGCCTCTCTGATCCTTATTCATCTGTTTGTGTTGGAAAATCTCCAGATTGAGAGGTACACATATGACATGCTGCAGTGTCACCCGCATCCAGGTGATTTTTCAGACAGAACGAGACCTTTTCATAGTTCGTTCTTTATGGGCCTACAACGAAAACAAGGAGTTCCAGTCACTGAAGGCGAGCAGTTTGACATAAGGGGAACTGTTGAGGAATTTAAGAATGCTGTCAACCTTTACACGTTATTGAAGCCTGGAATGGAGATCCGTGTATCCCATGTAAAACGCAGAAACATTCCTAATTTTGTGTTTCCTGGTGGTGTTCGACCATTGCGCCCATCTAAAGTTACTTGGGACAGCAGGCGTAGTTCAGAACTGAAGGCTTCTGGTGATGCTCAAGCAGAAAAATCATGTGAAGGAAATGGATCAGATAGTGGACAGAAGAGAAAGCGGGCGGATGATAATGTAGAGTCTGACTCAAGGGATGCCAAGTCTTTACGTCTCTTTAGCGGGGAAGGTAAAACTGATTTAGATGGATCAGACAGTGGACAGAAGAGAAAGCGGGTGGATGATAATGTAGAAACTGACTCAAGGCATGCCAAGTCTTTACATCTCTGCAGTGATGAAGTTTGTGAGGCTAGCCCTCCTATCAGCAATTTCAGTTCATTTTCCACAAAATGTGACAGTATCGATGCAAACAAAAGTGACAATAATAACGTGAAAATTAGCTTAGGGAAGATAGAAAACCCGGCAGACATTCCTTATCAGAATGGTCAGACTGAAGTATCGTCAAGGTGCAATCCACCAGTCAATAGTCTATTTTCTGCTGTGAATACATCAAGTTCTAAAGAAGAGGTACTAGAGAAGATTATAGTCGGTCCATGTGTTTCCCACCAAGCTTTGCCAGAAGTGGATGAGCTTGAAGATGATTTGGAATATAGACATCAAGTCAAGGACCTTTCAGGAAATATGAAGGTCGGTCAAATGGAGGCTTCGGAGGAGAGTGTGTCAGTTGCAACGCCAGTAAGTTATAGCAATGGAGCTGGCACTTCCACCGATTTATATAATGGAGGATCAGAGGAACTTGAGGTTAAACACAACTATTACTTGTGCTCGTATTTTTCAACTTTCAATGTTTTCATCTCTTCATTCAATTAAGTTCCACTTCCCTCGTGGAGTGCTACATTCTGCTGCATGTGAAATATTTTTTTCTTAAGGTTTTTGTTTGGTATTATTTTTGGAACATCGAAAGGTAAAACTGATCATTTCTAGTTTATTCTGTGTTGTTATCTGCCTTGGTGTTTTCGGTTGTCTAACGCATCTATGTGCTTATTCATTGAATCTTTTAACAGTTATTTTTTCTTTTATGTTTTAATTCTTGAAGCCTGCTGAACTTACGGCGCCATTCTCAAACGGAACCCCTTCTCCGCCTGTGGCTCAGAGAAAGCCGATCATCAGGTATTCAACGACTCAAATCACAATCTAATACCCTTTCATTCCAGTTTTAAGAGATTGATTCAGCATGCTAGAAATACGCTGAAAAACTGGTGCATTAGTCTTCGTTTGAGTAATGTTTGTGTCTCTCGAACCTCGTTTTCTTTTCCTTTCATTTGCAGGTTGAATTTCACTTCATTGGCCAAAGCTGCTGGTAAAAGCTCATAAAACGGATGTTCAATGCCGAAATCTCATGTATAATAAGAGTTTTTAACCCCGACTTTTTGTAATGATAGTTACCATCAATAAATTTTGGTATTTACCTTCCTCTTTTTTTACCTTGACTTTTTGTAATAACAGTTACAGTTGGAAATGTATAAAAGCTTGAGTATGTTTTTTATATGTTGAGTTGGAGGGCTTGGGTTTTTGGGATTTTACGATTAAGGATAACATGATATGATTTTACATTTTTGCACACCATTTTTCTCCTTCTGCGATCCTCTCTTGAATTGACGGACGAAAACTAGTAAATGAGTGCTAAAGGAGAAACTGGGAGTGTGAAAATCGCTAGCTGATTGAGATTCTAACATTGACTCCTTTACTTGTAAGAAAAGAGGTCTGCTTTGCTCATGGCATACTTCAATCCATAGGGAAAGTTTCTCCTTCAAGTTCGGATATTTAGGGACTTTTGGTGGCTAAGATTGGCTTGAATTGTATAACAGTATAAACTTCAAGGTATTCTGAAGATAGAGGTGAATGAATTTTCATCTTGCGGGGATTAGAAAATATTAGACACGATGGAACGAGAATCTAGTTTCTACCTTCAAGTGGACAAACTTTCTTAATTTTTTTCCAGCAACATAATAACTTGAATATATTGAGTTATCCAACCTAATCCAAGAAACCAAACGAGCCCCCGAAGGTGTTTCAAGCTAGATGAGATACTAAGTTTCTGTATCTTTTATGTCTTGCAGAATTTAGTCCTGTTGTTTTTTATGGATAAAAGCTTAACTCCTCTCTATCAATTCTAATTTGATCAGAACCCCTTAAAAGAATGGTGTTTTGGCTGTTCAAACAATCCGCAACAACATAATGGCGTCTACCCTGTAAAACGTGAGTCGGTATTTAGGGAAAAAAAGGAATGTAAAATATAGTAAATATTAGAAGTCCTTTATTAGGTTGGATATTGTTTGTGTCATTTATTTGTTTTCTTATGGAACAAGGATTGTATTTATATATATATATATATATATTATTTTTTTTCAATAAAGTAATACAGTGAAAAATTACCCCGTAAAATTCTATTTGGCATCAGAGCCAAGCTGCCGTAACCCTAGAAACTATAAAACAATATTTTCTTCTGCTGTTGCGTTCGGTCTATTTGTTCCTGCGCTGTTTGTTGCAGAAATCGGTCAGGCCGTGTATCTTGGGATTGCAGCACGTTGTCTTGCTGCTGCCGTGAGTTTCTTTATTGCAGCGCATTGTCTTGCTGCTGCTGTGAGGTTTTTATTGCACAACTGTGGGTGTTGTGTTTTTTCTTCTTCTATGTAAGTTGAGATGGTGAATATGGGGGACGATTCAACCTTGATGTTGGAAGGTGGTTCCCGCACACCAACCAACAATCGGTATTGAATCTCGTTGTCATTCAGAACGATGCGTATGTCGTACCGAACATTGTGAAGCTGAATGGATCAAATTATCCTTTTTGGTCCAAGGTATTGGAAATGCACATTGTTGGACATGGTAGAAAGGGCTTCGTGACAGGGAGTACCCAGGAACCTGCTGAAGATAGTGCTGAGAATGAGACGTGGGAGACATGGAATGCAATAGTGAAAGGGTGGCTGATCAATTCCATGGAACCTGCTATTATGGGATTTTTTATTCAACTGCGTACAGCTAAAGAAGTTTGGGAAGAGATGGCTCGGACCTATTATGATGGTTCAGATATTTCTCAAATTTATGAATTAAAGGTCAAATCGTTCAGACTTCGTCGAGAGGGCTGCCCGGTTAGTGTGTATTACGCTGACCTCAAGTCCGTTTGGCAAGAGTTAGATCAACGGAGGCCAATCAAGATGGAATGTGCTACAATCTCAAGACACTTCGAGAAGAGATTCAAATCGATCATGTGTATGCTTTTTTGGCGGGTTTGGATGACATCTTTGATAAAGTACGTAGTGATATTTTACGTACTCAACCCTTACCATATGTCGATGAGGTGTTTTCTGTTGTTAGGCGTGAAGCACAACGACATGCCACTATGAAGGGTAGGAGTAACAACCAAGGAGGGATGTCGTCTGTGGCCATGGTCTCTCGGCCACCTGCACACCCCCCCTCCCGGTCTTAATAATTCTTCTAATCAATCTTTAAATTCTCGTCCATTTACTCGAGAAAATAAAGATGATTTGAAGTGTACTTTTTGTGGTCAGACCCGTCATACTAAATATACATGTTTTGCCAAGCATGGGGTGCTTAAGTGGTTTCCAGAATTGAAGAAATGGTTGTGTGCCAAGGAACGTGGAACAGCAGGAACCGGTGGAGGCTGTGCCTTCCTTGCTGTTGCTACATCGATAGCCAAAGGGGCCGAGCCTAGCTCTAGTGATCCTAGTCAAACTTTGTTGACTCGTACTACCCAGGGTGACTCGTCCTCCAACACATGTACTATGGGACGTGTTCTTTTAGCCTCTGAAATTGAGCAACATACATGTTGGATTATGGACTCTGGTGCAATGGATCATATGACATATGATAAAAATATGTTTTAATATATGACAACATCTCACAGGAAAATCATAGCAACTGCCAATGGTACCCTTGCACCAATGTGTGGCGCAGGCATCGTGCATCTCACCCCATCTCTCTTTTTACATCGTTGCTTGCTTGTTCCCTCTTTATCCCATCATTTATTATCAATACCACAAGTTATTGAACAATTGGATTGTGTTGTTTTAATGTATCTGTCCTTTTGTCTACTTCATGATATTTAGACCAATGAGATAATTGGGCGTGGCACTAAGAGAGAGGGGTTGTACTATGTGGATGATGTCATTCTTGGTAGAGCTAATGCAGTTCGAGCATCTCATTCTAGTAATTTACAAGAAGTATGGTAATTGCATCGTCGGTTAGGGCATGCATCTTTTGGGTATTTGCGGCATATGTTGCCTAGTCTATTTAGTGGAATAAATGAATTAGACTTAAATTGTGAAGTATGTATTCTTGCTAAAAGCCATCGTGCTTCGTTTCCTCATAGTATGAATAAAAGATCTTTGCCGCTTGAACTTGTGCATTCTGATGTTTGGGGGCCTTCTCCAGTTGTTACTTCTTCTATGGTTTGTTATGTTTGTTGATGATTGCACTCTTATGACTTGGCTATATGTGTTGAAAAATAAAAGTGATGTTGGTATGGTATTTATATCTTTCTCTCATATGATTCAAGCATAATATTCGTCTATGATTAAAGTTCTACGTTCCGATATTGGTGGTGAGTATATTAATTTTGCATTACCCGAGTTTCTTTGTGATCGAGGCATTGTCCATAAAACGACTTGTCCTCATACACGCAAGAAAATGGGGTTGTTGAGAGGAAAAACCGCCTTATCTTAGAAACGGCGTGTGCTTTACTTCTTGGAGCCTTTGTTCCTAAGGTGTTTTGGCCTGAAGCTGTCACCTATGCAGTATATGTGATTAACCGTATGTCATCTCGGGTTGTCGAATTTCGAACACCTCTCCAAGTCCTCACTCAACATGCTCCAGTGGTGTCTACTAATACTCTCACTCCTCGAGTATTTGGTTGTGTGGCTTATGTAGGGGTGGTTCGGTATGGGATCCCATACCGAAACCCTTGTCCCGATTCCCATACCGAAATTTTCGGGAATCCCAATTTCAATACCGATCCCAAACCAAATTTTCGGGAATCCCAATTTTCGGGAATCCCGAAATAGTTTCGGGATTTCGGGACAAATCGGGAATCCCAAAAATTACAAACTCACCAAATCGGGATTTCGGGACAATTTTCTGAAACACAATTACAAACTCACCAAATCAGTTTTTTGTAAAACCACTAAGTCAGTAAAAGCGCATAAATCCATACATGGAAGTTTAATTTGTAACTCACCATAACAAAAACTAATATATAATCATATCAATGAGTAGTTAGTGAGGGATGAAAGTATGTGATACATGTAAAAAAACAAACAATAAACTCAAACATCAATACATAATTGAAATTGAAAAAGTTGCACATAATTGAAAATCTTCAGCCACAATGACGGTGGCTGGCGACATCCACCAAGCCACATCCACCAAGAAGAATATATGCAACATCATTTCCATGGAAAACTTACCAAACGTAAACTCATCCGTGGAGAGGCCAGATGCAGAGAGAGCAGCCACAAAAGCAGACGGCACAGGTATAGGAATAACATGGATGTTTTCATCCACGCACAGCTTTGCCTGTGCAAAACTTGAGAGAGATCCAACTGCAGAAGTATACTCGAGAGAGATCCCCAGTTCTGTGACCTGTCCTGTCCGTGAAAGACAATCGCCCTAGAGAGAGAGAGAGCGGTGGTTGTGTGGTGAAGGAAGGCTGGAGAGTCAGAGACGAGAGTATGGTGTGGTGGTGGGTCGGTGGCTGGTCGGAATTCGACAGTATGGTGAGGGACGACGTTGGTGAGGGTCGGAGGCTCACGGCTGCGCTTCGAAACAAATGAACGGAGGAATACAAAAGTGAAATGTTATCATCTGACCTAAAAACAAATCGACGGCACAGATTAAATCCAAAACAATCAACGGTTGAAATAATTCTCTTATAATTAAAAAATTATATATATATATATTTTTTTTTTTCGGTTCGGTATGGGAATACCAAAAAAATGAAATGCAATACCGAATCCCATACCGAAAATTTCGGTTTGGTTTGGGATTACATCCCGAAACTTTCGGGAATTTTGGTTTGGGATCGGGATTTTTTTGGTTTGGTTTGGGATTTTTGGGATTTTTTTCCAGCCCTAGGCTTATGTGCATATTTAGAAAATTCATCGCATTAAGTTTGATCTATGTGCCCTACGGTATGTGTTTGTGGGTTTCTCATCTCACCAAAAAGGATATAAATGTTATCACCCTGAAACCCGGCATATGTATGTCACCATGGGTGTGACCTCTGAATTGGAGTATTTTTACGCTCCAGTACATTCGTCTTCGGATCACTGGAGGGAGAACACTATTGGTGATCTAGAGTGGTTTGACCTAGGGGGAGACACCATTGCCGAGACCGAACTTGCCAATAAAGAAGTAAGTGCCAAGAAGAACTTATAACTTTGGCTGGCTTCTGCCGCAGCAAGTGAGGGTTTTCAGTTGGTCTCTGCCGAGGACAATAGGCCTCAAGAGCTTGAGCCTGCCGAAGTAACATCTGAATAGTCACGGTAGACACTTGCCAAACCTGTTGATATGCCCCATCTTTCTAGTTCCCCAGTGCCGCCCAATACGTCTTCTCTGAATATACTTGAGATAAGTATTGTGGATGATTATGTAACTAATCTAAATAATAATGTAAGTGCATATAAGTTACCACGGAGACAAAATCGAGGTGTGCCACCTGACAAGTTTTCTCCGGAAGGGAATGTGAAGTATCTAATAGCCAACTATGTCTCATGCAATGGTCTTGCACCGGAGCGCCAAACTTTGGTGGACAATATGGAGTCAATTCAAGTACCAACCCGTGCGGAGAAGCTCTAAAGGATCCAAAGTGGGCAAAAGCAATGGATGAGGAAATGTTGGCATTGCACAAAAATAATACATGGGAGGTGACCGTTTTACCTAAAGGCAAAAAGACAGTTGGAGGCCGGTGGGTGTTTATAGTTAAATAAAAAGCTGATGGATAGATAGACAGGTACAAAGCAAGGTTGGTAGCTAAAGGATACACCCAGACATATGGTGTAGATTACCAGGAAAGGTTCTCTCCAGTTGCCAAGATGAATACGGTACGTGTTATGATTTCTTTAGCTGCAAATATGGACTAGCCATTAAAATAGTTCGATGTGAAGAATGCTTTTCTCAATGGGAATTTGGAGGAAGAAGTATATATGGATTTTCCTCCCGTGTATGGTGCTGGTGGGAATACCAGAGTATGTCGGTTGCGTAAGTCACTCTATAGACTTAAGCAATCGCCTCGTGCGTGGTTTGATAGGTTTACTTAGGTTATGAAAAAGAATGGGTATTGTCATAGTCATTCTGATCACACATTGTTTGTAAAACGGAGACAAAATAAAGTGACAACCTTAATCATCCATGTAGATGACATGATTATAATAACCGGGGATGATTTTGATGAGATTTCGAAGTTGTAGGAAAATCTTGCAGCCGAGTTTGAAATGAAGAACCTAGGGATTTGAAGTACTTTCTTGGGGTTGAAATTGTTTGCTTTTCTAAAGGTATCTTCTCGTCTCAACGTAAGTATGTCCTGCATTTATTAAAACATTTATTAAAAGAAACTGATATGCTAGGGTGTAAGCCGGTAGACACTCCAATTGTTGAAAAGCATCATCTATGTTTGGATCCAAATCAGAAATCAGTTGATAAAGGTAGATATCAGAGATTTGTAGGAAGACTAATTTATTTGGCTCATACACGTCCGGATATCGCCTATGCTGTGAGTGTAGTGAGACAGTTTATGCATTCACCGAGTGTAGATCATATGGCTACTGTTATGCGTATCCTAGCGTATTTGAAGTCTGTGCCAGGAAGATGAGTTTTGTATGGGAAGCACGGGCATTTGAAGATTGAGGGATTCGCAAATGTTGATTGGGCAGGTAATGTAAGTGATAGGCGACCTACTTCTAGGTATTTTACATTTGTAGGAGGAAATTTGGTTACATGGCAAAATAAGAAATAGAAGGTAGTATCGCGATCCTTAGCTGAGGCCGAGTATAGGGGCATGGCTCACGGCATATGTGAGGTTCTTTAGCTTCGAAAACTTCTTTGGGGTATTGGGTTTAAGCCAAAGGAGACCATGAAATTATATTGTGATAACAAGTCCGCGAGAGATATAGCTGATAATCCAGTGCAGCATGATAAGACAAAACATGTGGAGGTTGATCGACATTTTATTAAAGAAAAGCTTGAGAAGAAGATTGTGTCAATACCGTTTGTGAACTAAGAGGAGCAACTTGTAGATATCCTTACGCATGCTGTGTGTAATATGAAATTTGATGACTCACTTGTCAAGTTGGGCATGTGTGATATCTATGCACCAACTTGAGGGGGAGTGTAAAATGTAAGTCGGTATTTAGGGGAAAAAAGGAATGTAAAATATTGTAGATATTAGGAGTCCTTTATTAGGTAGGATATTGTTTGTGTCCTTTATTTGTTTCCTTATGGAACAAGGATTGTATATGTATATATTTCAATGAAGTAATATAGTGAAAAATTACCCCGTAGAAGTCTATTTACCCTTTTAGCAACAACAGCCATCACTCAGTTCTCTCATCGGCGTATTCGTCAGCAGCACAACAAACTCCGGCAACACGGCATCAAGATTAGTTTACGGGAACAAGAGTCCGCTGACTCAGCTTCTCTCCTCTGTCAAGTACTTTTCCATCTTGCTTTGCTTTCTCGTTGCCTTTCTCTTGAACGTGCAGTCTATTAGATACTACGCACATTTTAGCTTCTTAGCCACTGTGCCCACATGGAAAGGCCACAAGGATTACCTCGAGCACGTTGCGGGAGCTTGAATCACGGAAGCCATTTTTGGTCCCTTGGATTGCGAGCATTCTACCTCTCGTTCCCTCTCTTCCTCTGGATATTTGGTCCCATCCCCATGTTCGTGTGCTGCTGCATAATGTCATTTGTTCTATATTTCTTGGACACAACCACCAGCTTTACCAGACATCTTCACACTAACTCCATCCGAGGAATCAGTTGGACAATCGTCGTGATAAGGTGTCGAAAATTACTTCATTTTAGTTTTTACACTGTTATGATTTATTAGAAATTTAGTTTGTTTGGAAATTGCTTTTAAAATAACTGAAAGTACTTTTGTGAAATTCATTTTGAGATCCAAGTGTTTTTTGGAAGAAGCACCAGATATGTGCTTCTTGCAGAAAGCACTTCAAGTGCTTTTCTAAGATCCATTTAGAATTTTACGAAAGATTGGTTTCAAAATTATTTTTACCAAAAGTGTTTGCAATCATTTTAAAACACTTCCAAATGAGTTCTTATAATATTGGGTGAACTACCCATTTAGTCCCTTATCACTTCAGTGAAAATTAGGTCCCTAAACTATTTTTCTAGAAAAATCAGTTCTTGAATTATAAAAATTTGCCAATTACATCCCTAATAATATAATCGAAGCTACTATATTCAAATTTCCGTAAATTTAAGTCACGTTATTTGCATGTGATACACATTAGAGGGTAGATTGGTAGTTTTTATTTTAAATTTTTTTTTTATAAAGAAATAGTGTATGAAGTCAAATTTGGAGGGTAAATTGGTAGTTAGTGTAAGTTAACTTCATAGGGTAAATTAGACTTTAGATTTGCAACCTATATGAAATGTTAAGGTTTATGGCCAAGAAAATGACGGTATTACACTCTAAAGTGTTTCAAGTGACTTAAGTTAACGAAAAATTGGATAAAATAGCTTTGAATATAATAGTAGGGATAAAATTAGCAAATTTTAAGGAATTTAAGGACTTATTTTACCGAAAAATAATTCAGGGACCTAATTTTCATTGAGGTGATAGTTCAGAAACTAAATTAGCACTTCACCGTGTAATATTTGTAGGGTGTTTATATCCTTAATAGATGGATCCTCTGTATATTATATTATTATGTGTAATTGGGTGTGTAGTTAACTATTAAGAATTATTGGAGGTTATTGTCAACAATAGCTATGGAAGCTGAAAGATTACGAAAAACTAGAGAGAGAAAGAGAGAGAGCTCAAATAGAGAGAGAAACTGTAATTGCTTTATTATTACAGTCAATGCTTTATTACAAGAGATATTTCACTATAAATACATGTTGACCTATCTATCTCAACTCATATAATCCAGTGACACATGTCATAATCTTGACCACTAATATACTCTAACATTCCCCCTCAATCTTATGTCTTAGTCGAACCAAGCATAAGATTGGAACAATGAGTGGTAAACAATGGATAACATAAACCTTTTGTGAAAATATCTGCATATTGTTATGTGGAAGCAACAAATTGCAGAGAAATAACACCTTGTTGAACCCTTTCTCTCACAAAGTGACAATCCACCTCTATGTGTTTGGCTTTAGAATGCAAGACCGGATTTGTAGCTAAAGCCATAGCAGAGACGTTGTCACAATGTAAACGGGGAGGAGAGGAAATGTCAAGATGAAGGTCCTTCAGAAGTTGTTGAAGCCAAACAACTTCGGTAATGGTAATGGCCATAGCCCTATATTCAGCCTCTGTCGAGGATCGGCTAACTGTGTGTTGTTTCTTAGAACTCCAAGAAATGGGATTGGAGCCTAAAAACACAACAAAACAGAGGTGGGATATGGGATTGGGTAGCTTAAGCTTTGATTTTTCAGTGTGACCGTCACACAAGGTGGTACACCACGTGTCCTTATATAAATAGTGAGTTATGTGTGTTAAAAGGTTAATAACTTAAAAATTAAAATTTTCAACCATTTGCATAAAAACATGTGGTGTACTATCCGTGTTCCTGTCACAACTAAAAATTTCTCCTATTTTAGTGACTGTTTTGTCAAAATATCGCCACAGAACCCCACTGCTCAGCACCTAGACACCGCCTAAGCCGATTTTTATAATACTACTTGGAAGTTCAAGAAGAATTTGGATCATATTAAAAAATTTGATGTACTTTCAGTAAATGTTTTACCAGTAATAACGCTTACGTGTAGAAGTGCATTTCCAAACTGTGTTTTTATTTGTATTGCCAAACGGTGTTTTGATTTGGATTGCCAAACGCTAAGAAGTGGAGTCCATGAATTTCAGGACCCCTCCAAGAATGGAGTTTTGATGGTACAAACATTGCGCAACAACATAATGGCATCTTCCCTTTTGGCAACAGCAGCAATCACTCTTTCTTCGGTGATCAGCGTATTCGTGAGCACCAGTTCGAGCTCCGAAAGCACTTCAACACAAATACTCTCCTCTCTCCCTCTCTCTTCAATCAAGTACTTCTGCGTTTTACTGTGTTTTCTCATCGGATTTATCTGCAATATGCTGGACATTAGATACTTTACTCATACCAGCTTCTTGGCTACCCTGCCAGTATGGACGGACAAAACAGATTACCTTAATTATGTTTCGATAACTTTGAATCGAGGGAGTTACTGTTGGTCACTCGGGTTGCGATCGTTTTACCTCTCCATTCCTATGTTTCTTTGGATCTTCGGGCCAATTGCCATGTTTGTCTGTTGCAGCCTTATGTCAAGTGCCCTCTATTTCTTGGACACCACCACCAGTTTTACACAACTTGTTCTCAGCACTTCACTCAAACAAGAAAGGGGTAGAACCAATGATGTGGAATCAATTGTTCAATCATCGTAAGTTCTCTTCGATAGTAACCTTTATAATTCGTAATTCTTAAGTCAATATAGAATATAACAGGTTCCATTTATTTTGTTTTGAATATTAATTGTGCGTTTCTATACCCTACCCTGCATGTGTTTGTATTGGAAGTTAGTCCAGTGGTTATTAGGGTTTCCTGATTATTAGGGAGGTTTAAGGTAATACTGGACAATAGGGGGATAGGCCTAGTTTATCTTTGTGTTGTCACCTTTTATCTTTGTGCTATCACCTTTTGTCTTTGTGCTATCACCTTTTGTCGGTTGTCAATTCCTTAAGCCACCTTGCCACCTTTTGTCGGTTGTCTTCCCTTAGCCACCTTTTATGGCGTAAATCAAGGAGTCAATCTCCTTATATATTGCTATACAATTGTAATGATCTCATGATGAAAATACAATACATACTTTGAAAATCAACATGGTATCAGAGCAGGAAATCTAACTTGCTTCTGCTGTATTACTATCCGAGCGTGTTCAATCTTCAAAATGGCTAAAGACAATTCATTAGGATCAGAAGCTGAAAGTTCACAGGTGATTTCCTCCATGAATGTGCATGAGGTGGATGTCAACCCAAATCAAAGATTAAGCTCAGTCGTGTTGAATGAGTTTAATTACTTGCCTTGGTCGAGAGCAGTGTCTCTGGCTCTAGGTGGAAGGTCCAAGTTAGGGTTCATAAATGGAAGCATCAAAGTACCTGATGCTTCCTCACCAACCTATGAATCCTGGCTTAGCAAGGATCAGCTAGTTATGTCATGGCTCCTGAATTCCATGGAACAGAAATTAGCTGACATATTCAGTTACTCTGAATCTTCATACCAGCTATGAGATGCAGTCAAGGAAATGTATGGCAGCCAGAACAATGCTGCAAGGGTTTTCCAATTAAAGAATGACATCTCCGATCTGCAACAACATGGCAAGCCGTTTGTGCAACTCCTAGGAAGCATGAAAAACATGTGGAATGAGTTGGAAATTTATCGCCCTCATACAACTGATGCAGCACTACTACGAAACAGAGTAGAAGAAGACAAGATATTTCAACTCTTGTCCAGTCGATTCAACGTATGAAGATCTACGATGTCACATACTTATGAACACAGAACTTCCTTCCTTTACTAGTGTATGTGCAACAATCCAACGTGATGAAGTAAGGAGGAAAGTCATGAACATGGGTATAATGGCCAGTGAACCTGAGGCTAGGGCCTATCTAACCAATGAGAGGAAGTACAAAGGAAAGCATCCAAACTTGAAGTGTCAACACTACAACAATATAAGTCATGTTAAAGACACATGTTGGATTTTACACCCAGAATTAAAGCCTGACTTCATGAATGACAACAAGGGTTTACAAAGCGTGAATCGTACTACACACCGAGCAAATCATGTGTCTGCCTCCACCTCTAATGGGTCTGATCCATTCAAGAACTTCACAACGAATCCAGCTGAACTCATGAATGAGTTTATGTCGTACCTTCAAGGCAAGAAAGGAGGGGCTGGAATTGATCGTGCAGACAGCATAGGAGAAGGGAACTCGACGGCATTGCTCGGCAAGTTTACGGGTTTCTTGGCAGACACGAAACCCGTACCCCAAGAAAACATGCAAGGTATCATGAAAGCCTTTAAAACTGCTCTTAAAATAAATATGTTGCATGATTTTTGGGTTGTAGATTCGGGTGCCACAGATCATATGACTAACCATGTGTCTAAGTCTCAAAAGTTTGAAAAATTCACTAATCCTTCCCAAGTTTCAATTGCAAATGGTGAAAATGTAAAGGTTTTAGGAAAGGAAAAAATAAAAATAATGTCAGATGAAATTGAATCAATGGCTTTGTATGTACCTTCCTTCCCATTTCCACTTCTATATGTGGGAAAGATCACAAATACCTTGAATTGCTTAGCTATATTTTCTCCTCACAATGTCATCTTTCAGGATTGTGCCACCAAGAAGACGATTGGTGAAGGGTTTTATTTAGAAGGTCTCTATTACATATCAAAAAGCAATCCCAGAGGGTTCCAAGCCAAGTTCAATCCCATTCAAGATAATCAATTGTGGCATCAACGTTTAGCTCACCCTTCTCCACCCATTTTGTCAACTCTATTTCCAAACTTAGGGAATGATGCTATTTCATGTGAAATATGCCACTTTTCTAAGGCCACTAGATTATCTTTTAACTCTTCCTTGTCCAGGCCTAGTAAGTGTTTTGAACTAGTTCATTCAGATGTATGGGGACCAACTAGTGAATCTTTTGATGGTTATAAGTATTTTGTGATCTTTGTTGATGATTTCTCTCGAGTCACATGGTTGTATCTTCTAAAGTCTAAGAATGAAGTTATGGAAGCATTTAAGGACTTTCATAACCTTGTTAAAAATCATTTCTCCTCTCAAATTCAAACCTTAAGGTCTGACAATGGCACCGAATATATGTCCCATATCATGAAACAATATTTAAGCACTCATGGCATCATGCATCAAACAAGTTATGTTGGCACACCTCAACAAAATGGTGTAGCTGAACGCAAAAACCGTGACCTACTTGAAAAAACAAGAGCACTAATGCTACAAATGAATGTACCAAAGAGATTTTGGTCCCAAGGGGTTATGGCAACTGCTTATATCATCAATAGATTACCCAGCCGAGTCTTGGATTTCAAGTCTCCCTTAGAGGTCATGAAAAGAAGTAAAATTGATCTCTCACACCTTCGAGTTTTTGGCTGCATCTGTTTTGTGCATATTCAATCTCATCATCGAGATAAATTGGATCCTAGAGCTGTTAAATGTATTTTTCTTGGTTATTCATCTACACAAAAGGGATATAAGTGTTATAATCCTCAACTAAGATGATTGATTGTGTCCAAAGATGTTCGATTCCATGAAACTAATCCTTTTTTCAGCAAGTCACATGAAATCACAAGTCAATGGGATGACATCTTGGATGTGTTCCCACTACCAAGAATCAAACTTGAGGCTCCTCAACAACAAGATCCTAGTCATGTCAACATTGATGCATCTCTCAATGAAAGTAGCAATGAAGGGTCTCACTCTGATGGTACACGACATGAAGAATGTGATAATCAAGATGACCCTCACACTACGGTCCAAAATGTGAACGAGTGTGAGACAACTCTTCATGCTCCTCGACGCAATCCAATGCGTGTTAGGAAAACTCCCACAAGACTTCAAGACTTTGTCATCTACAAACCCACACATCTCATCTCCCATTGTGTGTCGTACAAGAAAGTGACACCAGCCCATGCTGCATTCCTAAGCACCATATCAAGTTACAAGGAGCCTCAGAATTTCCATGAGGCCAACAACTAAGAGGTTTGGAAGGAAGCAATGCAAGAAGAACTTAAAGCCCTAGATCAACACAACATCTGGAGTATCACCAAACTTCCCATAGGCAAGAAAGTCGTGGGTTGCAAATGGATTTATAAACTAAAATTCAAGTCAGATGGATCAATTGAGAGGCATAAAGCAAGATTGGTAGCTCGGGGATTCACTCAAACATACGAGGTGGATTACAAAGAAACGTTTGCACCTGTTGCCAAAATGAACACCGTGAGAGTGCTATTGTCCATGGTAGTAAACAAGGGGTGGTCCATGTACCAAATGGACGTGAAGAATGCATTCTTGCACGGAGATCTCAAAGAAAATGTCTATATGAAATTGCCACCAGGGCATCCTCAAAGCAATGAACCAAATTTGGTGTGAAATTGCACAAATCCATTTATGGCCTGAAACAGTCTCCACGAGTTTGGTATGCCAAGCTAAGCTCAGTTCTCACTAGTGTTGGTTTCATAAGCAGCAATGCCGATTCATCACTATTTGTTCGCACATGAGATGTGGGCAAATTGGTTGTGCTGATCTATGTTGATGATCTGATAATTACGGGTGATAATGCTGACGAGATCCTTAACCTCAAACAGTCTCTTAGACAAAGGTTTGCAATTAAAGACCTTGGGATATTGAAGTACTTCCTTGGTATATAAGTGGCAACCTTGCACAAGGGGTTGTTTCTTAACCAAAGAAAGTATGTCTTGGATTTACTCAAGGAAGCCAACATGAGCGATGTTAAACCGGCCATTACTCATCTCGACAGTAAGCACAAACCTAGCTTGAAGGGCACGCCACTCACGGATATCACCCATTATCAGCAATTGGTGGGTAAGTTAATCTACCTAAAAATCACTAGACCCGACATCACATATTTTGTAAGTCTTGTGAGCCAATTCATGCACTCCCCGACTCTTGAGCATTTGACCCTTGTTAAAAGGATCTTACGCTACTTAAAATGATCAGTGGGTCGTGGAATCCTCATGCAGAAAAATGACAACACACAAATCATGGGATATTGCGATGCTGATTGGGCGGGGAACGCCATCGATCGCAAGTCCACAACTAGCTACTGTACTTTTGTTGGTGGAAACTTAGTCACATGGAAAAGTAAGAAGCAAACTGTTATCGCCAGGTCAAGTGCCGAAGCTGAGTATCGTGCCATGGCTTCAACTGCGTGTGAGTTGATCTGGCTTAAGGGTCTTCTGTGCGATTTAGTTGTTCCTACAACTCTTCTTATGTCCTTATTTTGTGACAATCAAGCAGACATGCATATAGCATCAAACCAAGTGTTTCACGAGCGGATGAAACACATTGAAGTTGACTGTCATTACGTTCGGGAACAGGTGCAGTCGCAGGTGATTCAGACACATTATACAAGAAGCTTCAACCAACTGGCCGACATCTTCACAAAGCCTTTGGCTTTTCATCAATTTCAGCGACTTCTGTCCAAGCTTGGATCCATAAACCTCATGGATCCAGCTTGAGGGGGCGTATTGGAAGTTAGTCCAGTGGTTATTAAGGTTTCCTGATTATTAGGAAGGTTTACGGTAATACTGGACAATAGGGGGATAGGTCTAGTTTATCTTTGTGATGTCACCTTTTATCTTTGTGCTATCACCTTTTGTCTTTGTGCTATCACTTTTTGTCGGTTGTCAATTCTTTAAGCCACCTTGCCACCTTTTGTCGGTTGTTTTCCCTAAGCCACCTTTTGTGGTGTAAATCAAGGAGTCAATCTCCTTATATATTGTTGTACAATTGTAATGATCTCATGATGAAAATACAATACATACTTTGAAAATCAACAATTTGGGTGTCTGTTCATATGTGTTGCTTCTTTTTTTGGTAGAAATTCTATCATATGTAAGACATAATCTGAAATCACAACAACAAGACATGAGGATCACGAATAAATCAAATTAATATAAAATAGAGATTGACTAATTATATTAAAGTTATCTGTAAAATATGGAACACATGGTTATGAAGATGAAGCCATTGATCCTTGCAAACAAAGTAGAAGTAGTCTTCTACTTCCAGTACCTCTCAATGAACTCTACCATCGAAATAGGCTTGTAGTTTTCGTGAGTTTCAATTGGTATGGAAGCAGGGACTGTTCCTTGGTAATATAGCTAGGGTTTCAACCAATTCCTCCCTATTATCGGAAATGATATCAACCCAAATCATATCTAATCAATTAGAGTCCCATCATGACTCTTATTCCTTGTATTTACTTAATAAAGGTCCATAATTGGCATGTAATTAAGACTCCAATATGTTTATTTCCTTAAGGTACCGAGAGTCCTAAAGATTTCATTAACTTGATTGCGAAGTCAATATTCCCTCAATTATTCTCGGCATAATTCATCGTCATTCACAAAATGGTTTTACATCATATTGTTACGTTCGGTGTTTATACAATCGTAGTCTAAGACGGTGGATGAAGAGCATGGTTGAAACTTAAAAGCAATATGGATGAAGAATTCATTATATATATGGAAATTCTGTTGTTATATTCTTAAGCAGTAGTCTTGATTTCCTTTGTACGAATGCCCAAATGTTGAATAAGTTTCATATCAGATCATACATTGTGCAGCAAAGAAAGCGCCTACGTAGAGATATCGTATGATGTTTCATACCGTATAGGCTATTAGTAGGTTCCATTTGAGCACAAGTTTGTAACCTTGTATGATTTTCCATATGTAAACATATGTTACTCTTAGAATGCTTACTCTGCATAGATGTTGTTCCAAATTCTCAGGGAAAACTCAGGTTTTGAGGACGTTAATCACCTCCGCTGCCCCCTACTTACTGCCAATTCAGTTTCTGCCTCTTAATATCGCCGCATAGTCTGCAACATGTTTCTGTTGCTGTATCTAAGTGTTTCCCTCTCCCGTCTTTGCGAGCATTGCGTAGGCTTGAAGGTTCGCCTTTATGTTTTTGCTCGGCTAAAGTGTGCTATCTTCTTGCCCTAATACAGTGAGTCCTGGTTATATTTCATTTCCAAAATCTCAACCACTCATCAGTTGGTACATCCAGGTAGAGAATCCTAAACTATGCTTCTTACTCGAATCATCCTTACTCCAAACAAGTGAGAATTTTATTTTCTTGTAATTCATTCAGCGAATCATCGTTCACTGATTGGCCAGAAATAATAAAAAAGGTTGTGGGATGCAAACATTTCCTACTTTTGAGTTTTGAGATCATATCGCTGTATAAATTAATTGAAAAAAGTTAACATACTGTAAACACGAATATTCCTGCGATGAAATGAGACAAGAACACGTGTACAAAATAATATTTTGTATTAATGATTTGGGGTTACAATCTCTTTATAGTTTGATCTTCTTATTCGATCTTCGTAAGATTTTGACTTGTGGATATTTTGTTGATCCAAGGGCCGTCAAGGCTTGATCTTGGATGAACGGTTGGAAGTTTCTTCAAGGGCCTTAGGGGCTTAATCTTGAAGGTTGAGGGAAGTTTCTTCATGGGCCTTCGAGGCTTGATCTTGAAGGTTGATGGATGAATGGATCTTCAAGGGCTTTTGGGCTTGATCTTGAAGAACGGGGATAAACGGATCTTCAAGGGGCTTTTGGGCTTGATCTTGAAGAATGGATGTGTGGATTTGTTGATGTTGTTAATCCAAAGGGCCGTTGGGGCTTGATCTTAGGATGACTGAATGATGAACAATGAACACTTTCTTCAAGGGGCCGTCGAGGCTTGATCTTGAATTGGTGGAAGTTCTTCAAGGGCTGTTGGGGCTTGATCTTGAAAGAGGATTTGACGAAGAACGAATATAGCTTTCTTGATCTTTCGGGATTTGCTTGGGAGCTTTTAGAGTTTCAAAGCTTCAAGGTTTTGGTGTGATGTGAATTGGTTTCTTTGAAAATGAATGCCTTGGCTTCCTATTTATAGAATTCCAAAACTTGATTTTTGGATTTAAATAATCAAATGAAATAAATCATTTCTGCCAGGTGTTGACACATGTCTTATTTGAGGATTTTTCTGATTTATTTCAATTTTTCGTTGAGTCACACACTACATATAAAATTTATGTGACACGTGAGCGTTGAAATGATCAACATTTATTTCACCGAAATTTCGATGTCTACACAAACATGATTCACATTGTCATACTAAGATATTTGCATAAACAAGACTTCGGTATGTGCTCAAATTGTGAGAAATTTGGCTATCAGTCCATGAACTGTCATGGACTTAGAGCAAGGGCCGAGCTAGAAATTTTCAATGGGGCGGGCTCCCTCATTCTTTTGCTAGTGGTTTTGTGCTTAAAAAAAAAATATATATATATATATATATATATATTGTGTGTGTGTGTGTGTGTGAGAGAGAGTTTAGTATTACTACAGATTTTACTTCTGCATGAACTTGGAGGGATACACAATTCAGATTGCTGAATTTGGAATGGGGTCGTTGTTTACATTCGAATACATCTAGCTTTTGCTTAATTAGCATCTACCACATGTGGATACAGTAATTAAATTGGAGTACAAGAATGAAACAATGTAATTTCTTTTTTGATATAGGCGATATTTACATTAAGTTCATCTAAATTGCGTGTGGAGAAGATTCAAATTTGAGTGTAGATGGAGAAGCACGCTACTCTGGCGGACTTAGCTATGCAAATAAAACAATGTAATTACTCATAGTGTTATAGCCAAGTTATGAAGCATCCCTAGTAGTAAAAGAAGTAAAAAGATGGCTCATGGATGAAACTTCTATACAGAGTATTTATTTCAAAATGGTTTTACTTAGGGCATGTTTGATCAGTATTTCTTTTTTTAGTTTTTAGTTTTCAACTTTTTGAAAGCTAAACAACAAAACTCGTTTAGTAACTACTTTTAATTTTCAGTTTTTAAGAGAATGAAAACTGAAAACCCAAAACTAAAAATGAAAGCCAAATTTTGGAAACTCAAAAAGATAGCGTTCACTTTTTATTTTCAGTTTCAGCTTTTATTTTTGTTAACTGAAAACTAAAAGCGTTAGCAAACGAGTATTCAGTTTCAATATTTTAAAAAACTTCAACACTGACAAAATGATTATCAAGCGGCCAATTAATTAAACCGGCTTACCTATGCTTCACACACTCCCCTACACCAGACCCGATGTATGAAATAAAATTAAAATAAATTATTAGTAAGAGGAATTGTTTTGGCATCTCATGCTCCTCCACTCTGTCATACAAGAGGATGAGTGAAAAGATGTGGCTTTACTTTGAAGTTGAACATGGACAATTTTGGAACAATAAAGGATGATGGAGCAAGCAGCAGCAGCATAATTGTGGAATGATGGAGCACTAGTCGTCCCACCATATTTGCAATAATGCGTATATTCCATGGAAGAAATATGTGACCTCATCCCGTGGAAGAATTATATATCCACAAGCACACATTCAGACCTTTTGGAAATGTATGCACAGTTACACACTGCCATTGGCAAATGTTGGGAAGCCGACATGTGTTGGCTTTTTCTTCAATCTTCACCGTGATTGATGATTGACAGGCATGCACTCCACTACAAGAGAAATATTGGCTAATGTCTTTAACCTTCAGAGTAGGTATTCTATATATACATACATATATATATATATATATATATATATAGAGATTTTCTACATTAATATTACGTCGTCGACGTTCATTCCTACAATTATTTCATAATGTATTTTAAGTTTCAATAATCAAAACCATCTATACTTTAAGTTCTCATTCAACGGCAATTCTTGCAATATGAAGGGGGTCTAATCTTAAACGTGGAAAAGGAGAGTGACTTGAGGTGGTATGGGATCAGAAAACAACAACTTTATCTGCAATAACATCGTGATAGCTTGTCATATATGGAATCTGATCTCATATTCAGAATAATGTGCTGTGTGATTAGCAGGAACCTACACAGTACTGTAATGGGATAAGGTACCCATACAATTGTTCAGCTACTTGACTGGTCACACGGATCCTATAATATTTGAACTTCTTGCTCCATGTCCACGTTATTCACGTTACATATGAGATGAAATCTGCAATTGGTTTTATGTATATTACATACATACATACGAACCAAATAGCTAGTAACCCTTGATGTCTATGGGCCATGATACTTTACAAAGGAATTAACTTGGCTCATCAATGAATGGGGAGGAGTTCTTCTTCAATTCACTTCGTGGCCGATTCACTGAACTTCGAATTTGTGATTAGAACCGTCAATATTATAAATCACTTAGCAATGATCATCTCTGTAAAAAGACCAATGAAATATGAAATCATTTATCATCAAACTATATAAAAACATATGGACGGATTCGGTTAAAGCATTATGAATAGTCTATTTATTTGTTACAGTTGGTTGACTAAACGACCTTAATTTCAATTGATTTTTTGTAGAGATAATATTTACAGAATGACTGATAATATAAATGATTTCAATCATAAACAAGAAATTATATGAATTGTCCATGAAGTAAATTGAGGAGAAACTTCTCCTCAATCTCAGGAGCCTTAGCATTCCTCATTACAATAATGAATCGTATAATATCTGACGCGAGGGACCAGTACTAAGCTAGTAGCCACAACATGCACCCTAACCCGAACAGTACTGAGACAACGACAATATAAATGGTACAGGACCAGAAAGAAATGTATGCTAGGCAAGTTGGCCTGAAAGAGCTAATTCCACAAAAATCATCTTTTCGGAAAAATATATATGCTAGGCAAGTTGTCCTGAAAGAGCTAATTCCACAAAAATCATCTTTTCGGAAAAATATATATGCTAGGCAAGTTGGCCTGAAAGAGCTAATTCCATGAAATCATCTTTTCAGAAAGCATCTATCCACTTCCTACCAAACAAAACGTTACAATTTTGCATCTTGACTGACTATAGGTTGTAACCAAACTGATACATCACATATATATATATATATATAAAGGGATCTCCGTTTTTGTGTAGGATCCAGTCCACGTCAAACTTTAACGATTTGAATTGTCTATTTTGTAAGTCTCGATTCATAGTCATCCTTGCAAAAATTTAATTTAATCCAAAACAATTTGCCTATTTAATTATCACGATGAGATTTCATTGTTTCTTGTAGAACAAAATGTTCATCAAGTTCTTTGAACTCAATTAGATGTCTCAAATATTTTCGATTTGGCTAATATTTTATAAGGATGATCTATGAGGTCCAACTTGAAAAAATAGACCGTGCAGATCGTTGAAGTTGAATGTGTTGTGAGCCCCACAACTAATTCCTATTTTAAAAAAATGGAGATCCTTCCTGTAAAGGCCTCCTATATATATATATATGAGTACACTCTGATGATTAAAATAGAGACATCAATCCAACACAAGAGAAATGTTAAGAAGACTCTTTCAAAATGAGATTCTCTATGGACTCTATGCTATCTCAGAATTTAACATCAATTTCCATGTCAATATAATAAAACATTGTGAACATGAGGTGCCAAATAATCCATGAAGAGTTTTACTTTTAAGAGAATCTCCTTCAAACTAATAATTTACCATACAACATGATCATTATATCATTAGTGGCTTAGCTAATGTACACAGGTCTATGTAAGATGTTGAATGAAACATTGTCTGTTCTTTTTTTCGTCATGCGATTAATTTGCAACATTCATGGAACATATGACATCAGGATTCGTATTCATACTTTATATTTTCTCTCACTTCCGATGTGATTAAGCACATACATCTATACAACACATGACATGAGGATTTGAATGCATACATCTATCCAAACACGTAGGTAAATTTTCACGCATACGTAGGTGATTTGCCGATACATGAGAAAAAAAGAGAGAGACAAATACAATATGTTGCATTCAAGTTTTTCAGCTAAGGATTATTGTCTTGTTTTGGGATAAGCTTAACCCCAACCCCTTAATTATATCCAGGGAATAGAAGCCGTACACATGTGTGACATTGATATAATATACAACTCCATAACATGTATATAACACATGATGAGAGAGATGCTATTATCTGCATTTATCTATGTATCTCCCTAGACAATATTTCATATGCTTATTGCATATGCCTAGGGCCGGCCATGGCCCATTGTGAGCCGGCAGATCTTTTGGGGCCTCAAAAAATCGGGAGCACCAATAATATTAGGGCGGTAAATTCATGTATGTTTTCATAAGAGCATAAATTTATAAAGTTTGGTTAAATAATCAAGAAATTTAACAAAAATGTGTGGTTTCTCCTCCTTAAAATTAAGGAGGTCCCGAGTTCAAAATTGTCTGTGTATTCTTTTACTTTCCAATTTTTATGAATTTCTTTCCGTAAGAGTATTAAATATATGTAAAAATGTGATGACGTTTTCGTTAAAGTGAACAGTACATGGAGCTTTTCGTTAAACTTCCTTATAAAATAAACACGTTAATCAACAGTTAAGTAATAATTCAATCATCAATAATCACATCATATGATTTCCAAAATTTGATTCAAAAATTTGGTCTCCCTAACATAAGCCTTTAATAAATTAATGTGTATATGTCTTTACCAATTGGTTTAATTTGGTGCTCATTCATTGCTTATACATATCAATTAAAGATTAAAAAATATGATTATATTTTTAGTCCCATATTGATAAGGTTAGTAAATAAGAAAAAACACCTCACGATTTATATAAAAATAATTTAAAAGTTCAGATAGAGGGGAAACAAAACTTACCATCTATCTATTTGTAAGCCCGAGATTTTTTGGTTCTATTCTCTCAATACAAAATAAATTTGTTTTTTCGTGTTTCTAAATTATTGAGTTGTGCTTTTTTTTAAGTATAATTTTATCGAAGTCTTACGTATGAAAACAAATAAATTTTTTATATGAAGTTAGGGCATATTTTCTGGCGTTGCTCTAAACCTCAAAAATCTCAAGAACCTATACAGACTAGCTAGTTATCCCAGTCATGTTGTATGACACG
Organism: Malus fusca; assembly: GCA_035220775.1. NCBI lineage: Eukaryota > Viridiplantae > Streptophyta > Magnoliopsida > Rosales > Rosaceae > Malus > Malus fusca. Next base: position 31,655,461 of record CM069072.1, on the reverse strand, counting down.
TGATATGAGCGACTACTAATTACCTACATAAGTCTTTTTACACGCCTAAGCAATATTTCATACAACATGTTGCGCATACTAACTAGCTAGACCACTTATGTAGAGGCAGCGTTGAGGGGGAGTGAAATGTGCAATCACACAAGGCCCCCAAAATTTTTTGGTATCTTATATTTATATGTAATAATGTTATATATTAAAAATATACTTTTATTAGCACTTTAAAATCTTATAGTGTACTTTTTATAAGTGTAATTTTTTTTCTTTCTAAATATAAAAATTTGGAATGCACAATGAGATAGTAGGAGTACCAATAACAACACCGTAAAAAATGATTTTCTTTTCAATTTTATTATATAATAATGCTATATATTCAAGTGAAACTTTAAAGTTAGAGTTTTTTTAAGTTTTTTTTTTCTTTATTTGGTTGCTTAAAATTGAACTGTTTTTTAATATTTAGTGAAGATTATGTTTGTAACTCTTTTTATTTAGGGTTTTTATCACAAATGGTCCATGAAATTGACTCACCCCATCAAGATGATCCTTGAAATTGAAAATCGATCAATGTAGTCCCTGAAATTGGGTGTTGCAAATCAATGTAGTCCTTCCGTTATAACTCCGTTAAAAATTCTGTTATGTGCTGATGTGGCACATAATTGGGTTCCACAATATAACAAAATATTGCCATGTAGATTAAAAGTAATAAAATAATAATTAAAAAACTATTTTATATAATTTAAAACAAAAAAAAAGAAGAAAAAGAAGAAGAAGATGACTGTTCATCATCTTCTTCTCCTCCTACCCAGCAGCACCCTTTTACATGCAGTTTCCAACTGCCACTCTCACCGGAGCAACCAACCCAGTCCCCACCCGATCCCACCCCACCCCGTCGCACATGTAATCGTCATCAATTCTTAGCGGCACTTCCCTAGGCCTGCACCTCCGGGTCGAGCAATATTGGGGAGGTTTCATTTGGGGTTCTTTTAACGGTTAACAAGCTAATTGCAAAAACTACAAAACTATGGATATATAGAAATAGATCGAATTTGTGCATGTGACGGATGAATTGAAAACAAGGGTTAGATTAGAAAAACTATATATATGCGTACCAGGAAGTTCCCAGGGTTCACATTTGTTGAAAACAAGGGTTAGATAGAAAAACTATTTTTAATTATTATTTTATTACTTTTAATTATATTGTGGAACCCAATTATATGCCACATTAGCACATAACAAAATTTTTAATGGAGTTATGACGGAATAACTATATTGATTTGCAACACCTAATTTCAAGGACTACATTGATCGATTTTCAATTTTAGGGATCATCCTGATGGGGTGGGTCAATTTCATGGACCATTTGTGATAAAAACCATTTTATTTATTTAATGACATTTGTAAACTTACAATCAGTGAGTCTTAAATGTTGTTTTGATTTAAGTTATTATTTTCTCGTACTATATATTGTCCTACTTTTTTAAAAATAAAAATTATCTTAAAAGATGATCCTTTAATAAATTTCGCACAGTACCCTCGAAATCTCAGAGACGGAAAAGAAAAAAAAAAAAAAAAGGTGCACACACGTATATATAAGTAAATGTGACATTAATATGTATAATTATTCACGGATAAAGTGAAGCCGTGCGCAGAGACCAATTGGGGCCTATCAAACTGCAGACACTTCCATTTTGTGATGATCGATCGACACAACTTTCTCTTTCCTTTTTCTCTCACGTCAAAATCTAATCTGCATAGTCGGAAGACGTACAGTTCTATCATAACAGCAATTGAATAAATGAGGATAGATACATAGATAATAGGGCTGGTGTAGTGGAGTTTGTGTTCTTCTTTTTTCCTTCTTTCATTTCAGATATCACAAACAAAGCGTGTCATTCGTTAACCACATCCACATGATCAGTCAAGCCATGTAAGAATTGATCATCCCACTAGGCACTAGCTAGACATAACAATATCAAGTCATGAAATTTTAAAATTTCAATTATGTTTCGAGATATCCTATATAGCATGTAAATTTTTACCGTTAGATTCTTGATCATCATATTTTCAATTACAAATTTGACTGTTAAAAACTTTAGAATATAAAATACTCCAGATGATACAAGAAAATACCAATGCATGCTTGCCTCTAAGCTAAGCACTTTAGCTATGTTTCTTGTGTGATATATATTTTCTAGTCCATACAAAAGTAATCAATTTTTTCCACTTCAGTACTCTTGATTCCATGGTGGGAAGGGAAGGAAGATGGTTTTGTCTTTTGACTGGCTAGGGCTAGATATATATATGACACAAGTGGATGAGAATTATGAATTTGTCACTCCTTTTTTATGTTTTACATATTAATATTTTTAAAATGGAACTATCGAATCACATCAACCACAAGTCATCAACTTTCTTAAATGAAAATCATCATACATAAATTTCTTAAAAAATAAAATCATGAGAAATCGTTTCATCCTCCGGCGTGTTTTGATGTTTGCAAATACTAAGAATACTAACTACAGTCTGACTAAGTTTAAGGTGAATCTGATATATACAATCATTATTATCAAAACCTTTCCTCACTTACTAGCTTAATTATAAAATCAAATCTGCTCTTCTCTCACCTGAAGATTTTGGATATATATGTCGATCTCCAATCTCCCTGCTAAGATTTTATTCTAGAAGAAGGAAAGAGTACTAGTAACAAGAAGCATAAGTACATTGAAATGTTAGTAATTATAAATATGGTCTCACAATTGTTAGCTACTTGGACGTTTGTGAAGAAGTTGAGGTTTCACCATAAAACTAATTAGCAATATGAAGAGTAACTTAATTACTTATAATAACATATATATGCAAGGTCTCTCATTTTCTCGATGTGAGGTAGATACTCTTAATACATTTTCTCACGTGTGACGAATTTTCAAGCATAGTAAGTGGACAACACAAATCAGGTGACGTGAAGTACATATGGCCATGAAGAAGTTGAGGTTCCACCATAAAACCAATTGGCAATATAGAGAGTAGCCCAATTACTTATAAGCACATATACAAAGTCTCTCACTTCGCCGACGTGAGATTGATACTCTCAACCATTTGAAATTTCTTACTAATTAATTAATCATTGTACTTAAGTATGTATATTTATATATAGGAAACCTTTAAGGGAAGGGATCCTTATTTTATTATTTTTTTATAAAAATGGGGATTAGATGTGGAGTCCGCACCATATCAAATTTTAACGATTCGAACCATCTGTTTTTCAAGTTCCACCTCATTGATCATCCTTGCAAAGTATTAGTTAAATAAAAAATGTTTAAGACATCTAATTGAGTTCGAAGAAATTAACGAATATTTTGTTATATAAGAAACAATGAAATTTTATCTTGATAATTAAATAGTCAAATAGTTTCGGATTGAATTGAATTTTTGTAAGGATGATGTATGAAATGAGATTTACAAAATAAATAGTTCGGATTGTTGAAGTTCAATGTGGAGTGGGCCCCACACCTAATCCCCATTTTTTGAAAAAAAAAATAGAGATCCCTTTGCATAAAAGGCGTATATATACACACACACACATTTAATTTCTTTTGTGAGATACTGAGAAACATGTTTAATTACCTGAATAAGAAATAAATCATGATGAAATAATTGAAAAAGAGTCTCTATCAACTCAGACTTACAAGTTTCGCCTTAGAAAACTTTTGCAAATGCAATATCATGAAAACCACACACAAACATAAACTAGAATTAGGTTCATTCCTCAATTTCTTGCGTTTAATTTCTCATGTAAAATGTCTCGTGAGGAATACGGACACTAGATGCAAGAGATATCAAGAATCATGCATTAGTTTGGTTATTTACAAGCTTACAACTCAATCATATTAACCACGAAAACAAAACAGAAAAGTATTAGAGGGGTCATAACCTCTATGGATATGTTCAACTTGGAATCAGCTACTAATAAATGAATACCTAATTAACAAAGGATCGACATTAACTCAGAAAATTAATATGAGCTAAACGCAAAGCTGCTGTAGCATACAGTATGCAAAATGAATGCAGTGACCGAGTACCACAATGACAAAATGCATATTATGCCCAGTATATATGAAAGGAATCTGCAGACTTTCTTACAGATCTCCATCTTTTTTACAGCAAGCAAGCTCTATAAAGATATCAAATCCCAGAAATACAACAACAACAAAGCCTTGTCCACTCAGTGTGGTCGGTAGTATGAATCCTAGAATGCTATTAAGCTCAGTTCTGGGCCAAGTCTTCTGTTAGCTCTCCAAGTACTCTATGTCTTTTCCTAGAGTCTCCGTCAAAGTCTTCCTCCTAGTACTCCATATCAATTCCCAGAAATGAAAGATGAAAGTAAGAACAAGCTGCTCACTCTTCACATATTTGCACTAAGAAACAATGATTTCTCTCTCTCTGGTCTAACAAATAGCCATACTACACCTTACTTAACTCACTCAGTCCAACAGTTCATTGCGCCCCCTTTCAAACAGCTCAAGCTAAAGCTATTGCAGTGGTTCTTTTAGTTAGTCAATCTCCTTGAATTATCTACAAAATCCATATATGCAGATTCAAAATTTAAACTCCCCTCCCTCAGAGCAATAAGTAAAACCCTTCTCCTCTTATATATATAATAACCGCTTGATTCAAATATCTCTAGGCGGCTGGCATACGTACGTATAGCATCAGAATGTCGTCATACATGATCTTCTTGGAGAAAACAAAATAATATATATGAAATTAAGAAAAGAAAAGAGGTGAAAGAAAACCTAGCTAGCCATTGAAAATTTTCATTGGATCCCATATGTAGTTTTCAGACCTAGCTAGCCGCTGAAAATTTTCAACCAAGATAATTTGAAAATGTTGTTGTGATCATGAACTACACATCTACAATTGAAAACTAAATAAACAAACTTACGCATGAACAAACCCCATAAAATACAGACACATATTATTTATAATATTTATAAGAACCTATGATTGTAAAGTACTCCTGCGGCTCTGATAGATCTGCTTTTCCAGTACTACTACTACTTCAATCAAACCTGTAAAACATAAGATCCTACAAAGGAGAAAAAAGGGAAATCCAATTATACATACAAGTCAGATCCAGAAATGAGAAATCAGTAAATTGATGAATATACCCAAATCACTCGAGACTAAATAATGAAATTACAAAGTTAAAACAATATATATGCCAGCAAAGGAAGCATATATAATCGATTAATTAGTAATCAATCAAATAATCATTTTATGAATTAGATTAATATGGGAGGTGCAGGGGTGTGGGGGAGGGGCAGGGAAGCTGGATATAGCTAGGTGATGACAGAAGCATAGAGAGCACAAAGGAGTGAGATGCATAGTCCATTACAAGTCATCCATCTGTGCTCTCTATCTTCTGTCAACAACGTATCACCACTCCCTGCTCTTTCTCTCTCCCAGTTCCCTACTCCTTACCCTAAATTTAATACTATAATATGATTAGAGATTGGAGAGTTGCAGCTATAGCAGATACTTTAAGAGACCTCCACCAATGGTCCTTATTTATAGGAGAAAAAGTAGCACCCGCCCACTGAAAAAAGAATGGTAAAAGGTAGATGCAAGTACTCCTGGGTTTCTCAACTCAGTCACAAGGTTACTATAGTACTACGAGTGATTTTTCCAATAGGTCTAAGATATTGTTATTTGTAAATTAGTATCACGATTTAATAATATTTTTTTTATTTGTAAATTAAAAAATTTTAGATTTGAAATTTGTGAAAGATTAGTCGATATCAATTTATTTATCTCGTACCTTAGTGTAATATATTATTGTATTAAAAAAATTAAAAACACCTTGCAAAGGATAATAAAATTTCTCTTTGTGGCAGAAAAGAAAATAAACACCGCCACGCAAAATTATTATTCTCTTTGATTTGTAGGACGTATATTTATTTTTTGTTTATATATCCTAAAAGTGTAACATATAACTAAACCGTGGGAAAGTGAGATAAGTCTCACAATGGACTAGTAATAATAATGTAGTTTAAATTCGCTTTTGGCGGGAATCGAACATAAGATCTCACACTTACAATACAACTAGACCGTAGTACCAAGTGGCAACACGTGATAAGTTTTTTTTTTTTTTTTTTTTTTTTTTTTTTGAAATGAGTACAATATCCATTAATGAAAAAGAAATCGTACAAGCCAAGAGGATAGGGTGCTAGTAATGGGTTTAAGTACACATAAAATTCTCTCATAGTACATCTATAATTAATGACAGTTTCACTGTCACTCATCTACTGTATACTTGCAACCGTTTCTCACGAGATAAAATCTTCTCAAAAGGACAACCAGCAGTATTGTTCAATATTTGTAACTTCAAACCCCACACGGCTAAACCATGCATATCCCTGGCTATGTAGATTATTACCATTTTAGCCAGTGATAGTGACCAGATATCTTAACCAACCCACTGCATTACTATTGAAGGAACGAAGAATATACTGCAAATATATATATTTGGAAGGATAGTCTTGTTACCGGGTACTGGGTAGGGTTGAATGAGTCAGAAATATAGAGGATCTATATATATCTCTTTGTACTACTGATATATCCTAACAGCATATATGCATGGAGATTTATTTTGATACGCTCCCATGTGCATTAAGGATTTGCCATAATCCTTTGGAGATCATGGTTAAGTCACAACCCATATGGCTGTTGTCATGATCGTGACTCTTCCATGCATGCTAACTCTAGTTGTTATCTTTCACATCTTGGTTCTGATTAATGAATAATACATGTTAGAGTAAACTGCCGATTTGCCCTTTGAACTATCACCCAACTTTCGATTTCTATTCTAAACTTTTTAATTGGAAAATTAAGAACTTAAACTAATTTTTTTGGCCGATTTCCCTCCTACCGTTAGTTTTTAATAGATTTCATCCAAATTAACGTTAACTCTTATCATGTGCAAACCACGTAACTCTCATTTGTGAACAAAAACGTTACTTCACTATACATTTAGACACAAAAACTATAGAATCACACATATTTGCATAGGTTTATATTATAGAAATCTAAGGTTTTCAATTATTTTAAAGAATGAAGCGACCGAACTACCCACACATGTTTTGCACATGCTTCCATTTAACAAAAATTTGGATGGAATGAATGAAAAATTAACAGCAGGGGCAAATCGGCCAAAAAAATTAGTTTAAGTCCTTAATTTTCCAATTAAAAAGTTCAGGGGGGAAATCGAAAGTTTGGTGATAGTTCAGGGGGCAAATCGGCAGTTTACTCTACATGTTATGGGAAGTAATTTTCACATGCTCGTTTTTTTCTCCAACCATATCTTTATGTATTTTTTACCTTTAGTTTGAATAAAAGAAAAATCAAGAGACATAAACAAATAGGAGTGTGCAATAAATGAAAAAATATGCATAAATCATTTCTCATCTGTTATATATATATATATATATATATATATATATATACTAGTAATATATGTGAATATTAAGAAAGCTTCAATGAATATGTTCTTGAGAAACTACACAGAATGTGGAGGAAGAAAAGAGAGAGAGATCGAAAGAGAGTGAGAGATTTTTTTATTCCTTTATATTTTGTTATGATTACAATTTCAGTTATATATTCTCACTTTCCTTGGTTGCTAACCTTCCACCTCCTTATCTCAGCCATAGTTCTAACAACTTTTTACTACTTCTAACAGCTCATCTCTTTAATTTATTGACAAGTGTCATTTAGTTTGACCCTTGATCTTCTCTTCACTTGGATAACTGTTTTCTTCACTTGGATCCTTATATCCCCCCTCAATCGGATGCTCAAGGGAACTGAGCATGAGATTGCCACAGTGTTGTTGAAATAAAGGGGCTGACAACCTTTTTGTAAGTATGTCGGCTGATTGTTCAGCATAAGAGACATGTTGAACCAGAAGATCTCCTCGAATGACCCGTTCCCTTACAAAATGACAGTCGATCTCAATGTGTTTGGACTTGGCATGAAATACTGGATTAGTTGAAAGGGCAATTGCTGAGATGTTATCACAATAGATCAATGGTGGAATTTGAATATGAACATGTAAATCACAGAACAACTGTCGAATCCAAGCCAACTCTGCAGCTGTAATGGCTAAGGCTCTATACTCAGCCTCTGTGGAAGACCTGGAAATTGTGTGCTGCTTCTTGGATGACCAAGAAATCGGATTTGAACCAAGAAATATAACAAAACCTGAAGTAGACATGCGGTCATTGGGATCCCTGGCCCAATCTGCATCACTATAGGACTGTAAATGTATTGGTCATGGCTGGAATTGAATACCAATGCTTGAGGTTCCTTTGAGATATCGTATGATTCGTTTAACTGCAATAACATGAGACTCTATAGGGTTGTGCATAAACTGACAGGCTTGATTCACTGAGAATGTTATATCTAGTCTAGTGAATGTGAGATACCGAAGGGCACCAACAATGTTTCTGTACTGCTCAGGATTATGATATGGTTTGCCATCATTCTTAAGTAATCGATGATATGGTAAACAAGGTGTAGCACACGATTTACAATCCTGCAAGTCAACTTTGGCAACCAACTCAGTAATATAATTTGTTTGTGAGACAAATAGCCCTCCTGGTGTATAATTGATCTGTAACCCCAAGAAATAATTCAATTGGCCCAAGTCTTTGATATCGAATTCTTCTGTGAGACCTTTAATCACACTTGAAATTAACTCAGAACTACTACCAGTAAGTATCACATTATCAACATATAGCAGTAAGACTACAGTGCCTTTGGATGAATGTTGAACAAACAAAGAGGGATCAGCTTGGGAAGCTTTGAATCCTAAGCCAGGTAAAAAACTTGTAAACTATCATTCCAGGCTCTGGGGGCCTGTTTAAGACCGTATAGAGACTTTTGTAATTTGCAAACGTAATGAGGAGGATGTTCTGCACTTTGAAATCCTGGAGGTTGTTCCATATACACCTCCTCTTGAAGAATGCCATGTAAAAAGGCATTTTTTACATCCATTTGTCTGAGAGGCCAATTGAATTATGCAGCTAATGCAAGAATCAACCTTATAGTGGTAGGTTTTACCACAGGACTAAAAGTCTGGCCGTAGCCAATTCCTTCTTCCTGGTTATATCATTTTGCAACAAGCCATGCCTTATATCGGGCAATACAACCATTTGCATCCCTTTTAATCCTGTATACCCATTTACAGCCAACTAAGTTCTTGTCAGGTGGTAACGGAACCAGAGACCAAGTCTTCTGTGTATGCAAAGCACTAATTTCTTCTTTCATAGCCTCTTGCCATTCCAATACATTGGAAGCTGCCTTGAAGGATTTTGGTTCTGTGATGGATGCTTGTGAGGAGCTTATAGAGGCAGAGAGAGCCTTTCTTTTGAAGATACCATTTTTGGACCTTGTTTACATAGGGTGAATGTTCATAGGCATGTTTATCACAACTTGCAGGTTCTCTTGTTGAAAATTAGGATCCACAGGAATGGGATACTGTGTAGGAGAGTCAGAATTAACATTTAAGATCTGTGTAGGGGAATGAATAAACTCTGAGGCATTAGATGTAGGTGTATCCAAGGATTCTGAGGCTCTGGATGCAGTCAAAGAATCTAAAGCACTAGATGGATGCAAGTTCAATGAATCTGTGGCTGTAGATGATGATGAATGAGTATGAGATGCAGAGGACACAACTTGATTTTGTAATGATATGGATGCTGGTGTAGGATTTAGAGAATGCTCATGTGAATTTGCAGGTGTTGACACTGGTAAAGAAGGTACTGATGCTGCATGAAAGTATGGAAAAGTGGTTTCATCAAACAAGACATGTCTAGATATGTAAGTTATTTGAGTGACCATGTCTAGACAAATGAACCCTTTATAGTGATCTGCATATCCCAGAAAGACACGGGTTTTCGTTTTTGGTTGCAGTTTGGAGTTCTTGTATGGGGTAACTAGGGGAAAACATGCACAACCAAAGACTTTCAAATGACTAATATCTGTAATTTTATGAAATAACAATTGAAAAGGGGATTTCATTTTTAAAACAGCTGATGGCATTTTGTTGATCAACTATATTGTTGTAGTACATGCATGAAACCAGAATTTAGATGGTAAATGTGTAGTTTGAAGTAAGGTAATCGCAGTTTCTACAACATGCCTATGTTTTCTTTCTGCTAACCCGTTTTCTTCTGGGGTGTAAGGACAAGATCTTTGATGTAACATGCCTTGGTGTGATAAAAAATGCTGAAACTTTGTGCTGACATACTCACCCCCACTATCACTTTGTAAAACTTTTGGTTTTGCAGAGAATTGAGCAGCATAAAATTGCACAAATGTTGTAAAAACCTCTGATTTATTATTTAAAGGGAAAACTCATGTATATCTGGTACATTTATCTATGAAGGTTACATAATACCTAAATCCTTCATGAGATAACAAGGGGGCAAGTCCCCATACATCACTGTGTAAGACCTCTAGAGGTTGTACAAATTTAGTGACAGGAAAATTGAATTGTAGCTTTGTAAATTTTCCTTCTAAGCAAGGTGTACAAATGGAGTGACATGTATCAAGTGATGCGGGAATTTTATTCTGATGTAGAATTGCAAAGGTAATCACATTTGATGTATGTCCTAGTCTCTTATGCCATAAATGTGTATTGACATGTTTTGCTAGGCAGCATGTATGCTTATAATATAATGCACGTGGCAGCTTCTCTGGTATGTTGAAAGGAATGGGATAGTAGCCCTCTCTACACAGCCCCTTGAGTATTATTGTTCCTGTGGATTTGTCCTGAACCCAGAAGAAAGTATCATCACAAATAAATCTACACCTAGTATCCTTGCACAATTGATAGATGGATAATAAGTGTTGTGAAATTTTTGGAACATGGAGAACATTCTTCAAGGCAAGTGTGGTATTGGAAACAGATAACTTTGATGTGCCAATATGAGAAATATGCAAACTTGTACCACTTGATGTGGTTATAGTGTCATTCCCTTGATATGGAGTAGCTAATTCCATATTGGTTAACTCATAAGTCATATGAGAAGTGGCACCAGTGTCTGCAATCCAGAATTGTTGCTCACTCGCAAAAGGTTGAGAATGAGCATGCATAGCTGTGAGATTTGGTGCAGGAGATTTGCCTTGGTATGCAAAGTTGCCTCGGTGATAGCACTACAGAGCTGAATGTCCAAATTTCCAGCAAATTTGGCATTGAGTTGAGACATTGACACTAGAATTGGAAGTGTGTCTTTGAAAACAGTCAGCAGCAACATGTCATTTCTTGTTATAGATTTGACAGATAGGGATTTCAGAAGGATGCTCTGCACATATAGATTGATAGGGTTTTGGTGCACCAAGAATTCCAGGACTACTATTTGGTGAAGGATTATAAGATCTTGGACCATAGTTAAACGATTTGCCTCGTCCTTTGCCATGAAAATTATTCCCATTGTAACCACCATAATGATAAGAACCCTGATAGGAGTTGGTATATCCTGGAGCATTTGACATTCCTCCATGATTGGGAAACTGTGGGCTAGAGACTCTAGAAGTAGAACCAACTTCATTAGATTGTGATGATTCTTGATCAAGAACCAATGTTTTCCCTTTGCTTGACTGAGTACCAGTAACCATTGCATTCCCAAATGGCAAAGAGGATGAGGAGTCAAAGAACTGACCAATCATAGCTTCTTCTGCAATCAATTGTGACCTGAATTCTTTAAGAGATATACCATTTTCTCTGCCCTTTATGACACAGCAGAAAGTGTTGAATTCTGCATGAAGTCCTTTCAGGGCCAAAATTATGATATCATCATCTTCAAATATGACCCCTGTAGCTGCAAGATGATCCCGTGCATCTTTGATCTTTTGCAGATAAACAGAGACAGATTCAGACCCTTTTCTTGATGTTTTGAAGCTCAGTTTTCATCTGAAAGATTGTGGCTTTGGTAACTGCAGAAAATCTTTCAGCGAGATTCACCCACATCTCATGAGAGCTTTGCCTTCCAATTACACATGGCATTGCTGTAGTAGACAACGTTGCAATCATCAGTTGCATAAGTGCACGATCGTGCATCTTCCAAACCAAGTAATCATCTTTCTCAACTCCTTCAGTGTCAGAATCATCATCAAATCTTAGAGGACACTTTCTTGATCCGTCAGCAAACCCCATGATACCATGACTCTCGAAGAGTAACTTGATTTGGAAACTCCAAGTGAGATAATTGGAGTCATCAAGCTTCACTGTAACCGAAGTAGAAACCGTGGAAACAAGACTTGTGATAGGAGATTGAACAATCTTCAATTGATCAGCAGTCACCATTGTCGAAATTTTCACAGACGCTTTTTATCAAACACGTAGAGGGCAGACAAAGAAAAACGGATTCTTGAGGATCTTGGAGAGTAGAGAAAGCCCAAGTTGCAGAATCACACAGTAACTTTGCAAAATAGAGGATTAGAAGAAGAAATGAACACTGTTAATCGAGGCACGGAAGCGCCAGATCACGTTCTGGGCTCTGATACCATGTGAATATTAAGAAAGCTTCAATGAATATGTTCTTGAGAAACTACACAGAATGTGGAGGAAGAAAAGAGAGAGAGAGAAAGAGAGAGAAATTTTTTTATTCCTTTATATTTTGTTATGATTACAATTTCAGTTATATATTCTCACTTTCCTTAGCTGCTAACCTTCCACCTCCTTATCTCAGCCATAGTTCTAACAACTTTTTACTACTTCTAACAGCTCATCTCTTTAATCTATTGACAAGTGTCATTTAGTTTGACCATTGATCTTCTCTTCACTTGGATACCTATTTTCTTCACTTGGATCCTTATAATATATATATTCATAAGTCAAGGTAAGTGAAACATTCGAGTGGTTGAAATAGAAACATCTACAGAGTTGTATTGGACAAATCAACCTTTGCAAAGTAGCATGCAAAGTCAATTATACAGTATAGCAGCTACAGCCAAAGTGATCGACATGCTTGAATTTGACTTGATTCCAAGAGGAAAATTCAAATAAATTAAAACTAGCTAATGCTAATTTATTCTTAATCTTATGATAGGAACCTTTAAAACTTTCCGCTTTTATTTGGATCGATCCCAACCACAAGATAACCATCTAGAGAAGTGTAGAGGTGCATGAGTCCATTGTCACCATCACCTCGATAAATGATGAGCAATATTGTAAGAGATGTGAAATATTCACAATCTAGATAGTTCCGTGCAGTATTTATGAAAATATACAAAAGATCATATGGTTATACCATGCAAATACATGGTAAAAAATATATTCGTGTATCCCAATCATCATAAGAAAGCGTATTTGTGCTAAGCAGCGGGGATCTAATAAGAATCTTTTCTCACATTGGCAAGATGAAGACCGCACACTACTTTGGCTAGTTTCTGTTATCGTGCCTCTGTCTCGTTGAGGCATTTGTTAAGCCTCTTGCCTCCGTAGTAACTATGCTCAAGGAAAATACCAAATAGACATTACACAATTTCATATGTAATACTAGGTGCAATTGCATGCACTAGTCCTAATTGATCGACCAAATGTGATCTCCCGTCTCAAATTATAATGATTTATTTTATTAATGAAATAGTTTGAAGATTTAACTGAAATTTGTCCATTAAATTCTTCGGTTTTAACACAAAATTTGGCTTTAAAGGGATTTTGTCATTTCAAAATTTATTCAACCTTATGGGCCAATAGTGCCGCACGGCCAAATACCAGGCATCCATGTGTTAGCTAATTCTTTCAACTTTTATAAGCAATTTACTTTTCTAACTAATAGCAGACACATTATATCAATAAAAGAGCTCAAATACTGTATGGTCATGCAGACGCAGGACCACTGGTCCAAAATATAATATACCTAGACAATAATACAAACATATATACACATCCACAAAAGTTTCATGAAAGTGCTCATTCCATCCCATCTCATGTCACTTGAGCTAATATTCACACCCCACCTTTTTTGTTTTTCTAATATCTCATTAATTTGCCTAAATTAGTAGTTATAGTTAGCCCCTAACCTGACAAAACATATAATATAAAGTCTCTATTTTGTTAAAAAGTATAAGAAAGAAGTAGGAAATTGATTTATGCATACCATTTTTCTCTTTTGCTTTATTCGATTTAAAGGCCTAAAACAGATAGAACGCGTACATAAAAAAATGTGTAAAATCATCTCTCAAGAAGTATTCAGTTTTCCATTTGCTCAAATATATATACACACACACGAATATAAATATGTATGTATGTATGTATGTATGTTCGTGTGTATAAAACCCTAATGCCATGCAATACTATAGTCCACTTCCACATACGTACCTCGTATTGATTGTGGAGTGTGCTTAGCTCCACGTCCATCGTAAGATTTCATAACCCTAGCTACTTCAACTTTTATCAATTACTACATGATGTTTAATTTCCTCCGGGTAGAGTTATTAAATTCTTGGTTTAATTTAAGTGATATATATTATGTCCATCTTTGAAGTCTTTTATTTTTTTTTTCTTTTAGAAAATAGTTTTTGCTCATCCTTTTTTTCTCCTATACATTTTCTTTACCCACCAAATGAATATTAAAAATAATATTTATAGTTAGAATCAAGAGAAGATGTAAAAAAAAAAAGAATACGTGGAAATCACTTGTCTTGCCATGTGTATGATTACGAAGATTAGCTTTTTTACATCTCAATATATAGAGAGAAAATGTGAATGTGTGGGATTAGCCTTCGCGTTAGGGATAATGTGTCATTTTTGCAACTTGCCAAGAAGCATGGAGAGGAAGGTGATTTCAAAGCATCCCTCACGTTAGAGATAAAATGTCATTTTTGCAACTTGCCAAGAAGCATGGAGAGGAAAGGAGAATTCAAAGCATCCCTCAACACACAATCCTTATCCCCCTCGTCTTTATCAGAGAACCAATTAAAGGTCGACACCCACATATGGGGCGGTGCCCAATTCAGCAAATTTACCCAAAAAAACAATAGTCTCCATCATACACGTGTCGACACCCCATTATCTAAGCTCCAATTACGTCTCTTTCTGGCCCTAGGATGATAGTAACCCTAAAAATTTTGACAAGCCTTTGGAATCTTGCATTTTTTCTGTGTTAACAAACTGTATTTGCGAATAAGAAAAGAAAAAAAAAAAAAAAAAAACTAGGACCTGCCATATTTGGAGAATTGAATTATTTTTTGGAATATTTGAGTTTTC
Organism: Malus fusca; assembly: GCA_035220775.1. Lineage (NCBI taxonomy): Eukaryota > Viridiplantae > Streptophyta > Magnoliopsida > Rosales > Rosaceae > Malus > Malus fusca. Next base: position 31,640,196 of record CM069072.1, on the reverse strand, counting down.
CCCTTTTGGACTGGAGGCTATGGTGATGGGAGATTCTGATTTGCCAAATGAGAGGCTCTGCATGTTCCGCCTCTCGAACATTTTAGAATCATGCTTCAATTATTATTATTCTCTCTTATCTTTTGACCATATAGTCTTGCAGTAATGTTGAATCTTTATGCGAGTATATATGTTATGTATTGCCTTAGAGGTAGCGTTTGAAGCAGGCTATGCTATCAAAAGATGCAAAAGTTTATAATTATTTTTCATAATATTTTGCATCGTTTGATAACTATTTCATTTTTAATTTTCATTGTAAATAGAAATAAAATTAACAAAGAATCAACAAATGAGAACAAAGAAAGGGTGCCGCGATAATAGATGTGGAAAAAATGCACATAAAAATAATAACAAAAACCAAAATCAATTTTAAATCGATCTCGTTTGAAATTAAACCTTTCAAACATTACTCAAACATACTCAAGAGTTTTTTCTTTTTTTCTTTTGTTCTTTTTATACAATACATTCTGAAAAGTAAAAGAAATAAAACAAGAATCGTTAAGAAATGGGCAAACATCATATTTCCTTTGCACAATTCATGTAAGGTTATGCTCTTGTAGAAGTTTGATCCCGTTGTATCATGTGAATGAAAAGTGATGGACTAGCATACGTCTTTGATTTGGCAATAACAAAATATGGGCCTCCCTAGGACTGGATCTGGATCCTCTCCTGAGCTCATGATGGGAATCCTCCTGAGCAATCCATCTGGATCGTTGAAATTTGATCAAACGGCTTCAAACAGGGGGCCCTCTAAAAGTTATAATAATTGCAGTTGTTGGATCAAGTTTGAACGGCCCAGATAGGCTGCTCATGAGGATCCCCATCATGAGCTCAGGAGAGGATCCAGTTCCCCTAGGACTTAGCTAGCTACCACACGTTTTTGGTATTAGATTTCAACAAGATTTGAAGATTAATAAACGAAAAAAATACATAAGAATTTATAATTGCGTTAGTTTAGAAGAAAAAGAGCCCAAGGAGTGATAGTATGATGCATAAGATAATAGATGTGGAAGAGACGGCAGCAGAGACTGAAAATGCACCATTGGCCTTATGGTTTTTGGAGGCGTTCTGCTGTGGTGGTGAGTCAGTTGCACTGTGGTCTTTTGGAGATTGGTTAGGTGAACCTACAGCAACTGGTTCCATGACTTTGATGATCATCTTCTGGCCTTTCTCACAACGTCCAGCAACCCCACTGATGAAATAGAACAAACCGGGTCGGTCCAGCATCACCACGCTGTAACCATCGTTTGAGAAGTAAATCGGTTGATCCGAATTGCAATTTTCGTAATCTTCCTTGGTCACTACCAACACTGAGTCCGTGTTTTTCTTGTAACTGAAGTCTGGATATATAAGAGTGATCCACAAGAAAATTATAACCCAAAATATAAATTACACAATACAACGGTATATAAGACACTGCACACAAAAAAAAAATTTGAGAATAATCATTCATATTAGTTGCACAATTATTAATTACGTAGGGATTTATGCCTTTTACGAACCGATTAGCTAGCCACTACTGAGAGGCCGAAAATCTACTTCATCTTGTGCAACTAATGCCTGTAGCTACGACACAATAATATTGCTAAGACAATAAAATTCTTTTGGGAAAGTACTCACAGATAGTGTCATCAACCTTGAACCTTTTCCTGGAGGCCCATTGGTTGTACATGTCTTGGTCAGTTTTTGATTTGGGTACCTCCCATCCATTGCTCTTGTCTTCAACTTCGAACTGAGTACAAGTTACAAAAAAGACTTGGATGCTAGAAATAAGAAAAAATAAGAGAAATACTTTGGAGGAGTCCATCGAGTACGTATGTGTATAGTTTGGAATATTGTTCTCTAGCTAGCTAGAGAGCTCTTTGCGTAATTGGAAGAATAAAATAGTAATGTGTATGAGCAAGTTAGAGCACCAAATTGACTTAAAAAGAGTGATCGATGAAGTTTGTTACTGAGGAAAATAGGGGTTTGTGAGGATTCTTAGGAGCCAAAGGTGGAAGTGGAGGGATTTGGATTTTGGAGGATATCCTTTTGACTTGGTGTAACAATTTTTCAAATAGCAGCTGAGTGAGTCAATTTTTCTTAGGATATATGCAAGTGACTTGTACATCCAATTATCTTAAGATGGATGAACTCAGTTGGTTAAGAGCATTCGTCTATGCAACAGATATCCTTAGTTCGAATCCCCATTCTCGTAATTTAGATGAATTTAGTGTGGATTATCCTATTGATTGTCCAAAATAAAATTATCTTAGGATATATCCAATATATATGAATCTAAATATATAGTTATTTTAACTAAGTAAATACATTCAACAAAATGATAGAGAGAAAGCAAAAAAAAAAAAAAGATAGAGAACAGACAACGGTTTTATTATTCTAGTTGTAGATGTTCAAAGCTAATTAATCACAATAGGGTCGTCCTTTACAAAGACTAATCGTGGTGGCCACCCATGCTTCGAGCTCCCAAAACACAATCTGTGGCACTGCATCACCGTACCCTTTCTCCTTATACTTGTTTTGTATAGCCTCGTAATCAGACTCCCAAAAACTAGAAGTATTAGCCCAAGCCCGATTAAAACATTTGTAGTCGGTCAACACAAACACCTTCTTGATCATCTGATCTGGCCTCAAATTTTCATTTACCGCCACTTGGAGAAATAAATCAAACACCTTGTGAAAATCAACTTCCCGGCCGCAATCCATCCTCCTCACAAACTCACACTTCGACTTAAGATCATTGCCTTTCCATTCCATGGCTCTTCACTCAGTTGAGACACCAACACTGCCAAGGCCACGAACACATCACTGTAGAGCTTGGCCACGAAAGGCGAGACGTCACAAACTAATGAACTTGGTATTCAATAATGTTTTGTTATTAATCTTGCTGCAATGGACAGCAGATTTTATATACATACACTGTTACATACGCATGCAATAAACAAATGCAATACAAGTGGTGTCCTTGCTGCCCACGATGCAGCAACCAGAACACAAGGTGCAGAAACCATGTGGTAGTCTAGCTGTCAAGGAATGTTGTATCCATGTGCAACATTCCTTTTGTCCAGGCTGTACAGCTAGTCGGTTGCAGATTGCAGCGGGAAGGTTGTGGTGGAATTGGTGGTGCTGACGTGGACCGGTCGTTAGGGTTTGGAGATTTATCCGAACTAGGTTTATCACGCCCCCGCAAGCTGACGGGGCGTTGACTAACAGGAAGCTTGGAGATAAGATAATGGAAGCGGACAGAGGACAAACCCTTGGTTAAAAAATCGGCAATTTGGTCCGTGGTAGCCACATAACCAACTTCTATTTCCTTGCGAATGACCTTGTCCCGGATGTAGTGATAATCCACTTCAACATGACGCATGCGAGCTTGATAAACGGGATTGGAAGCAACAGCAATGGCGCTGATATTGTCACACCAGAGACGAGGTGGCTGTAATGGAAGATATAAATCACGGAATAGATTGCGAAACCATGAGAGATGGGCAGAAGTATAGGCAAGTTGACGATACTCCGCCTCTGTGCTAGACCGTGACACTCCACGTTGCTTTTTCGAACTCCAGGAAATTAAATTATCGCCAAGAAATATGCAATGACCGCCAGTGGAACGACGGTTATCAGGGTCTCCAGCGTAGTCAGCGTCAGCGAAGGCAGTGAGAGTGAGGGGATGGGTTTGTAAAGTAAGCCGTGATCATGTGTGCCTTTCAAATACCGTAAGATGCGTTTGACTGTAGCCCAATGCGCAGTAGTTGGAGAGTGCATGAACTGACACACTTGGTTGACAGCGTAAGCAATATCAGGACGCGTAAATAGAAGGTATTGAAGGGCACCCACAACACTGCGAAAAGAAGATCCATCTGAGAGAGGCTCACCATCATATAAACTCAAGCGTTTACCACTGGGAACTGGCGTTGAGATGGGCTTGGCGTCAGCCATATTAGTTTTCTGTAGAAGCTCCAAAATATACTTGGATTGAGTGAGATAGAAGGCAGAAAGCGTCCGGGAAACCTCCATCCCCAAGAAGTAGTGTAAGGGCCTAAGATCTTTCATTGCAAAATGAGTACGAAGCTGCATGATAAACTGAGACAAGTGAGCATTGTTGTTCCCTGTGATTAAAATGTCATCCACATAGATGAGAAGATAAATGATTGTTGAGCCATCAAAATAGGTGAAGAGAGACGAGTCAGCTTGGGAAGCCGTGAAGCCCAAGTCTTCTAGTTTCTGGGAAAAACATTGAAACCAAGCACGGGGTGTTTGTTTCAAACCGTATAGGGACCGTCGAAGTCGACACACATGAGACGGAAACTGTGGATCAACGAACCCTGCAGGTTGGCGCATATAAACTTCCTCATTCAACGTGCCATGAAGGAAGGCATTTTGAACATCAAGCTGGTGGATAGGCCATTGAAAGTGAAGAGTAATAGAGAGAATGAGTCGAATGGTGGCATGTGTGACCACCGGACTGAAGGTTTCGCAGAAATCAATGCCCTCTTGCTGATGAAAGCCATTGGCAACTAGGCGAGCTTTAAAACGCTCGATGGAACCATCAGAGTTCTGTTTGATGCGATACACCCATTTATTAGGTAACACGTTCATAGAAGACTTGTAGGGTACCAAAGTCCAAGTGCCGGTACGCTGTAAAGCGTTGAATTCATCCGCCAGCTTGGCGCCATTGGGAAGACTTATTGGCCTGTGAGAAACATGTGGGCTCAACCAAAGTATTAGTAACGTTAGTGATGCAAGCATATCTGCGATTTGGTTTTCGAATTCCTTGTTGACCACGCGTGATCATGGGATGAATGGATGGAACAGTATGTGAAGTGGTGTTGGCAGGTTCAATATTCACGTGAGTAGTGGGAGTTGGTGGGTGAGAATGGAAGGCTGGGGTAGATGACGGAATAGTAGTATAGGAAGCCGGGGTAGGTAGCGGTAAGGAGTGAGGGAGTGAGGTGACGACAATCGGTGTTGGAAGGGAATGAGGGGTTCGTGGGGTCGAATGTGGTTGGGTGTAATGTAAGGTATCAATGTCGAGGACATGGTCCAACTGACTAGGGTTTGACAAGATCGAAGGAGCAAGTTCTTTATATGGAAAACTCTTTTCATTGAAAACGACATGATGAGACAGAAAAGACTTGCCAGTGGTAGGATCATAACATTTATAACCTTGATAATTTAATGAGTATCCTAAGAAAATACATTGTTTTGATCGAAACTTAAGTTTAGAATCAGTGTAAGGACGTAAATAGGGAAAACAAGCACAACCAAATACTTTGAGAAAATCATACTGGGTGATTTTGAAAACAGTTTTTGGAAATGAGAGACGTCATTCAAGATTTTGGTGGGAAGACGATTAATGAGATAATTTGCAGTTTGAAAAGCGTCATCCCAGAAAGTGTGAGGGAAAGACGCATGAGCAAGTAAAGTTAAGCCAATTTCAACAAGATGACGATGTTTGCGTTCCGCGAGACCGTTTTGCTCGGGATGATGAGGACAACTGAGTCTATGATGGATGCCATGTTGAGAGAAAAGGTGTTTAAAAGAGGAATTGACAAACTCTCATCCACCATCAGATTGAAAGAATTTAATTTTGGTGTTGAACATATTTTCTGCAAGCTTTTTAAAATTAACAAAGGTTTGAAAAACATCAGATTTTAACTTTAAAGGATAGAGCCATGCATAACGAGAAAAGTCATCCACAAAAACAACATAATACTTGTAACCATTAATTGAATAAGAAGGAGAAATCCATACATCTGAATGTATTAATTCCAAAGGAAACGATGACTGGGAAGAAGATAAATTAAATGGCAACTTATGACTTTTGCCAAGGGGACATGATGAACAAAAGTCGTAGGTTGCATTACCAGTTAAAGGTAATTTATTTTGGGAAATGAGACTACGCAAAACAGAAATTGCAGGGTGACCTAACCTAGAATGCCAAATAGCATCCGACACTCGAACACCGACAAATGCAGAGACTCCATGGTTGACCACAGAAGAACTTGAAAATGGATAAAAACCATTTTTACTCCGGCCTTGCAAAAGCATCTTCCCCGTTTGAAGGTCCTGAACACGGTAGGAATTGGGATATAAGGTCAGTGAACAATGGTTGTCTTTGGTAAATTGATGGATGGAAATAACATTAGTAGATGCATTAGGGCAGTGAAGGGTGTTGGGAAGGGTAAATGAGTGATGAGGTGTGTGAATAAAAGAAGTACCAACATGAGAAATGTGCAAACCTGATCCATCCACCACGCCATTAACATTGTCAGTGCCATTGTAGGGGCGAGGATTCGAAACCTGATTCAAATCATAGGTGATATGTGCATTGGCTCCAGAGTCAAAAAGCCAGTTTTGAATGCCAGAGGGAAAGACAGATGCCGGAGACGGTGCAGCAGCAGCATAAGCTTGGAGACGTGGAGCAGAAACACGTCCTTCATAGGCCATATTGAGGCGATTGAAACAATCGATTGCAGAATGGCCGTGACGACGACATATTTGGCATTGGATACGGCCACCAGATTGGGTTGGAGAAGAAGGAGCACCAAGAACGCCATCATGAGGTTATCGGAGTGGAGGAGCGTGGTGTTCCTGGCCTTAAGGACGAGGAGGAAACTGGCCACGGCCACCATTGAAGTGACCACGACCTCCGCGAGGAGCACCGCGACCACGGGAATGTCCTGAACGACCTCTTCCAGCAGCAAGGGCAGTGAGCCCATTTTCAAACACAGTATGAAGCTTTTGACGTCTCTCGGCACCAAAAAGAAGAGCCTCCAAGGCACTGTAAGTGATGGCCTCATCCCGTGCTTGTGCAGAAGCAACAGTACTCTCATAAGCAGGCCCAACATTATTTAAAATAATGGCAACAAGATCAGAGTCAGTCACAGGAGAACCAGAGAGGGAGAAAGTGTCAGCAAGACAATTAATGCGATCAAGAAACTCAGCAATAGAGGAATCACCACGATGGGTATTCATAAGCTCACTACGCAATTGGAGGAGGCGACCAGTAGACTGAGAAGCATACCTGTCACGTAAACAAGTCCATGCAGAAAGAGAACTTGTCTTACTAATAAGAGAGGCAAGAACTGTGGGATGGACCGAACTGTTGATCCAAGAGAGAACCATAGCATCTTGCTGAATCCATGCATCAAAGTCAGGATTGACTTTATCAGTGAGTTGGCCGGCATCATCCTTCAAGAAGGCAGGAGGACATGGGTTGGTTCCATCGACAAAAGACACCAGATTCCTGCTGCGAAGCAAGGGCAACATCTGGGCATGCCATAGGGGATAGTTGGTACGATCCAACTTTATAGTCAGAAAATTGGAAGAATTTGGAAGAGAGGGAATATCAATGGGATTTGAGGGACTTGAACTGGACGCCATGAGAGAAAAAAAAATAAAGCTTTTGGTCGTTAGACTGTCAGCTCTGAGATACCATAATGAACTTGGTATTCAATAATGTTTTGTTATTAATCTTGCTGCAATGGACAACAGATTTTATATACATACACTGTTACATACGCATGCAATAAACAAATTCAATACAAATGGTTTCCTTGCTGCCCACGATGCAGCAACCAGAACACAAGGTGCAGAAACCATGTGGTAGTCTAGCTGTCAAGGAATGTTGTATCCATATGCAACATTCCTTTTGTCCAGGCTGTACAGCTAGTCGGTTGCAGATTGCAGCGGGAAGGTTGTGGTGGAATTGGTGGTGCTGACGTGGACCGGTCGTTAGGGTTTGGAGATTTATCCGAACTAGGTTTATCACAAACAACCACGCAGTTTTTGAACTTGCCGTGCTTTGAGTAGATATCTTCCACCATTATCTTCCACTAAAGCTCAGCCGTTTCCCGACCTCCCCATCATTTGCATATTCTACAATCTCATGTGGAAGCAAAGTAGCGGCCTCAATATTCTTCGGGTTTGCATTCACCTCCTCCAAATACTTTTTATTATCACAGCCCTTTGGCTGGTGATGCGGAGGTTCTTCATACGCTAAGTACTTATTCAAGGGAACCAAGACCTCATTCCTGAGACGATCTCGGACCATGGACGAGTAACGGGCCTCCTCGAGGCCTTGGTAGTCTGGGTACGATTCTCGCAGAAAAATCGTCTTTGCAATGCTTTCACACAGTCGAGTGGTGCGGTCCACGGAGGAGCCCATATTGGGAGGTAAACAATCGTAGTAACGAACAGGCTCCTGCTTCTTCAAGTTTTGAATATTGGACTTTTAAATAGTCTCCGAAAAGATCCGTAACCCGGTAGTGTAAGAAGCAGTGGCGAAGCCACGTGAGGACGAGGAGTGGCGACCGCCCCTCCCCTCGCCGGAAAACACAGCTGCAGCCGAGGTTTCGCCCCTCCCCTCACCGGAAAACCCAGCCCCTCCATGTCTGTTTTGGCACCGGAACTGGTTCTGCTGCGTGCAGCAGCAGACTGGGTTCTATTTTTTTCTTTTTAAAATCCAGGCCAAAACGACATCGTTTTGGTCCTGGTAAAAAAAAATTAATAAAAAATTTAAAGTATGGCCTGCGTGTCCCAAAGTTAGGCCATCCATGTCCCATCTATGTTTCAAATTAGTCAGGCCCCTTCACGTGAAACTTTCAATGTTTGAAAAAAACCAAAAAAAAATATATGTATTGGGGGGACCGCGTGGCGTGTCCCCCATTCCTTCATTCAGTCAGCCCGCGTGTCATGCTTTACCATTCCAAATTTCTCCCTTCGCCAATCAGAGACAGAGAGAGTGCAAACTGCTCCTAAAATCCCAGCCCAACGGAACGGAAAATAAATCCCTATTGGCTGATTTCTGTTGGCTTTTTGCTGCTAACAGCAGCCACTCCACCCGCTAAGCCAACTTCTAGCTTTCAATTTCAAAGGTAATTTTTTTAATTCCTAAATTTATAATCCCTAACCCTAATTAATTATTTAATACGAATTTTGTTTAATTAGTATAGAATCATACGGTAATGCACTAATATGGTTATTGGTTATTGATTATTGATATGATTCTATGATTATTGATTGATATGAAATTATGAAATTATTTTTTAGGGTGAAAATTAAAATTTGAATTTTTGATTAGTTGTATTCATATGATTAGTTGAATGAATTTTTTATTTATTGAATAATTTATATGCTTATTGGTATTGATTAATTGAATTGTTGGTTGGGTTATTATGCATATTAGTATAGTCTACTCTAGGATTAAGAGTCTAAGAAATTTTTTTCTTTCCATTTTACAGTTACTTAATGGAACGATACTATAAGAAACAATGCTTAAATCCTCCTTCAAACATTTCGGGTGGTCCTTCTCCTTCAAATATTCCAAGTAGTCATCCTCCTCCTCCTTCAAATATTCCAAGAAGTCCTCTTTCGAATATTCCGAGTAGTTCACAACAAAGTGAGCCCACTGAGTTGGATGAAATATTGGCTAATCTTCATGCAGACCCTGGATATAGACGTCGAATGCTTGATTATCCACCTAATTATCGTGAAGCAATTCGTAGACACTATCTCCAAAATGATCCTTGTCAACCTAGAGACCACATTATGCCAAGAAAAGTTAGCAACAAAAGATGTTTTATCACCAGTTGGTTTGATAGGTTTAAGTGGTTGGAGTATAGTATATGAAAACACCATTGCGTAACAAAATGGGAGATCAATGGTTGAGTAATAGCATGCTTGTTTACATAGAGAGAGATGTATTTGCTTTTATTGATAATGAGCCTATTATGCGACGTTTTCATGATATGAAACCTCGTCGGCAACAATTGTAATTTGTTTATATTGATAAATTATGGAAGACATTACTATATAAAATGATTTGGTTGTTGCTATTCTTTTGAACCTTGCACTCTTTTAACTTCGCCCCTCCTCCCGTCAATTCCTGGCTTCGCCACTGGTAAGAAGCGATAATCCAAGTCAAGCTCGTACCTTTCAAGGCCCTTGTAATTACCTTGTTCAATAATGCAGTAGAGAATCTGGGCGAGGTCATCCACAGTTCCGACCGACTTGGTATACTCGCCGAGGGCAATAGAGGCGACATTGCGTTTCGGAGCCCAGGGGTGGTTCTTGCGGAGCCATAGCGCCGCCAACGCTTTTTCATCGGATTTTCCACGAGCGTTGGAATCGTCTCGTAGGTTACAAATGAGCTTGAGGGTGGTGAGGGGATTGTGGGACCATGCCAACGGCAGTAGCTGATCGAGTTTTTTGTACTTATCGGGGGCCAGGCTGTCTGGTTGGACGCCAAAGTACAGATCAATGGAGGGGTCACTGATTATATTCGTCTTGGCGGCAACCAGGATTGGTGGAGTTGTTTGAGCTTATGATATGGAGGAGCTAACATGAATGATCATGTGAACTGTGAAATGCTGTTGACATTGTTTTTGGTTGCTTTCACAATTGAGAGGATATTTATCACAAAAAGCGTTGTGAGAATGTGAAAGTAAAATAGTTCAAAGAGGGTGCATAAACCCTAAATTCTAAAACCGTAAACCCTAAACCTTCTTTAAAGAGAGGAGCCTGCATGCTTACTGTTCTTTAAAGGGAGGAGGTTGCATGCTTACTGCTGGGCCCAAAATGGACTTTGGGACGCAAACTCTTCGCGATGAGAGCATTAGGCCACAATATAACTATTCATATTAGCAATCAAACAAATTATTCTTAGGTGTAATTTATTTTTTTTTAAAAGAGAACAACTGGTGGCAAGCCACCATTATTCACTTCTTCCGGGGATCGAAAATGTCACATCCCGGTCCGGACACCCACCACATCCCGGACTCGACTCCGTCGTAGCATAATATTGTCCACTTTTGGGCCCTCACGGTTTTGTTATGGGAACTCACGCGAACAGAACTTCCCAGTGGGTCACCCATCCTGGGAATGCTCTCGCGCAAACTCGCTTAACTTCGCTAGGAATGCTCTCGCGTGAACTCGCTTAACTTCGGAGTTCCGATGGAACCCGAAGCCAGTGAGCTCCCAAAAGGCCTTGTGCTAGGTAGATATGGGAATATACATATAAAGACCCATCCTGGGAATGCTTTCGCGCAAACTCGCTTAACTTCGCTAGGAATGCTCTCGCGTGAACTCGCTTAACTTCGGAGTTCCGATGAAACCCGAAGCCAGTGAGCTCCCAAAAGGCCTTGTGCTAGGTAGATATGGGAATATACATATAAAGCTTACAGGATTCTCACCCCTGGGCGATGTGGGATCTTACAATCCACCCCCTTAGGGGTCCAACCACATCCCGGGCTCAACTCCGCTGTAGCACGATATTATCCGCTTTGGGCCCCGACCACGCCCTCACGGTTTTGTTTATGGCCCTCACGGTTTTGTTTCTGGGAACTCACGAGAGCAAAACTTCTCAGTGGGTCACCCATCCTGTGAATGCTCTCATGCAAACTCGCTTAACTTCGGAGTTTCGATGGAACCCGAAGCCAGTGAGCTCCCAAAAGACCTCGTGCTAAGTAGAGATGGGAATATACATATAAGGCTTACAAGATCCTCACCCCTGGGTGATGTGGGATCTTATAGAGAAGACACACAGAGGCATTGCCTCCCCCTGGCCACAAGTCCAAGACCTCCAGTTTTTTGTTTTAAAGAAGTCTCGTAATTCGTCATTTACCACTGAGCCACCACCTCGTGGTTATTCTTGGGTGTAATTTAATTATTTTACATTGTATTATCTGATGACCAATATAATAACTAGGGTAGTCACTCATGACACGAAACCCAATGGGAAGGTCTATATCATCTGTTGCTTGGAGCATGAGTAAACTTCTTGTACATGCACAAAATTAGGGATTAAGAAATAAGAAAAGTATATGTACAAAATTTGGGATTCTCGTATACGCGCACAAAATACTGCGTCAATCAAAAATCAAAACTTTACTAATCCTCAATCTCTGCTGATTAAGTAGTTAATTGAGTCATATTACTGAACAAGTACACAAGAGTATATGGTTGTGCCCTACAATTATATACATAAATCATTAACATTTCAACAGCTTCAAGCTCCAAATTACAAGAGTGGAAGGCACCTGCAAAAAAAGGTTAATGGTTAATAATCAAATGAAAAGATTGCAAACAAAATTTAAAAAGTAACACATACTAACATTATATGATGCTCCTAATGAACCATCCAAACACAAACTAACATTTCAATTTCAGTCAGATTAATATCAGCAACACTGTTCGTGCCGATAAAGAAAAACAATGGTTTGCTAAATTAATTAAAGCGAAACTTGATTAAGAGTTAATTTACCTTGGATCTTTTTCAGCATTTTCGTCAAGCACCACTAGTCTGTGAATTAAGAGACACAGTGCAACACGAATTATTTTCAGAACAAAACGTTGGCTAACCCACTTCGGTGGGGGAAAGAAAAAGTAATGAGTTTAAATATGATTACCCCACTCTAACTAATACCAAGGCCTTTTGTGATAAAACCTCACACCTGGCGGATTGGGCAGGTGGTAAGTACCAGGTTGGGAACAGTATCGGTGTCCCTCCAGGCCCGTCAATCTAAAATTCCAACACGGTATCCCGTTTCTTTCTAAGAGAGAGAGAGAGTAGGGTCTTTTAAGTAGAAAAAAAGGCAGGCTCGTGCTCGGGTATATAAAGGTTTTGAGACAAGACGAGAGTGGTATTTTGACGGAAAATGGCAAAGTGGAACAAAAATTGAGTTCCAAGGTGTAAAGTAGTGAAATTTGAGTTTTGGGGAAGAAAGTGGGATCGAAGTCTAGTTTCTGGGGGTATTGCAAAACATAAAGTAGCTGAATTATGTAAAACGCGGTACATTGTTTTTTAAAGTAGCTGAATTGAGCCATCAAACTAAACACGATAGCGACTAGCAATTGTGACATTATAAGAGAGCAAAAAGGTATTCAATTGCAGCAAGAACAAACCTTTATTTGCCCAAGGTAATCCTATTCACAACATCAACTGGTAAAGCATAAGCTGGATCTATGGCTTTCACCCCGGGATATTGAAGAAGGGAAAATCCTGCATCAACCTTAATTAATCAATACCGTGGAAGAATGAGACTCCACGATCATCTCATGTAATCATTTGAAATTTTATCCCAGTCATAAGCAGATCCTAGCAACTCTTTTGGATGAAGTTGGAAACTCAGAAGCTCCAACCACACATCAACTATAACGTCCAAAAAGGTTAGAGCTCAAAAGATGACAAATAATTAGGCAAAGAAATGAGGAAAACAAACAAAGGTAACGCCAAAGCTTATATACCAGCTACACCAAAGTATGTATGGTAGACATCAACAGTGTCATCTTGTCTGTCAGAAATTCCTCCATTTTCAATGTCCTGCAATATTCAATGATATTACCCACAACATCTCAGATAAATTGGTAGTTGCACAAATAGCATTGCATTCTGGAAATAAGATAACAGGGATAACCCAAATGTACATATAGCTTGTTAGGGTAACCTAACCTGGCAGTCTAAAACGAACTTGACAAGCTTTTCCTTACCAATCCAATGAACTCTGTCAATGATGACCAAACTAGAAAGAACCCACCATGAGTACCAGATCTGAAACAAAGTGTAAATGCAGTAAGGAAGTGTACAAGAATGCTAACTGAAGCAAAATTGTTTCAATTTAAAAAAAAAAAAAAACAAAACAAAACAAAAAAAACCCAACATCACGAAGTTTTTCTGGATGGCCATTAAGGCCGCCAGGTTTAACTTTTGCTTTGTTAAGAATGTCTCCAGAATTAACTTGCCGCTGACATAACCACCACCCAAGAAGGTCTTTATCAATACGATGAAGAGACCCCGTAATAGCAAGAGCACCCACACAACAGAACTGCAGTCGGCATGGGCAGAACAAAGTTTAAATGAGTCTAATTTTGTCATCCAGATAGTATAACTGAATAAAAATGCCATTCCCGGATCAAATGTGGATCGTTTAAGCAAGATTAAGAATATTTCCCTAGACATGGGAGTTGGACTGATATTTCCATCAAAGATCAGTTATTCTGGCGTTGCCCTCTCAGGACCCCGTAAGTTACAGTGAAGATCAGTTCCATTCAGAAGAGATGCAATGCAAGGATGACTACTATTTCCATTGAAGAGTGAAAAAAGGAAACAACAAATCAGAAACTAAAGCTTCATAAGGATACTATATGGTAAGTAACATACTTTGACCTGCATGAGACTCCTCACCAGGTGTGCATCCAAATCCACCATCATGATTTTTACAACTTACAATATAGTTCACGGCCTTCTCCACACTGATTTTATCCAAACGATGTAGTAATGAGAGACACGATATAGCAATATAAGAAAACCTGAAATAAAATATAACTGTTTACTTTCTCTTTCGTTTCAAGAAATGGAAACAATTTGTTACTAAATCATGTTTCGAATAAAGAGATGGTAACTTCAACAAATATGAGGTGCAAAAACACACAGGAAATCAGAAATGACTACCTTGTATCAATTTCACCCTATCCGTCCCCAGAAAATGATCCATCTTCATTTTGCAGTGTAGCAACATCTGAGAAGAATATTAAGTTCCCAAAATTGGCTAATTTCTCTCTAATTTAATTTGTTTGTCTAATCAATAGATGTCAAACTACTATAAATTGAGCTACAAGCAACCGCTCTAACAGAAATTACCAATTATTAAGTACACCATTCAAATTAAAAATGCATACATTTAGGGAAATTAAGATTTATTTGGAATTTTACAAATAGATGTGCTACAATATGTGCTACAAGGATACAACTTGCAACCTTGTCAGCATCCAGAGCATCAATCTTGTTAAATAAGGCCAAAACCTGCACGGCACTTAAGGTGTATTGTACATGTGGATCGTGCCCAATGTTACCTTCGAACCCACCTGCATATATGAAGCTGTATCGTGTCATCATTTTCTCTCAAACTCTAAATCAATAAACAACCAATGAAGAACAAAACACTAGTCACTAGTTAGTGCTTTTGAGCTAAGAATTTTATATAATGTAACAACTTGAGTCATGCTGGCACTGGAGAACCCACGAAACAACCTCATCAACATCGACCGCCTGAAGCTTTCCGAGGAGATCAAGAGTTGTTAAACACCAACATTCCCCATTCATTCTTGGATGCTCCATTGCCACAGCCTCCAAAGAGTTCTCCTTCTGAATACATTATCACCATGTCACTATTATACATATACATACACATACACATACATATATATTCAAACATATATACGCAAAAAAAAAAAAAAAAACAAACAAATTTTTGATTGAATGTGGATTAAAAGACAGACCTTTTCGACTGAGAGAAAGAATTGAACATGTTTCTGGGCAGCCAGCTCCCCATCTGTTGATAAATATCTCAAATTTAAGCAAAGATATGACCTTTAGTAAATTGGTAATGGGGGCATGCTAATACTAAATAAAAACAAGATTAATCAACCTAAATCCAGGAAATATGAAAGTTTAAGAAGCAATATTAATAGCAAATTCAAGCACAAGAAAAATGGAATGCAGTGGAATAAATGTCAGCTGAATCACGAAACAATTTCCAAATGCAAAGAAAATTACCTGGTCATGGAAAAACCGATTCATCTGATAAGAAGATGAAGAAGATTTATTAGGATACAGGCGCAGGAGGAGGAAGACGACTGGGAAAAAGAAAGAATGACGAACACAGAAAGTGCAGAGTGAAGGGATGTGGGCTGGGCTGCTGCGGTGTGGGATTTTCTTAAAGGAGGACTACGAATTTATGTTTTATGGGCTGAGTGACTTGTTCAGCGGATCTCTCACAAAACGTTTACAAACGCTTTTTTAAACTTAAGTTAGATATTTTAATATAGAAGCGCTATAAGTTATAGAAGCGTTTTCTGGAGAAATAGACTTTGAGTAATTTTTTTTTTATATATAAAACTCTGGGATTTTTTATAGAATGTTTGTCTTATAAAATTACTTTAAGTAAAAACGCTTATGAGTAAAACTACATTCTATGTAAAATAATCTCAAATGAGTCATACGTATCAATTCTGAATATGTTTCTTTGTGGTCACCTTTTGTGAGCACTTTTTTGTTGCGAACTTTATAGTCTTAGTTACTTGATTCGAGATGTAAAAACAGAATTTTATTACATCTTGAGATTACTTATGTAATCCCCTATTTCTATAACAAAAATGGAGTACTCGTGTTGGATTACTATTCTTGTTCACCTAATTAATGTTTTTTAATAGAGTTAGTCCAATTACTTATAAGCACGTGTTCTTATTTCTTCGATGTGAGATTCATATTCCCAATACGCATCACGTGTGATGAATTTTCACGTGGACAACATGAATTGGGTGAAGTGGAGCACTTGTGGCGGTTGGGCTTCACACATGTGCTGGTATGACCCGTCCCATGCACCATGTCGAGTGATGAGTGGGTTGACCCTGTTACTTGTACATTGTACAAAAGGATAGAGACATATAAATAACTGTATATTGCCTAGTCATCACTATTACATAACATCCCTATCTACGAATACTTAACAACTAAGGTAGATACTAATAGAGTGTATTGAGTACACTGTGATGTGATGGTCCTCTATTATCGTTAACAGTACACGTACGTTACGTATAAAAGCAATCTTTGAAATCACTGATAAGTAAAAGGAATAAGAAATCTGAAGAAGAAGAAGAAGAAGGCACTTGGTTGGCTGATCTGAGACAAGAAAATCAGCCCAACCCCTTTCTGTATTGAGTACCAGTTTTCTGTTGTTGCAAGTTAGTTCAATCTGTGTTGTTTGTATTGTTGAGTTTGTGATTTGTAAGCTCCGTTTCGAGGGGGAGGGTATTGTTAGGGGACTATGACAGGTGGCAAAATTAGTTGGGAATTGTTATGGAAAGATGGTTAGTTAGTTAGAAGGTTAGTGGAAACTCAGTATAAATAGAAAGCCTGTACCAGAAGGAAAACGGTTAATGAATATTGAGTATTCCATTTCTGTTAGTTCTCTCTACGCATGGTAGAAGATGTCGAGCTAGGTTGTAACACAATCTGCTATTGATACCATAAAGAAGTTGAGATTCTACCATAAAACCAATTGGTAATATAGTAAGAGTTAGCCCAATTGTTTATAAGCGCAAACAATGTTGGAACTCACTCTGTCAATAAATAGTTCTCTTCTAGGCCTCCGAAATCTGACACTGCTTCGAATGTTCTTCCTTACATATATATATATATATATATAGATGCAATGGTATGACCCGTCCCTTGCACCCTGTCGAGTGATGAGTGGGTTGATCTTGTTACCTGTACACTGTAGAAAAGGATATAGACATATAAATATCTGTCTATTGCCTAGTCATCACTATTACATAACAACCCTATCTACCAACACTTAACAACTAAGGTAATCACTGTGATATGATAGTCCTCTACTATCCTTAACAGTATACGTACGTTACGTATAAAAGCAATCTTTGAAAACACTGATAAGTAAAAGGAATAAGAAATCTGAAGAAGAAGAATAAGAAGGCACTTGGTTAGCTGATCCATGACAAGAAAATCAGCAAGGAAACTGCATTTACTAATAAAAGCAAATAAAACAGAAAACCTATAATACGTGGCAGTCTTACCCCTTTATTCCAACTTGCAAAGGGAAATAAAAAAAAGTGCAAATTCTCAACTTCTTAATTGTTGTAAATTAAGCATATCTATTAATCTTTAATGAACAAAGCAACTAAGCTTAATCACTACATAATAGCTGCATTTGGCGCTTGAAGCATAGCAATTAGCAGATAATGTTGTGAAGAAGTTCAGGCCAGATTATTGTTGTTTAGGATTGGAAGCTGGGGAGGAGGAGGAGGACCAGCCGGAGGCGGTTGTTCGACAGGAGGATCGGGAGCAGGTACTCTCATGCCCGGCTGTGTTGGTATTCACAAGAGTTTACTAACTCAATACCAAAATATGTGGGTGATAAGTTTACAAACTCTATCACACCTCTCACTTTGCACTCTCAATAAAATTGGACAAACAAAAGAAAAAAAGTAAACGAAGAAGCAAGCTTCTGTGTTGCACAAACTGCACGACAAACAAGCAAACACTTTGATGTAAGAGAGTTTACAAAATCAATAGCTTACAAGCTGAAAATGAGAAAGGGATTGGAATGGAATTGGTTATACTAAAGCCTAGCAAGGAGCCCTATTTATACAAAACAGAAATTGATAAACAATACAACATGGCAGCTATGAAGCACTAGCTGCTGGACACTTTCACACATGGCTGGATGATCTTTACACCCTTTCACGTGTAGCTTTCCTGCTTGCAATACACAAAAGAAGTTCAGTTATCACATGGTAGCACACTGCTGTCTTGTAATCACCTTTCGACTAGCAAATGGAGGCAGCAATGATGTTTGTAGTTGCTGGAAACAACCTGGAAAGAATAGCTAGCATCACATGGACAGACAGCTAGACATCACATGGCTTTTTTATTTGAATTTCCAACATGCCCCTTCAAATTAAAACGCCTTCATGCCTAGCATTTCACGTAGCAGCCAGAATGATTCAACTGGCAGTGGCTTAGTGAAGATGTCTGCCACTTGTTCCTTCATGTGACAATAGACAAGCTCAATTGTCTTTTGCTTCACATGGTCCCTTAGAAAATGGAACCTAGTATCAATGTGCTTGCTCCTTCCATGTTGAACATGATTCTTTGCAAGCTTTATTGCAGACATGTTATCCACATGAATTACAGTCGATTCAACTTGTGGATGACATATTGACTTCAACAGATTTCTTAACCAAATTGCCTCACACACAGTTGAGGCTACAGCAACGTATTCGGCTTCACACGATGACAAAGCAACAATTGATTGCTTCTTTGAAGTCCATGAGAAAGTTGTTGATCCTAGAAAAAACACATAGCCAGTTGTGTTTTTCCTTTCATCTTGGTCACCTCCCCAATCACTATCTGAATAACCAAATAATTTTGCATCTTCACCAAAATTATAAAACATACCATAGTTTAGAGTACCTCTTATGTACCTCAAAATTCTCTTGGCAGCCAGCCAATGAGACTCCCTTGGTGTTTCCATGTATCAACTCACGAGTCCAACACCATAAACTATATCAGGTTTTGTGATTCTAAGGTACCTTAGACTTCCAACGAGGCTTTTGTACACGGTTGAGTTTACAAACTCACCTTCTCCTTCCTTGGACAGCTTCAATCCAATTGCAACTGGAGTGTTGACAATATTGCACTTGTCCATATTGAATTTCTCCAATATATCTCTCATGTACTTTTGTTGAGAGATGTAGATACCGTCACTTTCTTGCTTCACCTCTATGCCAAGAAAGTATGACATTAATCCATTGTCAGTCATCTCGAATTCACTGAACATGGATTGCTTGAACTCACAGAACAGTGCTTCATTGTTTCCTGTAAACAACAAGTCATCTACATAGAGACAAATAATTAAGAACTCCCATTTTTCACCGTTCTTCATGTAAACTGAATGCTCGTATGGACATTTCTGAAATCCATTTTGGTGAAGGTAGTTATCAATCCTTGAGTTCCAAGCTCGTGGTGCTTGCTTGAGGCCATACAAAGCCTTCTTCAAACGATACACCTTATCTTCTTGTACTTGGAAGCCTTCTGGTTGTTCCACGTACACTTCTTCCTCAAGAACTCCATTAAGGAAGGCTGACTTGACATCTAATTGATAAATTTTCCATTTATGCTGAGCGGCAAGAGAGATTAGTAATCTTACCATGTCAAGTCTTGCAACTGGAGCATAGACTTCATCATAGTCCACTCCATACTTCTGTTTGTAGCCCTTTGCTACAAGCCTTGATTTGTATCGATCCACACTCCCATCTGCAGTGCGTTTGATCTTGTAAACCCACTTGACACCAATAGCTTTCTGATTTGGTAGGAGCTTTGTCAACTCCCAAGTGTCATTCTTCTCGATGGCATGGATATCTTCTTCCATGGCTTTCTTCCAACAATTTTCTTCCACAGCTTCATTGAATGAGAGAGGCTCATGGTCTGCATAGAAGCAGAAAAAATTGGTTTCTTCTTCTTCTTGTTGTCCATAGATCTCTGTGAGACTCCTTAACCTCACTGGAGTTGATGAGCTGCTTTCCTCACTGGATGTAGGACAACTCCTTGCAATTCTGTACACTTGAGTTGTTGTGGTTATTTAAGCAGGCTGTTGCTCGACAGGTGGTACAACTTCTGGTTCTTCAAAATCAGTGGAAACAATCTTCTCTTTACTGATTTCTTTGTTGTTCCACTTCCATGTCTCTTCCTCACTGAAGATGACATCTCTACTAACCACTAGTTTGCCAGTTAATGGGCTGTAGAGCTTGTATGCCTTGGACTCTTCACTATAGCCCACAAACACACACTTCTCACCTCGATCATCGAGCTTTCTCCTCTTGGCTTCTGGAACCTGAGCATATGCAACACACCCAAAAACTCTTAGGTGTGCAACATTCGGCTTGTATCCACTCCAAGCCTCTTGTGGTGTCATCCTCTTGACACTCTTTGTTGGACATCGATTCAACAAATAAATCGAACAAGCTACAGCTTCTGCCCACAATTCTTTTGGCAAATTCTTCTCCTTAAGCATGGACCTTGTCATGTCAATGATGGTTCGATTCTTTCTTTCGGCTATCCCATTTTGTTGTGGGGTATAGGCAGCAGTCAGTTGATGCCTAATTCCTTGCTCCTTGCAGTATGCTTGGAAAGCATTAGAGGTGTACTATCCACCTCTGTCTAATCTCACAGCCAGAAGCTTATGGTTGCTTTCAGCCTCTGTAAGTGCCTTGAACTCCTTGAAGATTCTTAGTGCAGTCGACTTCTCCTTGAGAAAATAAACCCAAGTCTTCCTACTAAAATCATCAATGCAAGTAATAAAATACCTATTACCTCCATAAGACATAGGATCCAATGGACCACATTTATCTGTGTGTACCAACTGCAGTGGTGCCTTTGCTCTCCATGTATCACCAACAGGGAACGATAGTCGTGCTTGCTTGCCAAGCACACAACCTTCACATACTTGGCGTGTGGCTTCAATCTAGGGTAGACCACGAACCATTCCTCCACTTGACAGCAACTTGAGGCCATTGAAATAAAGATGGCCATACCGAAGATGCCATTTCCATGACTCATCTTCCATTACACCGATGTTGCAACTCCTAATCTTTGTGTTCAACTTCAACGGGAACATTCGGTTCTTTGACATTTGAACACGTGCAATAAGTTTTCTCCTTGCATTCCTGAGAGTGAGAAAATATCCTCCATATGTATAATATACCCTTTCTGGAGCAGTTGACCAATGCTCAGAATGTTGCTCTTCATACCTAGTATGTAGTAAGTATCGGAGATGTATTCTTCTCTACCATCCTTCTGGATGATCTTGATCTTCCCTTTGCCTTCAATTGGCAGCTTTGAGGAGTCACCAAGACTCACAGATCCATATGCCTCATTTTTGAGTTAGGCAAAAAACTCTTTCTTTCCACACATATGGTTGCTTGCACCATAGTCCAAATACCAAACATCTTGTTGGCTACTGATATCATGGTGTGCTAGTAAAACTGTAAATTCCTCACCAGCATTTCCACTTGATTCTGCCATGTTGACATGCTCACCATTTTTATATGAACATTCATTGGCATAATGTCCATATTGCTTGCAACTGTGACACTGGATATGCGCATTTCCTCGAGTAGATCTCCACTCTTGAGATTGACCTCGGTTTTGTGCATAGCCTCGACCTCTTCCTCGGGCTCGTCCTCGGCTACGGTTGGATGAACTCCCACGACGTGAGTTCCACTGTCCACGACCTCCACTTGGCTTGTCGATACTGAGCTTTGTCTCCAAAGCTTGCTCTAGCGTTGTGGGGCTTGCATTCTTCTGAATGTGTTGCTCGTGAACTAGGAGGGATCCTAGTAGCTCATATGCGCTCATCGCCTCCAAATCCTTGGATTCCTCAATGGCAGTCACCACATGCTCAAACTTAGATGTGAGTGACCGGAGTATCTTCTCCACAACTCGTACTTCATCGAGTCTCTCGCCATTTCTCCTCATCTGATTTACTATCACAATGAGCCTTGAGTGATAGTAGGAGATGCTCTCCCCTTCATTTCATGTGAGCAGTTTCAAAATCTGCTCGAAGTGACTGTAACCTCACTTTCTTGACTCGATCTACTCCTTTGTAGACTGTACTGAGTGTGTCACATACTTGCTTGCTCGTTGTTGCTTCTGCAACCTTCTCGAACGTTGAATCTTCCAGACCCTAGTATAGAAGATACAGCGCATTCTGGTCCTTCTTTCGTAAGTCCTTGAGAGTGTTCCTTTGTTCTGCAGTATATGCGGCTTCTTGATCGGCAGTGGGTACAACATACCCATTACTGACAACTTCCCAAAGCTCATGTGATCCAAACAATGCTTTGAATTGGATGCACCATCTTTCATAATTTTCTTTCTTCAATGTGGGAACCTGGAGCTGCACTAAGTTGGACGCATAACTGCTGCACTTGCCAGAATGGTATTCTGGCTCTGATACCAATTGTTGGTATTCACAAGAGTTTACTAACTCAATACCAAAATATGTGGGTGATAAGTTTACAAACTCTATCACACCTCTCACTTTGCACTCTCGATAAAATTGGACAAACAAAAGAAAAGAAGTAAACGAAGAAGCAAGCTTCTGTGTTGCACAAACTGCACAACAAACAAGCAAACACTTTGATGTAAGAGAGTTTACAAACTCAATAGCTTACAAGCTGAAAATGAGAAAGGGGTTGGAATGGAATTGGTTATACTAAAGCC
Source organism: Malus fusca (assembly GCA_035220775.1). Classification (NCBI taxonomy): domain Eukaryota; kingdom Viridiplantae; phylum Streptophyta; class Magnoliopsida; order Rosales; family Rosaceae; genus Malus; species Malus fusca. Next base: position 31,617,356 of record CM069072.1, on the reverse strand, counting down.
TAGCAAGGAGGCCTATTTATACAAAACAGAAATTGATAAACAATACAACATGGCAGCTATGAAGCACTAGCTGCTGGACACTTTCACACATGGCTAGATGATCTTTACACCCTTTCACATGTAGCTTTCCTGCTTGCAATACACAAAAGAAGTTCAGCTATCACATGGTAGCACACTGCTGTCTTGTAATCACCTTTCGACTAACAAATGGAGGCAGCAATGATGTTTGAGTTGCTGGAAACAACCTGGAAAGAATAGCTAGCATCACATGGACAGACAGCTAGACATCACATGGCTTTTTTATTTGAATTTCCAACAGGCTGTTGGTTTGCAAGTGGTGATTATTTTGGACGCAAAGGAGGTGGCGACCGCCTTTCTCTCAGTTCCCTAACTATATTCAGATCATGGTAATCTGCATGCAACATTTCATTGAAAAATAAATCAAATTTATGTATTAAGAGTGAATACAGTAGACCATATCTTTTATATGTATATATATATACCTGCTGCTGTGAGCAAACCTTGCTGCAGAGTGAACATGGTAGCTACAACAACAAGAACTACAAGAACAAGAGAATGGAGGAACGAGTTAGAGTCACCCATTTGCTTCTTCTACTCCAAATATTCTCTTACTTCCTCTTTCCATGGTTTTAGATATTATATATGCAGATGTATGTGCGGTCAATTTTATCACTACTCACAAGTCACAAGTGTTCATTGATAAAAGCAAGTTGATTTTAAAATAAAACTGATTTTGATAAAATGACAAATTCTGCTTCCCAAACATTGACTAGCTAGTCAGTCTTGAGGAATCTCAGAATCTCAGAATTTGGTCCTGCATTTCTGCTCACAAGGTTAAATACAAGTGGGAAATGATATATTTACCTGTATACAAATGTATACAAGGACAAGAATTTAGAGAATATGTTTCTTTGAAAATCATCGGGCCAAATATATATGTATAATTAGTCACTAATTTTCAGAAAACTTACCGAAGAAAATCAAATATAATATTGGATTTATTGGAGCGCTAATTAGAATTTCAGAATTATCATTTCTTAGGGTTTGGGGTACCAGATTTTTAACAGGAAAATAAATATGTAAGTAATATATGTAAAACATCATCAAATCCTTAATTTCCATAAATTTCAGTTCTTGGTATACACACGCACATATATTTTCAACTCTCATAATATAACCAAATACAGAAAGATATCCCCTAATACAACAGCACTAATCCAAAGTAACGTACCCACAAATTAAAAGTTGTCCTTAATTATTTTGATAAAGTAGAACTTTTAACGACTTCGGAGCTGAGAACTATGGAGCATTTGGAAGCTTCTTAAAAAAGTAGGAATTTCCATTGTTCAACTGCGCAACATGTTCAGCAAGGCTATGCATTGCTCCCACATAAGCATCTCTATACCTTTTCAGAAGCACGATTGACGACATTATCGCTCGTTGCAGTTTTGGTAATGGTATCCCTCTCCTCTTTGTGTTCTTGAAGTTGAGATCACTGCTCTGTCTCTGTCCCAACACTACTGCAATCTTCTCATTTTCCTCTTCCTCGTCATCATCCGTTACGAAATTGTCTATTCTACTGTAAGGGCATCCTCTCGAACTAGACGAAGATCTCCTCCTTTGGTAGATGTAGCACTCCATGCTAGCTTCCTCAAAGTCCGTCTCTCTATGCCGGAGGGTGTGAGAGATGGATTGGGATATAACGCAAAGGGAAGATAGATCTGTAAAACAAATAAAATGGAGTTGAATGGCTCGTAAGTCATAACTAAAAAAGTAGGTGTGATTGGATCAGAAATAGACCAAAATAATTAATTAAAAGATGAGTAAATATTAAGTTGTGTAGTTCATATTCCATCTAAAAAAAACTTGGTGAAGAAACCAAAGTGGGTAGTAGTAGTCGTGCAGGAATTGTGAATGCCCATGATGTTAGGCAAAGTAAGTAATTCGAGAAATTAAATTCAGCAGCTAGCCATGCACAACGTGTGATGTGAGTTGGGTTTTCCAATTAATTGCTTTGAATTGTATCCTTACCAAGCAACATCCAGCTGTGTTTTGGAAGATTTGGTTTGATTATAGCCACAAGTAATAAATTGGTTTAGCAGTTATGGCAGTGTACTCATCAATGGGCACTTAAATTTGAATCTATTTCCTTGTAGATTAGATGTTAAACAAAGTAAAATTTCCACTACTAATGTTATACTGATATTTTTTATGATAAAACCTCACACATGCGTTCTGTTATGCACATAAAATCAAAATGATGCATCGCCTTTGGTTGCTCAAATTTTTAGCTTATCCTATATACCTTATTAAAGAAATTAAACATAATCTTTTCAAAAACAAAAAAAAGCATTATATCTTGCAATATTGTTCATTGTGTATCCATAAAAATAAAATTAAAATAAAAAGAACTCAATATTTTAAACTTCTCTCCCAAATTATAGAAGCACACTAGTAAATTTAAAATATTCATCATGCACTCCTCGTTGTTCTCCTTTTCGCCTTTCACAATATCACAAGGAAGACAGAGTCATAGAGATCGAAAAACTTTTTCAATCAGAATGAGTTATTTTCCGTACACGTATACAAAAGGATACAAATTGTTCTTCAGCTTGATTGTAACAACTTTATAAACAATTACTTTCAACCTAAAAACTGCGAAGCATTAGTCTTCTGATACAAGTGAACATCACCATTATTCAACTGCATAACACGACCAGCAAAACAAAGCATCATTTCCACGTAAGCATTTCTAAACTTTTTCAAGAGCGTTATCGATGATTTGACCTTCATTCGCAGCATCGGGGTCACTCGAATTTTCCCAAACTTAAGGCGTTTCCCCATTGAAACCATCGCGTTTTGCTCATTAGTAACTGCATTTCTTAGTCTGCGGTAACGCCTTCTCCTCCTGTACCTCTTCGTGTTTCCGCAGCATGCGGTAAATATCTGCATTTTTTTTTCACAGAGAGAGAGAGAGAGAGAGAGAGAGAGAGAGAGAGAGCTAAATAGCAAGGCAATAGATAGTCATGTACATATATATGGTATGTGATGAAGATAAAGATGAAATGCAGGTATTTATGTCACAGACAAATAAAGATGAAATTATGCAAATGGAGCTAGACTTTGGTGTTGCCAGCAATCACCAATTAACATCCAACTGTTCCATTTAATATCACTTTTTTTATTTGTTTCTTTGACTCTGAGATTTTTTTTTCCTTTTAATTTTTTTCTCATAGTCAAGAACTTCACATGTCAAACTAAATACCAACATATTTATTCACCAAAAGAAATAAGGACACAGATTTATATGAAAAGAAAAACACATTCCAATATTTAGAACAAAAGCACCAAGACTTAGAGGATGATTGGGATTGCTTTTGAAAATGTTCAACGTGTTTTCTCTCTTAAGTAAAAGTGTTTCTTACTATGTTTAAGTTTAACAGAAAAACTCAATATTTTTCTGAATCATAAAAGTGTTTTTATAGAGAAGCACTTGCTAAGTGTTTATTCAGAAAGCTTTTTCAATTGGTTTTTTAGGAAGCAACTAGATGTTTGATAAAAATTTCAATGTGTATCTAATAAAAATGCTTATCATATAAGTGCTTCTTATAAATCAATTCACAAACAACTCCTTAGAAAGTTCAGATTCTCGACTTTTGATGAAACTTGGAAAGAAAGGCATTTCATTGAATAATGATGATGTTAGGAACTTAGGAGCTTACACATACGATATGGAGTCATCGAATGAAGTACTGCGTCACGTATACAAAATGTATAATATATACCTTCTATACAATTTCTTTTGACATACAAACTCAACTCAGTATCTTCTCCTTCTTCCAGTAACTGATGGACTGGCGGACTTGAATCTTATGGACTTGAGCCTGGACTCTCGATATCTGTTCTTCGCATACGAAGAGAGTTAACCCTCCTGGCTGGAGATAAGGACTCGCCAACATTCCTCTCCGCATCCACCATGAGGAAATACGCATGAGGTGCCCACCCTGCAAATTCAAAAATAAAAGACTAAATATGTAGACATGAAAATTAGGTCAGCATTCTACCAGTTGATGAAACATGAACATATTAACAGAAGATAGCAGACACACCATCCCGCTGGTTTGGGAGAGGGAAGGATTGCAAGTAACAAATCGAAGCTATGACAATTCCTGCGCTCAAACAAATCGAACGTCCCAAAAGATGGATTATCATCCGTTAACTTTCTACATTATGTTTTATAGTGGAAGGAACTGAAAATTGTATCATTGCATTTAGTAGCAAACCTATAAGACCTCCAGCAAAGACGTCCTGCCAATGATGCCAGTAGTCATCCACACGAGAGATTCCCACGAGAGCAGCACAGAGTAACGGAAGAAATACAATGCAGAGCTTTGCGGAATGGCCTCTACGGTCAAACACTTTGATCTTCCCCGATAAATACCATGCAAGAAAACCAAGACCTGCAAATGAAACTGCACAATTGACAATCGCAACCGAATTAGGCACTGTCTTTTCCAACTGCATAGCCTTAAAAAGGCACAACGCACAGAAAGAGAGATTGATGATATGATACCTGAAGTATGCCCGCTAGGAAAGCTTTTATGTCCTTCCTTTATAATCTTTTTCTCTCCAGTGCAGATAGCATTGTTAGTGTTTGGATCATATACCTGTGACGTGATTGACAAGCAGTTCAGCATAATGCAGGGACAAGCCCTTACGCTTACAACCATCGTTAGCGAAAGAAAAAGAAAATTGTCACCTACACCTATTCCATTAGGGAAGCACCGCCAGAAGAAGTTTGGACGCGGGCGGCCAACAGCATCCTTGATTGCATCCGTTATCACAAGAGTTATGAGAACAGAATAGAAAAGACCTATAAGTTGGAAAGTAATAATCAACCAACAGAAAGAAAAGGGGTGTGCGGAAATCATTTCCAAAGAAAAATATAGTATACAGGAAGCCTATAAGGACACAGGCAGTACCCAATATGGCATGGTGCAAATCATAAACATCCTTTCTGCAAATGTAGTACACGAGAAAGATGGCGAGAGGCAAGAGTACCGCATAAATCTAGACGCAGAAAGTGAAGATATAGTCAAGTATTCAGTATTCTCTGTAAGGTAGAAAGATATTAGATGGTGAGAAACTGATACATACTGGAACAGCCCAGAAAGGAATGGTGTCTTTCTGAAAAGGGTATTTGAGATCGGTCATCATTTCTTCGCCAACGAAACGATGAAAAGGCTCTATAAAATTCAAAGATAGATCAACCGCCGCGAGAAGTACAAGAATTAACCAGTCATACTTGTGCACTTTAGCCACTTTGACTCCATGAGATCTAAATGTGTGAGAAATTATCTGCATCTCGGGCATCTTCTTTCCAACTGGAGTGTGAAACCAATTCGAAATGGTCTTTCGGAAAGGAGTGTATAGTTACACCAATTTGAATTGAAGAACAGGTACAATTGAAGAATCAAATGTCATTAGCTTCACCGTTTTCTTTCTCCCAAAGATACGTACCCTGAAAATGACACATTTGATGAAGAATCATATGAAATCTAGAATCTAGGAAGTTGTCGAATCCAATCAATCCTTGGCACCAAACGAGCACTAAGAATGCTAACAAACAATGATTTTCGAGCTTGTTAGCGTGACAACCACCAATGACATATGAAATGCCAATCCATTTTTGGCAGAAATTTGATGCTCAATCTAGGGTTTCATGGAAATTATCTGATTACAATTCAAACTGCCAGTTAAAATTCTTATTAATCAAAGAACATGAAGCCTTCTTTTTCACAAACCCTAGTTTGTGTATACACACACAAACATATATATATTAGAAAATTAAACAACCCAATTCTTGAAGACATGCATGAACCCTAGTTTTCATAAGACGTATCATATTTTCCTAATAAACATTGTCCTATATACATTGGACATAGAGAGATAGAAACAGATTACCGTTGATAAGAAGAAAAGCTCCCCAAGCCTCGGGCTCCCTCATCAATGGCGCGATTCAAACAGAAAGAAAGGGCGAGAGAGGGGCCCCGTGGTGTGTGTGCCTTAGAAACTTTGAAACTAAAAAGGTGTAGTTTAACCTAGGATTAATGGTCCAACACAGAATCATAAAGGTAAGTAAAGTTAGCCCAATTGTGAGGTAAAACATGCACACACGCACAAACATCATACAGAAATAGATGGGGAACATAACTAACTATGTTGTACTCTGGCAAAAATAGAAAGTAAATTAGGTATCCTAATACTTTGTTGGAATGATAACTTCAGTCCTCATCCTTCTCCATTTTATTTCATTTGCTATAAATTTTATTTTCCTTTTTGCTGTTGTTGAATATTCTACAATTATTCTTTAAAAATGCGTTAAGAAAATGTGACAAACGTATTGTTGAAGAAATTTTGTTTACAAATAAAAATTATAGCAAATGATATTAAGTACTGGTATTTTAAATCATGGGACACTAATTCGAACTTAAATACAAAATAAGATACACAATCCTTATCAACTAGCCTAAGTGACATTTGAGATTCGAATTTTGTGACTTTTATTACAACGTGATTTTTTTGTTGGATATTACCACATGATTGTTCTTATATATATTGATTTGTCCAACAGTACATCTCTCTAGCAAAATTCCTTGTATATATAGGTTGGACATAGAGAATTTCTTTTAAATGATTATAATTTTATTAATTTTTTCCTTGGGAAATGTTTGAGATTAATCAAATTCCAAAACCATCGAGTCTATCAAGTCCTCTATAGTTCTCATGACAAGCCCCGATCCCGATATTCCCCAAATACCAGGATAAGCACGTGATGGCCGACACCTAAGGGTGACGAAAGCCATTTATTGAATGCAAATGCTGAGAATAAGGAGTAAATAAGACTTATAAATATAAAAGACTAATGAATATGCATTTCAGGAACGTGTTCAGAGCATACAACTAACTAGAATACTAAAAGAAATAATATAAAAATTGAATGAACAAGGAATGGGTCCTACACCGAGAGGACTCAAAGATACCAATGCGGAAGTGCCTGGACGCCGGGATTGTATGCCTCGATTCTAAGTCCTGAAGGGGGCGCAAAACAAGCATAAGTGGACCAAGTTGATATATATATATATATATATAGTAAAACAGTTATCAATGTACTAACCCCCAGATTTTATGAAAACACATATATAATGATAAACATAGGTTTTCCAAAACCTAGCATGCCGTGTAATATCTCAAATCATAACTTGTATGTATAATAATCGCTAGTGAATGTCCGATAACCCCCAGGCCCCATGCCGGCTCCCCGTCCCTGTGCTAAATAGTCAGAGGAAACACACTCCAGGCCCTATGCCAACACCAAACCGTCGCCCGGGACGGACCGGAATCAATCCCTACGTCCCGTAGCAGAATGGACCACTAGGTAAGTACAAAATCATTGAACATATATATATTGAAAAGCAACTTCATAGTATAAAGTCATCAATCATCTATACTATAAAGAGGTGTTCGAAACATGTTCTAAATATCATATCGTCATCCATCGGATATTCTATAAGAACATGGGTTATAGGAAAAATAGTAATAATTCAAAATAGCCTCAGTAAGCATGTTATCTCAAAGTGTTTCATAGAACATAATCATTAAATCATGCTTTTCCATGTATGCATTTCTACTATTAAAACATGCATTTTTAGAAGGGGTCCACTCACAGTACTTCGCCGCCGAAGAGCCACGCAACATATCGAAGAAGGAACGCCACAGATAATTGCCCCTGACACGACGTCTAACTCGCTGTGGTTTGGACGGAAAACGCCTCGAAAGTGGTGGTGCTCGCCGGAAAATTTGGAAAAGCTTTCCCGAGCTATTTTCAATGTTGAAAAATCAAGATACTCATCGGGGAAGACGATGAACAATACCGGCCGAATGGTGTTGGAAGTATGCCCACAAAGCCACTCATTTGATGTAATAGCTTTTTGGAATACTTAATATGTTAAACTTTTATATGTTTAACGGAAGGGCAATACTTATTGTTAATCACTATTTATTGAATCATGTGTTTAATCAATAAGAGAATCCAATGGATGTATTTGACATAAGAGATAAGTGATCTAATGAGTTAGATTAAGGAGACCTTTCTCTTATGTTCATTCCTAAAACGTTCCTAGCCATAGGATTGCCAATTGGGCATTGACAATCCGCTAAGGTTAGTATGTGTTATGTTGACTCAAACGTGAGTATGAACTAGTCTCAAGTCATTTGGTGTTGGACACTAAGACAAACACATAGGTGCTCGAAAGAGTAATCGAGTACACTGAACTGCGATTAATGAGAGTTCAAACATACATGTCATGTACGAACTCTAAGGTTACAATATGCAAAGTAGTCCTTAGACCTGAGGCATCATAGATGTCTAATGGTTAGGTCCTTGATCTTTGATCATGACAAAGGCATTCCCTCGGATTGTCCACGGCATTGTTGGGGTCATGTGATCTAGTCATGTAGGCATATGAATGCACAACAAGGGATCTCTAACCTTCCATGGTGGAAGGAGTATACTCTAAAATATGATTCTAAAGTCTTTGGCCAAAGCAAATGAATATGACTAAGGAAGATGTTCCAAATCATATTCAAGGGAATCATATAAGAAAGTATCACATTGGATAGTAGACATGAAACAAACTATCACTTAAAACAATGTGGTTAAGAGTATTGTATTAGAGAAGGACCGTATTGCATTGTAATTGTAACTGGATAGGTTCTCCAACCAATTCTACTTAGCTTGGGTAACCATGACATACTGCTAGGTGTCACTCATGGTTTGTGGAAGCCCTATTGATTAGCAAACACTAATCATCAAAAAGGGAGAATTGAAATGTGGTTTCAATTCACAATCGATAGTTAAGAGTAACATCGCCCACTGCCTCGCTAATTGGAACCTAATGGATCGCACACCAAATAAGGATATATGTGAAGCAATTAAATGAAATGGATAAGCAATTAAATGGTTTAATTGAAGAATGGTCAAGATTAATTAATTAGTTAATTAATTATACGAAATGTTCGTATTGGGCTTTTAAGTTGGTTTTAGGGCTTCGGGGCCCAAAAGTGTTTTGGTCCACAAGGCCCATTATGTTTAAGTTGTATGACAACTAAAACAAAATGGGCAATAAGCCCAATAACCATATAGGCCAACCATTTAGGGTGAGGGTATGCAAGTTTGCTTAATTGCAAGTTTGCCACTCACCTAAGAAATGAAGTATAAATTCATCTTTATAGCTTTGTTTTCAATTAGGGTTTTCTAAGCTACTTGGGGATAGTTATCTAGCAAATTTACTTCCCTAAGTGATCCATTTTCATTCTCACAAATTACATCCTTGGTGAAGAGACATAGAGACATCAAACTTTTGGTGTTTTGGAGAACTAATCCTCAAATCCTCAAAGAAGCAAAGGAGCACTAAAAGGAGGGAAATCACAAGGAAGATCCAAGGAGCAAGGAGGTGACTTGAAGGCCCTCCACTTGGGTGAATCCCTTGTGTAATCAAGGATGAGCTTCAAGGGTAAAGAATCTCTAAATTCTTCATATTCTTTAATGTTGTTAAAGAGTCTTTTGATTCACCATATACTAGGCTTTGAAAGTCATGGGTTTCATGAATTGTTTTTTGGATGCATGCCTACTTTAAAGAGTTAATTGTTAGCATATGTATTCAAATGTTCATACATGTTCTTAGCTAGGACAAAATTTTTCCTTTTAGTGGTATCAGAGCCTAGGTCTAGTGTATGGTGGATCCTTTTGGGTTTTGTGATTTTCATGTTTTATGATTTAAATGTTGTAAATGTTACAAGCTTTGTTCTTGCTTTGAATATAAATTTTGCTAGAAAATTTAGCATCTCAAATGTTGTAGATGTATTTCATTTAAGCATGAATATTGGAACTAAAAATTTGGTGCCATGTATTTTGAGTTTTCATAAGTGTTCTTCAATGTTCTTGGAGTTCTTGCCAAGAACAAAAAGTTTTGAAGTTTTGATTCAAAAAGTTTTATGTTTTTACATAAAGTTTTGATTTAATTTTAGTGGGTGATGGTTAATGATTAAGTAATTTTAATGGGAGACAAACTTTGTTTTAAAGAATGACATAAATCATTTCATACAAAATTTTATTTCATCTTTACCTCACCTAACATAACCCACTTACAAAACTTTGTATAAAATTTGAATTTTACCAATAAAAACCACTTATGGCAGGCCACCCTATTAAATAGGGTATTTTTGGGTGTTTTGTGCACTTACATAAAGTTTTGATACTTTTGTGTATTTGCATTTTGGCCCAAAAGTTTACGTTTTTACGTTAAGGTCCAAAAACTTTAAAGGACAAATTGTTTTGCTCCTTTAATGATGTTTTTGACATTATTAAAAATGTTTGGGTTCTAAGTTGTAATTACATGAAGTTGTGGACTCTTGTGTTTTTACAAAGTGACCCCAAAAGTTTTTGTTTTTAGAAAATGGCCCAAATTAGATGAGAACAAAATGGTTTGTCTCTTTAAATGAGAATTGGATTTTCATTTTATTTAGTTTCATTTAAATCAATTCTATGGATCCGAAAACCAATTGTTTTAAAGTTGTTTTCTTAATTAAATGTGTTTGATTAAGAGAAGGGTGATTATGAACCAAATGCCTCGATAATTGAGCTATGTGATTGGCCGCTTTACATTATGAATGTTTGGGCTTGGTAGTGTAGATTTGAATGTAATTTGATTAGTTCAAGATTGTTGTAAATGGACATAAGTCCATCATTTATGTTGTAAAAGGGCATAAGCCCTTATTATTATTTCATGTATTCATTTTGTTTAAATGTATGCAAAATGGAATAGTTGGGTCCAACGCCCAATAGGAAATAACGGTTTAATTGGATTAAACGCGTAACTAAAATCAACAACTACATACCTTAGACCCAAGGTCCAACACAAGGCTCGTGTTGGATCAAATCAAACGGTTCATAATCATCCTAAAACCTAATATGACTATATAGTCCATATGAGGATGCAAAGCATTCGTTAGTAGTTCCATATAGTCTCGCTTGTTTCAACGAAACAGTGGGAGTATTATATACTACTAATTCATATAAACTTGGACCAATGGTTGTGATAGGCCCAAGTTCTTTTAATGTGATTAAAATGTTTTGATGTAGCCCAACGCTATTCCCTCAAACAAATATTTAAGTTGATAAGCGAGAGATGTTTAGAATATCTCTTCGTAGGCCTTCCACCGTGGTGGGTTCCAAGCGTTTGTGACTCATGCACCGGCTTCACCCTATCATGGGGGAGTACAAAGCATGTGCTTATATCCAGGAGGAATCCATATACATATGATGAGGTGAGTGTAGGCAACGAGGATAGCCAACATCGTATCATCGTGAGGCTATTCTTGAACCCCTTCACGAACTAAGCATGGTGGGAATAACTTAAACTAAGTGCAATGGTGCCAACATCGTATCATCGTGAGGCAACATTCTCTAGAGGCCAAACGAGATGGGTAATTACAAAAGGTTGTAAATGAATAATGCGTTATTCTCTCATCATTATTTTTGCTAGCCAACATCGTATCATCGTGAGGTGGGCTTGGTAATGGTGAGTCTCCCATAACCCACTAAGAGTTCAATATAACTCTCGAATTCTATTGAGGGATGTGGAATTTGCCAAAAATGGTGGGTGATACTATTTGATTAAAAGACCCAATCAAAATAGTTTTAAACAACAATGCTAATTCGATTTCTGTTATGTTATGTAGTGAACGACATGCCTAAAATTATACCCACCATTATACTTGACAAAAAGGGCCTAAAGGGCCAACGTTTCCTTGCTTGGTATCGCCACATTGAGAATGTCTCAAAGGTGAAAGACATATTGTATGTACTTAAGCAATCCCCTCCTCATGTACCTCCTACGAAACTAGCTTCAAAGGAGGAGTGTCAAAATTATGTTAGACACTATGAGGATGACTTACAATCCAAATGCTTAATCCTCACTTCACTTAGTGAGGAGCTTATGAAGCTACATAAGCACATGGACACTTCTTGTGCCATGGTTGAAAGTTTGCATAAGATGCATGACATTGAGACTAGTAATGTACGATTCTCAAATATTTGTAGTCTAATGAATGCCAAAATGGCAAAGGGGACATCGGTCCATAAACATGGACAAAAGATGGAAAGGATCTTTCAAGATCTTCAAAGTTTAGGAACTTCCATCGATGGGAAAATGGCCCAAGACTTTTTCCTTGCATCTCTCTCGGATGATTTCACTAAGTTTATCGTAAACTATAAAGTGAATAGATTCGATCATTCTTTGAAAGAGATGATTGACATGTGCTGTAAATTTGAAAAAGGTTTCAAAAAGGACAGTGGGAGTGAGAATGCAATGATAAGGAAAAGGTTGCGTAAGAAGAAGGCAAAGAAATCCAAAGGAACATGCTTTCATTGTGGAAAGGATGAACGTTGGAAGAAGAAATACAGGGTGCGCATTGCGAGCCTTATGACACGGACTTTTGAAGAGACTATTTCTGTCATAGAGAGTGCTTTTACAGTGAGCTCCAATTCCTGGATATTTGATTCAGGCGCTAGTCAACATATCTGTAATACGTTGCAGGGACTAACAGGGAGCAGATCACTGCGCAATGAGGAGATGGTTGTGCGAGTTGGGAACGGCACTAAAATCTCTGCAAAAGCAATAGGCACCTATATGCTTAACCTACCCTCTGGGGAAGTCCTGGAACTTAAAAATTGTTTATATTTTCCTTCATGTATAAAGAATTTGATTTCCATCTCTAAGCTTTTACGAGATGGGCACTCAGTGTTGTTTGACAAAATGAGTTGCACTTTATACTTGAACGGTCGTATTATCTCTCATGGTAATATGATAGAGGGACTTTTTCACCTAGAGACGAATAGTGGGATGCACTGTATTGAAAGCGGGAATACCTCAAAACCCAAAAGGGCTAGAGTAGAAGTTAACCAAGAAAAGATGTGGCATCTTAAACTTGGACATGTGAACCTTGATAAGATTCGCAAGATGTCGAAAGACGGATATTTCCACCCACCGGATGGGTACTTGTGAATGTTGCTTGAAAGGGAAGATGACCAAATCTCCATTTACTGGAAAAGGAGAGCGTGCCACTGAAATTCTAGGGTTAATCCACACTGACGTATGTGGACCTATGTCTACTACGTCGAGAGAAGGCTTCTCATACTATATCACATTCACCGACGATCACTCTCGGTTTGGCTATGTATATCTTATGAAGTACAAGTCAGAATCCTTTGAAAGGTTCAAAGAATTCAAGAATGAAGTTGAGAAGCAAACTGGGAAACAGATAAAAATCCTAAGATCGGATCGAGGGGGTGAATATCTGAGTAATGAGTTCCTAGATTATCTCAAAGAGTGTGGAATAATATCACAGTGGACTCCACCGGGAACTCCACAACTTAATGGAGTTTCTGAAATGAGAAATCGAACCTTGATGAACATGGTTCGTTCTATGATGAGTTCCGCTGATCTACCAGTAACATTCTGGGGATATGCTCTATATACAGCAGCTTACTTGCTTAATAGAGTACCTTCCAAATCAGTTTCACAAACACCCTATGAGATATGGCATGGAAGAAAGCCAAGTCTTAATCATATTAAGATTTGGGGTTGTGAAGCATATGTCAAGAAGCTTGAGGCCACTAAGCTTGAAGCAAGATCAGTAAGATGCTATTTTGTGGGATATCCTAGAGAAACTATGGGATATGAGTTCTACCATCCTGACGACCAGAAAGTCTTTGTCGCCAGAACTGCTAAGTTTCTAGAGGACGAATTTGTTCTCAAAGGAACTATAAGCAAACAGATGGAAATTAATGAGATTAATAATGAACCACAAACAAGCACTCGACATATTGACAACCCTGTTCCTGAACCCCTAGCTCCACGTAGATCTGAACGGGTTAGTAAGCCACCTATGAGGTTTGGCTTAAATAATGACTTTGATGAATTGTACCTTTTAGGTGACAATGAAACAAAGGAGGACCCTAGGGACTACACTGAAGCAATGTCCGACATTGATTCAAAGAGATGGCAAATGGACGTGAAGACGGCCTTTCTGAATGGCTACCTACAGGAAGAGCTCTATATGACTCAACCCGAAGGTTTCGTGTCCGAGTCTGAAGAGACTAAGGCATGCAAGCTTCAAAGGTCCATTTATGGACTTAAGCAAGCCTTCAGGAGCTGGAACATTCGTTTCGATACTGAAATCAAAACGTTTGGTTTTACTCAAAACGAAGACGACAATTGTGTTTATCAAAAAGTCGTTGGGGATGCAGTAGTATTCCTAGTGTTATATGTAGATGACATATTACTATTCGGGAATGACACTGCAGTACTTTCTTCTGTAAAAGTGTGGTTGTCTAAAACCTTCCACATGAAAGATTTAGGAGATGCATCTTATGTACTTGGGATAAAGCTCTATCGTGATAGATCCAGAAAATTAATTGGATTATCCCAATCGATGTACATTGATAAGGTGCTAAGTAGGTTCCAGATGGAACAATCTAAGAAAGGTTTTCTTCCTGTGAGACATGGAATTCACCTTTCTAAGTCCATGGGACCTAAGACTCCTGAAGAGATACGGCTAATGAATGAAATTCCTTATGCTTCCGCCATAGGGAGTCTCATGTATGCCATGATATGCACAAGGCCTGATATCGCGTATGCTGTGAGCATTACTAGTCGATATCAATCTAACCCAGGATCAGAACACTGGGCAGCTGTCAAGACGGTCCTTAAGTACTTAAGAAGAACTAAGGACATGTTCCTCGTTTATGGAGGAGCAGCAGAGTTGCGAGTGGAAGCCTATACAGACGCAGATTTCCAATCTGACGTCGATGATAGAAGTTCCAACTCCGGATATGTATTCACTCTGAATGGTGGGGCTGTCAGTTGGAAAAGCAAGAAACAAAGTGTAATTGCTGATTCCACGACAGAGGCTGAATATGTCGCTACAGCTGAAGCCGGCAAAGAAGCGTTCTGGATGAAAAAGTTCATTACTGAACTTGGAGTGGTTCCAACCATCACATCACCAGTAACTTTGTACTGTGATAATAGTGGGGCGATAGCTCAAGCCAAGGAACCCAGGGCTCATCAAAAGAACAAGCATTTTGATAGGCGCTTTAATATCATAAGATGATATGCTGCCGAGGGGAAAGTCAACATCCTCAAAGTTGCTTCAGCCGATAACGTAGCAGATCCACTGACAAAGCCAATGACTCAAATCCAGCTTGATCGTCATATGGATAAGATGAGTATTAGATACATGGGAGGATGGCTTTGAGTGCAAGTGGGAGATTGTTGGAAGTATGCCCACAAAGCCACTCATTTGATGTAATAGCTTTTTGGAATACTTAATATGTTAAACTTTTATATGTTTAACGGAAGGGCAATACTTATTGTTAATCACTATTTATTGAATCATGTGTTTAATCAATAAGAGAATCCAATGGATGTATTTGACATAAGAGATAAGTGATCTAATGAGTTAGATTAAGGAGACCTTTCTCTTATGTTCATTCCTAAAACGTTCCTAGCCATAGGATTGCCAATTGGGCATTGACAATCCGCTAAGGTTAGTATGTGTTATGTTGACTCAAACGTGAGTATGAACTAGTCTCAAGTCATTTGGTGTTGGACACTAAGACAAACACATAGGTGCTCGAAAGAGTAATCGAGTACACTGAACTGCGATTAATGAGAGTTCAAACATACATGTCATGTACGAACTCTAAGGTTACAATATGCAAAGTAGTCCTTAGACCTGAGGCATCATAGATGTCTAATGGTTAGGTCCTTGATCTTTGATCATGACAAAGGCATTCCCTCGGATTGTCCACGGCATTGTTGGGGTCATGTGATCTAGTCATGTAGGCATATGAATGCACAACAAGGGATCTCTAACCTTCCATGGTGGAAGGAGTATACTCTAAAATATGATTCTAAAGTCTTTGGCCAAAGCAAATGAATATGACTAAGGAAGATGTTCCAAATCATATTCAAGGGAATCATATAAGAAAGTATCACATTGGATAGTAGACATGAAACAAACTATCACTTAAAACAATGTGGTTAAGAGTATTGTATTAGAGAAGGACCGTATTGCATTGTAATTGTAACTGGATAGGTTCTCCAACCAATTCTACTTAGCTTGGGTAACCATGACATACTGCTAGGTGTCACTCATGGTTTGTGGAAGCCCTATTGATTAGCAAACACTAATCATCAAAAAGGGAGAATTGAAATGTGGTTTCAATTCACAATCGATAGTTAAGAGTAACATCGCCCACTGCCTCGCTAATTGGAACCTAATGGATCGCACACCAAATAAGGATATATGTGAAGCAATTAAATGAAATGGATAAGCAATTAAATGGTTTAATTGAAGAATGGTCAAGATTAATTAATTAGTTAATTAATTATACGAAATGTTCGTATTGGGCTTTTAAGTTGGTTTTAGGGCTTCGGGGCCCAAAAGTGTTTTGGTCCACAAGGCCCATTATGTTTAAGTTGTATGACAACTAAAACAAAATGGGCAATAAGCCCAATAACCATATAGGCCAACCATTTAGGGTGAGGGTATGCAAGTTTGCTTAATTGCAAGTTTGCCACTCACCTAAGAAATGAAGTATAAATTCATCTTTATAGCTTTGTTTTCAATTAGGGTTTTCTAAGCTACTTGGGGATAGTTATCTAGCAAATTTACTTCCCTAAGTGATCCATTTTCATTCTCACAAATTACATCCTTGGTGAAGAGACATAGAGACATCAAACTTTTGGTGTTTTGGAGAACTAATCCTCAAATCCTCAAAGAAGCAAAGGAGCACTAAAAGGAGGGAAATCACAAGGAAGATCCAAGGAGCAAGGAGGTGACTTGAAGGCCCTCCACTTGGGTGAATCCCTTGTGTAATCAAGGATGAGCTTCAAGGGTAAAGAATCTCTAAATTCTTCATATTCTTTAATGTTGTTAAAGAGTCTTTTGATTCACCATATACTAGGCTTTGAAAGTCATGGGTTTCATGAATTGTTTTTTGGATGCATGCCTACTTTAAAGAGTTAATTGTTAGCATATGTATTCAAATGTTCATACATGTTCTTAGCTAGGACAAAATTTTTCCTTTTAGTGGTATCAGAGCCTAGGTCTAGTGTATGGTGGATCCTTTTGGGTTTTGTGATTTTCATGTTTTATGATTTAAATGTTGTAAATGTTACAAGCTTTGTTCTTGCTTTGAATATAAATTTTGCTAGAAAATTTAGCATCTCAAATGTTGTAGATGTATTTCATTTAAGCATGAATATTGGAACTAAAAATTTGGTGCCATGTATTTTGAGTTTTCATAAGTGTTCTTCAATGTTCTTGGAGTTCTTGCCAAGAACAAAAAGTTTTGAAGTTTTGATTCAAAAAGTTTTATGTTTTTACATAAAGTTTTGATTTAATTTTAGTGGGTGATGGTTAATGATTAAGTAATTTTAATGGGAGACAAACTTTGTTTTAAAGAATGACATAAATCATTTCATACAAAATTTTATTTCATCTTTACCTCACCTAACATAACCCACTTACAAAACTTTGTATAAAATTTGAATTTTACCAATAAAAACCACTTATGGCAGGCCACCCTATTAAATAGGGTATTTTTGGGTGTTTTGTGCACTTACATAAAGTTTTGATACTTTTGTGTATTTGCATTTTGGCCCAAAAGTTTACGTTTTTACGTTAAGGTCCAAAAACTTTAAAGGACAAATTGTTTTGCTCCTTTAATGATGTTTTTGACATTATTAAAAATGTTTGGGTTCTAAGTTGTAATTACATGAAGTTGTGGACTCTTGTGTTTTTACAAAGTGACCCCAAAAGTTTTTGTTTTTAGAAAATGGCCCAAATTAGATGAGAACAAAATGGTTTGTCTCTTTAAATGAGAATTGGATTTTCATTTTATTTAGTTTCATTTAAATCAATTCTATGGATCCGAAAACCAATTGTTTTAAAGTTGTTTTCTTAATTAAATGTGTTTGATTAAGAGAAGGGTGATTATGAACCAAATGCCTCGATAATTGAGCTATGTGATTGGCCGCTTTACATTATGAATGTTTGGGCTTGGTAGTGTAGATTTGAATGTAATTTGATTAGTTCAAGATTGTTGTAAATGGACATAAGTCCATCATTTATGTTGTAAAAGGGCATAAGCCCTTATTATTATTTCATGTATTCATTTTGTTTAAATGTATGCAAAATGGAATAGTTGGGTCCAACGCCCAATAGGAAATAACGGTTTAATTGGATTAAACGCGTAACTAAAATCAACAACTACATACCTTAGACCCAAGGTCCAACACAAGGCTCGTGTTGGATCAAATCAAACGGTTCATAATCATCCTAAAACCTAATATGACTATATAGTCCATATGAGGATGCAAAGCATTCGTTAGTAGTTCCATATAGTCTCGCTTGTTTCAACGAAACAGTGGGAGTATTATATACTACTAATTCATATAAACTTGGACCAATGGTTGTGATAGGCCCAAGTTCTTTTAATGTGATTAAAATGTTTTGATGTAGCCCAACGCTATTCCCTCAAACAAATATTTAAGTTGATAAGCGAGAGATGTTTAGAATATCTCTTCGTAGGCCTTCCACCGTGGTGGGTTCCAAGCGTTTGTGACTCATGCACCGGCTTCACCCTATCATGGGGGAGTACAAAGCATGTGCTTATATCCAGGAGGAATCCATATACATATGATGAGGTGAGTGTAGGCAACGAGGATAGCCAACATCGTATCATCGTGAGGCTATTCTTGAACCCCTTCACGAACTAAGCATGGTGGGAATAACTTAAACTAAGTGCAATGGTGCCAACATCGTATCATCGTGAGGCAACATTCTCTAGAGGCCAAACGAGATGGGTAATTACAAAAGGTTGTAAATGAATAATGCGTTATTCTCTCATCATTATTTTTGCTAGCCAACATCGTATCATCGTGAGGTGGGCTTGGTAATGGTGAGTCTCCCATAACCCACTAAGAGTTCAATATAACTCTCGAATTCTATTGAGGGATGTGGAATTTGCCAAAAATGGTGGGTGATACTATTTGATTAAAAGACCCAATCAAAATAGTTTTAAACAACAATGCTAATTCGATTTCTGTTATGTTATGTAGTGAACGACATGCCTAAAATTATACCCACCATTATACTTGACAAAAAGGGCCTAAAGGGCCAACGTTTCCTTGCTTGGTATCGCCACATTGAGAATGTCTCAAAGGTGAAAGACATATTGTATGTACTTAAGCAATCCCCTCCTCATGTACCTCCTACGAAACTAGCTTCAAAGGAGGAGTGTCAAAATTATGTTAGACACTATGAGGATGACTTACAATCCAAATGCTTAATCCTCACTTCACTTAGTGAGGAGCTTATGAAGCTACATAAGCACATGGACACTTCTTGTGCCATGGTTGAAAGTTTGCATAAGATGCATGACATTGAGACTAGTAATGTACGATTCTCAAATATTTGTAGTCTAATGAATGCCAAAATGGCAAAGGGGACATCGGTCCATAAACATGGACAAAAGATGGAAAGGATCTTTCAAGATCTTCAAAGTTTAGGAACTTCCATCGATGGGAAAATGGCCCAAGACTTTTTCCTTGCATCTCTCTCGGATGATTTCACTAAGTTTATCGTAAACTATAAAGTGAATAGATTCGATCATTCTTTGAAAGAGATGATTGACATGTGCTGTAAATTTGAAAAAGGTTTCAAAAAGGACAGTGGGAGTGAGAATGCAATGATAAGGAAAAGGTTGCGTAAGAAGAAGGCAAAGAAATCCAAAGGAACATCCTTTCATTGTGGAAAGGATGAACGTTGGAAGAAGAAATACAGGGTGCGCATTGCGAGCCTTATGACACGGACTTTTGAAGAGACTATTTCTGTCATAGAGAGTGCTTTTACAGTGAGCTCCAATTCCTGGATATTTGATTCAGGCGCTAGTCAACATATCTGTAATACGTTGCAGGGACTAACAGGGAGCAGATCACTGCGCAATGAGGAGATGGTTGTGCGAGTTGGGAACGGCACTAAAATCTCTGCAAAAGCAATAGGCACCTATATGCTTAACCTACCCTCTGGGGAAGTCCTGGAACTTAAAAATTGTTTATATTTTCCTTCATGTATAAAGAATTTGATTTCCATCTCTAAGCTTTTACGAGATGGGCACTCAGTGTTGTTTGACAAAATGAGTTGCACTTTATACTTGAACGGTCGTATTATCTCTCATGGTAATATGATAGAGGGACTTTTTCACCTAGAGACGAATAGTGGGATGCACTGTATTGAAAGCGGGAATACCTCAAAACCCAAAAGGGCTAGAGTAGAAGTTAACCAAGAAAAGATGTGGCATCTTAAACTTGGACATGTGAACCTTGATAAGATTCGCAAGATGTCGAAAGACGGATATTTCCACCCACCGGATGGGTACTTGTGAATGTTGCTTGAAAGGGAAGATGACCAAATCTCCATTTACTGGAAAAGGAGAGCGTGCCACTGAAATTCTAGGGTTAATCCACACTGACGTATGTGGACCTATGTCTACTACGTCGAGAGAAGGCTTCTCATACTATATCACATTCACCGACGATCACTCTCGGTTTGGCTATGTATATCTTATGAAGTACAAGTCAGAATCCTTTGAAAGGTTCAAAGAATTCAAGAATGAAGTTGAGAAGCAAACTGGGAAACAGATAAAAATCCTAAGATCGGATCGAGGGGGTGAATATCTGAGTAATGAGTTCCTAGATTATCTCAAAGAGTGTGGAATAATATCACAGTGGACTCCACCGGGAACTCCACAACTTAATGGAGTTTCTGAAATGAGAAATCGAACCTTGATGAACATGGTTCGTTCTATGATGAGTTCCGCTGATCTACCAGTAACATTCTGGGGATATGCTCTATATACAGCAGCTTACTTGCTTAATAGAGTACCTTCCAAATCAGTTTCACAAACACCCTATGAGATATGGCATGGAAGAAAGCCAAGTCTTAATCATATTAAGATTTGGGGTTGTGAAGCATATGTCAAGAAGCTTGAGGCCACTAAGCTTGAAGCAAGATCAGTAAGATGCTATTTTGTGGGATATCCTAGAGAAACTATGGGATATGAGTTCTACCATCCTGACGACCAGAAAGTCTTTGTCGCCAGAACTGCTAAGTTTCTAGAGGACGAATTTGTTCTCAAATGAACTATAAGCAAACAGATGGAAATTAATGAGATTAATAATGAACCACAAACAAGCACTCGACATATTGACAACCCTGTTCCTGAACCCCTAGCTCCACGTAGATCTGAACGGGTTAGTAAGCCACCTATGAGGTTTGGCTTAAATAATGACTTTGATGAATTGTACCTTTTAGGTGACAATGAAACAAAGGAGGACCCTAGGGACTACACTGAAGCAATGTCCGACATTGATTCAAAGAGATGGCAAATGGACGTGAAGACGGCCTTTCTGAATGGCTACCTACAGGAAGAGCTCTATATGACTCAACCCGAAGGTTTCGTGTCCGAGTCTGAAGAGACTAAGGCATGCAAGCTTCAAAGGTCCATTTATGGACTTAAGCAAGCCTTCAGGAGCTGGAACATTCGTTTCGATACTGAAATCAAAACGTTTGGTTTTACTCAAAACGAAGACGACAATTGTGTTTATCAAAAAGTCGTTGGGGATGCAGTAGTATTCCTAGTGTTATATGTAGATGACATATTACTATTCGGGAATGACACTGCAGTACTTTCTTCTGTAAAAGTGTGGTTGTCTAAAACCTTCCACATGAAAGATTTAGGAGATGCATCTTATGTACTTGGGATAAAGCTCTATCGTGATAGATCCAGAAAATTAATTGGATTATCCCAATCGATGTACATTGATAAGGTGCTAAGTAGGTTCCAGATGGAACAATCTAAGAAAGGTTTTCTTCCTGTGAGACATGGAATTCACCTTTCTAAGTCCATGGGACCTAAGACTCCTGAAGAGATACGGCTAATGAATGAAATTCCTTATGCTTCCGCCATAGGGAGTCTCATGTATGCCATGATATGCACAAGGCCTGATATCGCGTATGCTGTGAGCATTACTAGTCGATATCAATCTAACCCAGGATCAGAACACTGGGCAGCTGTCAAGACGGTCCTTAAGTACTTAAGAAGAACTAAGGACATGTTCCTCGTTTATGGAGGAGCAGCAGAGTTGCGAGTGGAAGCCTATACAGACGCAGATTTCCAATCTGACGTCGATGATAGAAGTTCCAACTCCGGATATGTATTCACTCTGAATGGTGGGGCTGTCAGTTGGAAAAGCAAGAAACAAAGTGTAATTGCTGATTCCACGACAGAGGCTGAATATGTCGCTACAGCTGAAGCCGGCAAAGAAGCGTTCTGGATGAAAAAGTTCATTACTGAACTTGGAGTGGTTCCAACCATCACATCACCAGTAACTTTGTACTGTGATAATAGTGGGGCGATAGCTCAAGCCAAGGAACCCAGGGCTCATCAAAAGAACAAGCATTTTGATAGGCGCTTTAATATCATAAGATGATATGCTGCCGAGGGGAAAGTCAACATCCTCAAAGTTGCTTCAGCCGATAACGTAGCAGATCCACTGACAAAGCCAATGACTCAAATCCAGCTTGATCGTCATATGGATAAGATGAGTATTAGATACATGGGAGGATGGCTTTGAGTGCAAGTGGGAGATTGTTGGAAGTATGCCCACAAAGCCACTCATTTGATGTAATAGCTTTTTGGAATACTTAATATGTTAAACTTTTATATGTTTAACGGAAGGGCAATACTTATTGTTAATCACTATTT
Source organism: Malus fusca (assembly GCA_035220775.1). Taxonomy (NCBI): domain Eukaryota; kingdom Viridiplantae; phylum Streptophyta; class Magnoliopsida; order Rosales; family Rosaceae; genus Malus; species Malus fusca. Next base: position 31,594,378 of record CM069072.1, on the reverse strand, counting down.
ATTGAATCATGTGTTTAATCAATAAGAGAATCCAATGGATGTATTTGACATAAGAGATAAGTGATCTAATGAGTTAGATTAAGGAGACATTTCTCTTATGTTCATTCCTAAAACGTTCCTAGCCATAGGATTGCCAATTGGGCATTGACAATCCGCTAAGGTTAGTATGTGTTATGTTGACTCAAACGTGAGTATGAACTAGTCTCAAGTCATTTGGTGTTGGACACTAAGACAAACACATAGGTGCTCGAAAGAGTAATCGAGTACACTGAACTGCGATTAATGAGAGTTCAAACATACATGTCATGTACGAACTCTAAGGTTACAATATGCAAAGTAGTCCTTAGACCTGAGGCATCATAGATGTCTAATGGTTAGGTCCTTGATCTTTGATCATGACAAAGGCATTCCCTCGGATTGTCCACGGCATTGTTGGGGTCATGTGATCTAGTCATGTAGGCATATGAATGCACAACAAGGGATCTCTAACCTTCCATGGTGGAAGGAGTATACTCTAAAATATGATTCTAAAGTCTTTGGCCAAAGCAAATGAATATGACTAAGGAAGATGTTCCAAATCATATTCAAGGGAATCATATAAGAAAGTATCACATTGGATAGTAGACATGAAACAAACTATCACTTAAAACAATGTGGTTAAGAGTATTGTATTAGAGAAGGACCGTATTGCATTGTAATTGTAACTGGATAGGTTCTCCAACCAATTCTACTTAGCTTGGGTAACCATGACATACTGCTAGGTGTCACTCATGGTTTGTGGAAGCCCTATTGATTAGCAAACACTAATCATCAAAAAGGGAGAATTGAAATGTGGTTTCAATTCACAATCGATAGTTAAGAGTAACATCGCCCACTGCCTCGCTAATTGGAACCTAATGGATCGCACACCAAATAAGGATATATGTGAAGCAATTAAATGAAATGGATAAGCAATTAAATGGTTTAATTGAAGAATGGTCAAGATTAATTAATTAGTTAATTAATTATACGAAATGTTCGTATTGGGCTTTTAAGTTGGTTTTAGGGCTTCGGGGCCCAAAAGTGTTTTGGTCCACAAGGCCCATTATGTTTAAGTTGTATGACAACTAAAACAAAATGGGCAATAAGCCCAATAACCATATAGGCCAACCATTTAGGGTGAGGGTATGCAAGTTTGCTTAATTGCAAGTTTGCCACTCACCTAAGAAATGAAGTATAAATTCATCTTTATAGCTTTGTTTTCAATTAGGGTTTTCTAAGCTACTTGGGGATAGTTATCTAGCAAATTTACTTCCCTAAGTGATCCATTTTCATTCTCACAAATTACATCCTTGGTGAAGAGACATAGAGACATCAAACTTTTGGTGTTTTGGAGAACTAATCCTCAAATCCTCAAAGAAGCAAAGGAGCACTAAAAGGAGGGAAATCACAAGGAAGATCCAAGGAGCAAGGAGGTGACTTGAAGGCCCTCCACTTGGGTGAATCCCTTGTGTAATCAAGGATGAGCTTCAAGGGTAAAGAATCTCTAAATTCTTCATATTCTTTAATGTTGTTAAAGAGTCTTTTGATTCACCATATACTAGGCTTTGAAAGTCATGGGTTTCATGAATTGTTTTTTGGATGCATGCCTACTTTAAAGAGTTAATTGTTAGCATATGTATTCAAATGTTCATACATGTTCTTAGCTAGGACAAAATTTTTCCTTTTAGTGGTATCAGAGCCTAGGTCTAGTGTATGGTGGATCCTTTTGGGTTTTGTGATTTTCATGTTTTATGATTTAAATGTTGTAAATGTTACAAGCTTTGTTCTTGCTTTGAATATAAATTTTGCTAGAAAATTTAGCATCTCAAATGTTGTAGATGTATTTCATTTAAGCATGAATATTGGAACTAAAAATTTGGTGCCATGTATTTTGAGTTTTCATAAGTGTTCTTCAATGTTCTTGGAGTTCTTGCCAAGAACAAAAAGTTTTGAAGTTTTGATTCAAAAAGTTTTATGTTTTTACATAAAGTTTTGATTTAATTTTAGTGGGTGATGGTTAATGATTAAGTAATTTTAATGGGAGACAAACTTTGTTTTAAAGAATGACATAAATCATTTCATACAAAATTTTATTTCATCTTTACCTCACCTAACATAACCCACTTACAAAACTTTGTATAAAATTTGAATTTTACCAATAAAAACCACTTATGGCAGGCCACCCTATTAAATAGGGTATTTTTGGGTGTTTTGTGCACTTACATAAAGTTTTGATACTTTTGTGTATTTGCATTTTGGCCCAAAAGTTTACGTTTTTACGTTAAGGTCCAAAAACTTTAAAGGACAAATTGTTTTGCTCCTTTAATGATGTTTTTGACATTATTAAAAATGTTTGGGTTCTAAGTTGTAATTACATGAAGTTGTGGACTCTTGTGTTTTTACAAAGTGACCCCAAAAGTTTTTGTTTTTAGAAAATGGCCCAAATTAGATGAGAACAAAATGGTTTGTCTCTTTAAATGAGAATTGGATTTTCATTTTATTTAGTTTCATTTAAATCAATTCTATGGATCCGAAAACCAATTGTTTTAAAGTTGTTTTCTTAATTAAATGTGTTTGATTAAGAGAAGGGTGATTATGAACCAAATGCCTCGATAATTGAGCTATGTGATTGGCCGCTTTACATTATGAATGTTTGGGCTTGGTAGTGTAGATTTGAATGTAATTTGATTAGTTCAAGATTGTTGTAAATGGACATAAGTCCATCATTTATGTTGTAAAAGGGCATAAGCCCTTATTATTATTTCATGTATTCATTTTGTTTAAATGTATGCAAAATGGAATAGTTGGGTCCAACGCCCAATAGGAAATAACGGTTTAATTGGATTAAACGCGTAACTAAAATCAACAACTACATACCTTAGACCCAAGGTCCAACACAAGGCTCGTGTTGGATCAAATCAAACGGTTCATAATCATCCTAAAACCTAATATGACTATATAGTCCATATGAGGATGCAAAGCATTCGTTAGTAGTTCCATATAGTCTCGCTTGTTTCAACGAAACAGTGGGAGTATTATATACTACTAATTCATATAAACTTGGACCAATGGTTGTGATAGGCCCAAGTTCTTTTAATGTGATTAAAATGTTTTGATGTAGCCCAACGCTATTCCCTCAAACAAATATTTAAGTTGATAAGCGAGAGATGTTTAGAATATCTCTTCGTAGGCCTTCCACCGTGGTGGGTTCCAAGCGTTTGTGACTCATGCACCGGCTTCACCCTATCATGGGGGAGTACAAAGCATGTGCTTATATCCAGGAGGAATCCATATACATATGATGAGGTGAGTGTAGGCAACGAGGATAGCCAACATCGTATCATCGTGAGGCTATTCTTGAACCCCTTCACGAACTAAGCATGGTGGGAATAACTTAAACTAAGTGCAATGGTGCCAACATCGTATCATCGTGAGGCAACATTCTCTAGAGGCCAAACGAGATGGGTAATTACAAAAGGTTGTAAATGAATAATGCGTTATTCTCTCATCATTATTTTTGCTAGCCAACATCGTATCATCGTGAGGTGGGCTTGGTAATGGTGAGTCTCCCATAACCCACTAAGAGTTCAATATAACTCTCGAATTCTATTGAGGGATGTGGAATTTGCCAAAAATGGTGGGTGATACTATTTGATTAAAAGACCCAATCAAAATAGTTTTAAACAACAATGCTAATTCGATTTCTGTTATGTTATGTAGTGAACGACATGCCTAAAATTATACCCACCATTATACTTGACAAAAAGGGCCTAAAGGGCCAACGTTTCCTTGCTTGGTATCGCCACATTGAGAATGTCTCAAAGGTGAAAGACATATTGTATGTACTTAAGCAATCCCCTCCTCATGTACCTCCTACGAAACTAGCTTCAAAGGAGGAGTGTCAAAATTATGTTAGACACTATGAGGATGACTTACAATCCAAATGCTTAATCCTCACTTCACTTAGTGAGGAGCTTATGAAGCTACATAAGCACATGGACACTTCTTGTGCCATGGTTGAAAGTTTGCATAAGATGCATGACATTGAGACTAGTAATGTACGATTCTCAAATATTTGTAGTCTAATGAATGCCAAAATGGCAAAGGGGACATCGGTCCATAAACATGGACAAAAGATGGAAAGGATCTTTCAAGATCTTCAAAGTTTAGGAACTTCCATCGATGGGAAAATGGCCCAAGACTTTTTCCTTGCATCTCTCTCGGATGATTTCACTAAGTTTATCGTAAACTATAAAGTGAATAGATTCGATCATTCTTTGAAAGAGATGATTGACATGTGCTGTAAATTTGAAAAAGGTTTCAAAAAGGACAGTGGGAGTGAGAATGCAATGATAAGGAAAAGGTTGCGTAAGAAGAAGGCAAAGAAATCCAAAGGAACATGCTTTCATTGTGGAAAGGATGAACGTTGGAAGAAGAAATACAGGGTGCGCATTGCGAGCCTTATGACACGGACTTTTGAAGAGACTATTTCTGTCATAGAGAGTGCTTTTACAGTGAGCTCCAATTCCTGGATATTTGATTCAGGCGCTAGTCAACATATCTGTAATACGTTGCAGGGACTAACAGGGAGCAGATCACTGCGCAATGAGGAGATGGTTGTGCGAGTTGGGAACGGCACTAAAATCTCTGCAAAAGCAATAGGCACCTATATGCTTAACCTACCCTCTGGGGAAGTCCTGGAACTTAAAAATTGTTTATATTTTCCTTCATGTATAAAGAATTTGATTTCCATCTCTAAGCTTTTACGAGATGGGCACTCAGTGTTGTTTGACAAAATGAGTTGCACTTTATACTTGAACGGTCGTATTATCTCTCATGGTAATATGATAGAGGGACTTTTTCACCTAGAGACGAATAGTGGGATGCACTGTATTGAAAGCGGGAATACCTCAAAACCCAAAAGGGCTAGAGTAGAAGTTAACCAAGAAAAGATGTGGCATCTTAAACTTGGACATGTGAACCTTGATAAGATTCGCAAGATGTCGAAAGACGGATATTTCCACCCACCGGATGGGTACTTGTGAATGTTGCTTGAAAGGGAAGATGACCAAATCTCCATTTACTGGAAAAGGAGAGCGTGCCACTGAAATTCTAGGGTTAATCCACACTGACGTATGTGGACCTATGTCTACTACGTCGAGAGAAGGCTTCTCATACTATATCACATTCACCGACGATCACTCTCGGTTTGGCTATGTATATCTTATGAAGTACAAGTCAGAATCCTTTGAAAGGTTCAAAGAATTCAAGAATGAAGTTGAGAAGCAAACTGGGAAACAGATAAAAATCCTAAGATCGGATCGAGGGGGTGAATATCTGAGTAATGAGTTCCTAGATTATCTCAAAGAGTGTGGAATAATATCACAGTGGACTCCACCGGGAACTCCACAACTTAATGGAGTTTCTGAAATGAGAAATCGAACCTTGATGAACATGGTTCGTTCTATGATGAGTTCCGCTGATCTACCAGTAACATTCTGGGGATATGCTCTATATACAGCAGCTTACTTGCTTAATAGAGTACCTTCCAAATCAGTTTCACAAACACCCTATGAGATATGGCATGGAAGAAAGCCAAGTCTTAATCATATTAAGATTTGGGGTTGTGAAGCATATGTCAAGAAGCTTGAGGCCACTAAGCTTGAAGCAAGATCAGTAAGATGCTATTTTGTGGGATATCCTAGAGAAACTATGGGATATGAGTTCTACCATCCTGACGACCAGAAAGTCTTTGTCGCCAGAACTGCTAAGTTTCTAGAGGACGAATTTGTTCTCAAAGGAACTATAAGCAAACAGATGGAAATTAATGAGATTAATAATGAACCACAAACAAGCACTCGACATATTGACAACCCTGTTCCTGAACCCCTAGCTCCACGTAGATCTGAACGGGTTAGTAAGCCACCTATGAGGTTTGGCTTAAATAATGACTTTGATGAATTGTACCTTTTAGGTGACAATGAAACAAAGGAGGACCCTAGGGACTACACTGAAGCAATGTCCGACATTGATTCAAAGAGATGGCAAATGGACGTGAAGACGGCCTTTCTGAATGGCTACCTACAGGAAGAGCTCTATATGACTCAACCCGAAGGTTTCGTGTCCGAGTCTGAAGAGACTAAGGCATGCAAGCTTCAAAGGTCCATTTATGGACTTAAGCAAGCCTTCAGGAGCTGGAACATTCGTTTCGATACTGAAATCAAAACGTTTGGTTTTACTCAAAACGAAGACGACAATTGTGTTTATCAAAAAGTCGTTGGGGATGCAGTAGTATTCCTAGTGTTATATGTAGATGACATATTACTATTCGGGAATGACACTGCAGTACTTTCTTCTGTAAAAGTGTGGTTGTCTAAAACCTTCCACATGAAAGATTTAGGAGATGCATCTTATGTACTTGGGATAAAGCTCTATCGTGATAGATCCAGAAAATTAATTGGATTATCCCAATCGATGTACATTGATAAGGTGCTAAGTAGGTTCCAGATGGAACAATCTAAGAAAGGTTTTCTTCCTGTGAGACATGGAATTCACCTTTCTAAGTCCATGGGACCTAAGACTCCTGAAGAGATACGGCTAATGAATGAAATTCCTTATGCTTCCGCCATAGGGAGTCTCATGTATGCCATGATATGCACAAGGCCTGATATCGCGTATGCTGTGAGCATTACTAGTCGATATCAATCTAACCCAGGATCAGAACACTGGGCAGCTGTCAAGACGGTCCTTAAGTACTTAAGAAGAACTAAGGACATGTTCCTCGTTTATGGAGGAGCAGCAGAGTTGCGAGTGGAAGCCTATACAGACGCAGATTTCCAATCTGACGTCGATGATAGAAGTTCCAACTCCGGATATGTATTCACTCTGAATGGTGGGGCTGTCAGTTGGAAAAGCAAGAAACAAAGTGTAATTGCTGATTCCACGACAGAGGCTGAATATGTCGCTACAGCTGAAGCCGGCAAAGAAGCGTTCTGGATGAAAAAGTTCATTACTGAACTTGGAGTGGTTCCAACCATCACATCACCAGTAACTTTGTACTGTGATAATAGTGGGGCGATAGCTCAAGCCAAGGAACCCAGGGCTCATCAAAAGAACAAGCATTTTGATAGGCGCTTTAATATCATAAGATGATATGCTGCCGAGGGGAAAGTCAACATCCTCAAAGTTGCTTCAGCCGATAACGTAGCAGATCCACTGACAAAGCCAATGACTCAAATCCAGCTTGATCGTCATATGGATAAGATGAGTATTAGATACATGGGAGGATGGCTTTGAGTGCAAGTGGGAGATTGTTGGAAGTATGCCCACAAAGCCACTCATTTGATGTAATAGCTTTTTGGAATACTTAATATGTTAAACTTTTATATGTTTAACGGAAGGGCAATACTTATTGTTAATCACTATTTATTGAATCATGTGTTTAATCAATAAGAGAATCCAATGGATGTATTTGACATAAGAGATAAGTGATCTAATGAGTTAGATTAAGGAGACATTTCTCTTATGTTCATTCCTAAAACGTTCCTAGCCATAGGATTGCCAATTGGGCATTGACAATCCGCTAAGGTTAGTATGTGTTATGTTGACTCAAACGTGAGTATGAACTAGTCTCAAGTCATTTGGTGTTGGACACTAAGACAAACACATAGGTGCTCGAAAGAGTAATCGAGTACACTGAACTGCGATTAATGAGAGTTCAAACATACATGTCATGTACGAACTCTAAGGTTACAATATGCAAAGTAGTCCTTAGACCTGAGGCATCATAGATGTCTAATGGTTAGGTCCTTGATCTTTGATCATGACAAAGGCATTCCCTCGGATTGTCCACGGCATTGTTGGGGTCATGTGATCTAGTCATGTAGGCATATGAATGCACAACAAGGGATCTCTAACCTTCCATGGTGGAAGGAGTATACTCTAAAATATGATTCTAAAGTCTTTGGCCAAAGCAAATGAATATGACTAAGGAAGATGTTCCAAATCATATTCAAGGGAATCATATAAGAAAGTATCACATTGGATAGTAGACATGAAACAAACTATCACTTAAAACAATGTGGTTAAGAGTATTGTATTAGAGAAGGACCGTATTGCATTGTAATTGTAACTGGATAGGTTCTCCAACCAATTCTACTTAGCTTGGGTAACCATGACATACTGCTAGGTGTCACTCATGGTTTGTGGAAGCCCTATTGATTAGCAAACACTAATCATCAAAAAGGGAGAATTGAAATGTGGTTTCAATTCACAATCGATAGTTAAGAGTAACATCGCCCACTGCCTCGCTAATTGGAACCTAATGGATCGCACACCAAATAAGGATATATGTGAAGCAATTAAATGAAATGGATAAGCAATTAAATGGTTTAATTGAAGAATGGTCAAGATTAATTAATTAGTTAATTAATTATACGAAATGTTCGTATTGGGCTTTTAAGTTGGTTTTAGGGCTTCGGGGCCCAAAAGTGTTTTGGTCCACAAGGCCCATTATGTTTAAGTTGTATGACAACTAAAACAAAATGGGCAATAAGCCCAATAACCATATAGGCCAACCATTTAGGGTGAGGGTATGCAAGTTTGCTTAATTGCAAGTTTGCCACTCACCTAAGAAATGAAGTATAAATTCATCTTTATAGCTTTGTTTTCAATTAGGGTTTTCTAAGCTACTTGGGGATAGTTATCTAGCAAATTTACTTCCCTAAGTGATCCATTTTCATTCTCACAAATTACATCCTTGGTGAAGAGACATAGAGACATCAAACTTTTGGTGTTTTGGAGAACTAATCCTCAAATCCTCAAAGAAGCAAAGGAGCACTAAAAGGAGGGAAATCACAAGGAAGATCCAAGGAGCAAGGAGGTGACTTGAAGGCCCTCCACTTGGGTGAATCCCTTGTGTAATCAAGGATGAGCTTCAAGGGTAAAGAATCTCTAAATTCTTCATATTCTTTAATGTTGTTAAAGAGTCTTTTGATTCACCATATACTAGGCTTTGAAAGTCATGGGTTTCATGAATTGTTTTTTGGATGCATGCCTACTTTAAAGAGTTAATTGTTAGCATATGTATTCAAATGTTCATACATGTTCTTAGCTAGGACAAAATTTTTCCTTCAAATGGAAGAGAGGGGTTTGGGGTGTCCTTTTTTCATTTTTTAGAACACAAGGGTGATGGTGATGATGTTTTGTTGTTGTTGTGGTGTTGATGATGAAGGAGATGAGGGTGCTGGTGTGTGTGTGTGTGTGTGTGTGTGTGAAGCTCTGGCAGAAGGATAGTGCAGGGAGAGAGAGCACAGGGAAAGGGAAGAAAGAGAGGACTGAGAGGGAAGAGATAAGAGAGACTCAGGGGGCAAAAATCAGGGGTAGGCCCTTTGGGCTCACCAATTAAGACCCAAAAACCATTTTAAAAGCAAGATAAACTTAAACTTAGTGAAAATACAATTTAAATTAGGGATGGGTGTAACAATCTACCCCCCTTAAAAGAATTTCGTCCCCGAAATTTAAAATCACATACTAAACTGAAATAGAAAGAATAATATATGTATAAAGAGAAATCAAGTTAGAGTGGGTGCATCAAAGAGAATATGCCACATCGTCACGAGCGGTTTACAAAATCCTCTATCATGCCTCCAAGCTCTTACTTTCTTCCCCATCAGTGTAAAAGTAGAAAACATACTTTAATAAGATATAAAGTCGAAAACATATATTGACGTAAGGTCAAAAATAAGTACACAAAATACTATAGCGTCAAAAATAGATATGTACTAACATATAGGTTGAAAATTCGAGCTGAACTTAAAATTGAAAACGGAAAACACTTTCCTCAAAACATTTGTAACGACAAAAAAACAATTAACTAAATTAAAGGAAGTTAAAATACTTACTGAAAATCAAGAATGGGTCTCGCCTAAGCATACGAAACGTCACGCACTTCGAGAACATGAGTCTTTGGTTAGAGTCCCAAGAATAACAATTTCGTGACAGCTGCTGCAAACGAATCTTCTTGCCCACTTGCTTAACGAACCCAACGAATAAGTTTTTGATACCACAGTCGGCCGCCCGCGATATTGATCACACATTTGTTGTCTCGGTGAGCAAGCAGTAATTTCTTGAGGGTGCATAATTTCACATGTCGTAAATTTGATCCTCCGAATACAAGCTCGCACAACTCCTATATCCACCAGTGTTACCTGTAGAAACTCTCGTACCATGTCGCAACAGTGCCATACCCCAAACCAAACAAAACAGAAACTGTCGTCGTAATGATTCCATCTAGCACCAAGCATACCATCTTCCTCAGTTCTTCCAAAAGTGACCAACTACTTCAAAATTTTGCCAGTAAAGAACCCATTTGAAAACTGCACCTTGAGATTTAAGAGAAGTGGCTACCATGTTAGTAGTAGACCCAAAAGCTCGAACCAAGCAAGCAGAAAGCGAGAAGTCATCTTCCTCAACACGCAGTATTCTTTGGGAACTGTTGCGATGCTCAAACCACCTTTCCATTTTTGCTTAGTTGCAGATTTCTAGTCAACCAAGGTCAAAGTTGGTGGAAAGAAGGAAGAAGAAGTCGTAAGTGGTCAAACTAAAAATCCCATGAGAGTACACACATTTCGAGATAAGTGTAAATATGTTCCAATTCTCGCCTCGATCGTGATGTGGTGCCATCCCAGAATGCACCAAACAGATTTGCTATAAGTGTTTCGACAACCACGTACTCATAACAATAAGGTTCAGAAGTGAAGCAATGGAAATATGCGTTGAGACTAACACATATCGTTGGAAAATAACCGATGTGATGCGCATGAATTATAGTAAGATGGTGATACAATCCGCTGACCTTTTGTACTAAAACCTTCATCCAACTCTTACTAAAAGACAGCTCGAACTTCACGCCCACGTGCTCGCGAACTGAAGGATCCTGGTGCGAGGTAGTGGAAAGTTGCGTTGAGGCGAACACATCACATCATCAAAAAGGTCTACCAGAGTACGATATAATGGTTATGAATTGTAGCAAGATAATGAGCGGTGACCATTCATTTCAGCGGAAAGATAGTGATGCAATCTGTTGATCAGTTGCACTACAATCTTCACCAATCCCTTACCAATAGACGGCTTAAACCTCATACCCACGTGGAACTCTTTCTAGTAAGTATGATAAGCCTGTGAAAAAGTTATGCTCCTATCATTCATGTTGGAATCGACATGAACTGGGTGCACACTTTCGCTGAAACGATCGATCATGAATTCTTCACTGATTGAGCGAGAAACCATGCCGAGAAGGCTGCAAGAACACTCAAGAATTTGAGGGTCCAACAAGTCCATTAAATTTAGAGTACGAGATATCGAGATTTGAACTTGAAACCATGCTAAGAACAAATGTTGTTTTTTTTTTACACCCGCCGTGTAATGTTCCGACATGATCCAGTTTTACCTTGAGAAACAAACAAGTGAAGGAAAATGAATATACAGAAATAAAAGTCACTGTCTATGATTATTTGGTTAATCATCACAGTAAGATCGACTGGTTTCTTAGCCAAAAGGAAACAGGTCTAAGATCAAGAATAGTTAAGAACTATTAATAAGATTTGACGAGGCCAAAGACATTTCAAAAATCACAATGCTTTGTGAGAGCTGTTTCAAAGTTCAAAAAATTAAACCTCTAAATTAACAGAATGACAAAGAAGAAAGATACAAAACAGTATGTGTATGCATGCAATGACACGATTGGCTACCTTAAAGTGATTCTCTTGAGCAAACCAAAGCTCAATGAGTCCAGAGAATTTCAGAGCAAGTTCGATCTTCATACAATGATGAATATGGTGGAGTCTCAAGCCATTACACTGAACATTTCAAAGCTGAACAGCTAGTGGACAAGAGCACTGATAAATTGGGCTATAAGCAAGATGCTAAGTTCACCTCTATCGAAAAGTACGAGGACAAGGAGCTAGGGTTTACCGCCAAGTATCAGACCCAGGTGAAGTTCAAGGAGTTTGTTTATCCAAACAAGACTGGATCTTCATCATCCAAATCCAACTACAACAACAAGAATCGCAACTCCATTTTGGGGAATTAATGAGAATATCGTCTGCTACCGAGGAGTTTCCCAAGAAAAGAAATTAATGTAAACGAAGTCAACACTCGAAGAATTTAATGTGAAGCTGATGGTCAAAAGTTAGTGAACTTGACTTCGCTATTTTAGTAAGCAAGAAGGTTATCGATAAAACAATCACCGAGAATTGTTATAAAGATTCACATGAATTTCTTCAGTGGTAATGAGTCTGAGAACATTGATTTGCTCCCACTAACTACCACTTACTAACCGTCATCACAACTAGCACTTACTCGCTTTCTCTAACACACACTTCGAAAGTTTCGAGTAATTTCTAAAGAGATACGACTATGCCTGCCATTTCTAGGGAACGCATGTCGCAGAGTACAACACCGCTTCAGAACTCCAGTTGGTCTTAGTCAATTCGTACTGCCAAGATTTTTTCGCTTCCCAATACTCCTAAGTAGATCCAACTCCGTCCGCAATCCCTAGGGAACGCATGTTGCCGAGTATCGATCTGATGTTGAAAGTCGTCCAACAAATCAAACACATCACCGATGAGGCACAATCCCGACACGAATTCTTGTATATCAACCAGAAGATGACAATTCAAACAGAGAAAGATTCGCATAACTGTGCCGAATGGCACCAAATCTGGAAGTCGTGACATCCAAATGACGTCATGACAGACACACTACTACAGTAAGAAAAGATCCTAAGTATGCTCTGAACAAACCACGCTCTGATACCAATCTGACACGCCCCGATCCCGATATTTCCCAAATACCAGGATAAGCACGTGATGGCTGACACCCAAGGGTGACGAAAGCCATTTATTGAATGCAAATGCTGAGAATAAGGAGTAAATAAGACTTATAAATATAAAAGACTAATGAATATGCATTTCAAGAACGTGTTCAGAGCATACAACTAACTAAAATACTAAAAGAAATAATATAAAATTGAATGAACAAGAAATGAGTCCTACACCGAGAGGACTCGAAGATACCGATGCGGAAGTGCCTGGACGCCGGGATTGTATGCCTCGATTCTAAGTCCTGAAGGGGGCGCAAAACAAACATAAGTGAACCAAGTTGATATATATATATATATATATATATATATATATAGTAAAACAGTTATCAATGTACTAACCCCCATATTTTATGAAAACACATATATAATGATAAACATAGGTTTTCCAAAACCTAGCATGCCGTGCAATATCTCAAATCATAACTTGTATGTATAATAATCGCTAGTGAATGTCCGATAACCCCCAGGCCCCATGCCAGCTCCCCGTCTCTGAGCAGACAGTCAGAGGAAAATACACTTCAGGCCCCATGCCGGCTCCCCGTCCCTGTGCTAAATAGTCAGAGGAAACACACTCCAGGCCCTATGCCAACACCAAACCGTCGCCCGGGACGGACCGGAATCAATCCCTACATCCCGTAGCAGAATGGACCACTAGGTAAGTACAAAACCATTGAACATATATATATTGAAAAGCAACTTCATAGTATAAAGTCATTCATCATCTATACTATAAAGAGGTGTTCGAAACATGTTCTAAATATCATATCGTCATCCATCGGATATTCTATAAGAACATGGGTTATAGGAAAAATAGTAATAATTCAAAATAGCCTCAGTAAGCATGTTATCTTAAAGTGTTTCATAGAACATAATCATTAAATCATGATTTTCCATGTATGCATTTCTACTATTAAAACATGCATTTTTAGAAGGGGTCCACTCACAGTACTTCGCCGCCGAAGTGCCACGCAACCTATCGAAGAAGGAACGCCACAGATAATTGCCCCTCACACGACGTCTAACTCGCCATGGTTTGGCCAAAAAACACCTCGAAAGTGGCGGTGCTCGCCGAAAAATTTGGAAAAGCTTTCCCGAGCTATTTTCAATGTTGAAAAATCAAGAGACTCATCGGGGAAGACGATGAACAGTACCGGCCGAATGGAAGAGAGGGGTTTGGGGTGTCCTTTCTTCGTTTTTTAGAACACAAGGGTGATGGTGATGATGTTTTGTTGTTGTTGTGGTGTTGATGATGAAGGAGATGAGGGTGCTGGTGTGTGTGTGTGTGTGAAGCTCGAGCAGAAGGAGAGTGCAGAGAGAAAGAGCACGGGGAAAGGGAAGAAAGAGAGGACTGAGAGGGAAGAGATAAGAGAGACTCAGGGGACAAAAATCAGGGGTGGGCCCCTTGGGCTCACCAATTAAGACCCAAAAACCATTTTAAAAGCAAGATAAACTCAAACTTAGTGAAAATACAATTTAAATTAGGGGTGGGTGTAACATCTCACCCGCTTTGCTACACAACTCATGTCCAGCTTGTATAATCAATTATTTCAAGTACCATGAAGATGTCGACCAAAATAAGATATATTGTATATTTAGGAAAACTCAGCTCCCATCCTTGTACTAGATTTGCTTAAAACATTATAATATATAAGTTTTGACAGTAATTGCACGCTGGAAAGGCCTCCGATTTCTGTAATCCAACACATGGATGCTTAATAAAGACATTGGACAATGGACACACCACTGCAAACAATTCTTCACATTAGCATGCAAAAGAGAAATATTACAATCTAAAGAAAAGGGCTACTAGTACTAGTCAAAGTGAATCAAGTGACTTGTACCAAGCGAAAAAACTTTCATACAACGATGATATCATGTAATTGATATCTTGAGTTAATCATGTTAAGAGAGGTCGGTGAATCAAATCAATTGTGTAACAAATGATCATTGCATTGATTTTGTCTTTATTTCTTTTACATGACATTATGTAAGAAAATTAACATTCACAAACAATGCGTTATCGATTTGATACACCATCATTGTATCATTTTTGATATAAGCTTCTCTCCTATGAATACGTACATATATATTCATACATTGAGATTTAATATTGTCCACACTTCACACCACATTGTTCTCCTATATTTGCTCTCTCGTGTTCTGATTTTGCGATACAGCCTTCTCGTATCTGAAGGAGAAGCAAAAGGGGCAAATCATTTTAAAGCGAAAGAAAAGGGTTTTGCTTTCATTAAGTCCAATTATAAATCCAATATGCGAGAGATTTCACGAAAACAAAATTCGATACATCAAACGTCACAGTAAAAATTCTTGTATTCCGATACTTCGTTACCAAACCGTGTTTCTAAAATCCAACTTAGAATAAATCATGCACAAGTTCCGATGAATGTGCATGTGCTTGGTCCGTTTCTCTGTAAAGTTCATGTGCTTCAGTGCATGGGCTACACGTCGAAATTTCAACTCTCTCCACGCAGGCATAGCAGCAATATATTTCATTTTCTTGTTTTTTCTTCAGATTTGACCTGATTTAATTTGAGTTTGACCAAACTAGACCTTCATTTGCTTACTTAAACTTTGATTAACTTTTGATTTGTTATCTACTAAATTTACTAATTACTTGTATTGCAGAGATAAAACCCATCTGCTTAGTTTAATCCCATTGTTGATACATAATTAAAGGCTCTTCTTTTGTCTTTGAGATCTCTTTTGTTAGAAGCAAAACCTAGTGGACAAATCAGCCCAAAGGGAGGTGACCTGTCATCTGTTCATTGTTCGATGCATATTATCAAACTTGAAAGTGCAAGCAATTCATTGAATTAACACTCAAATGAGAGATTTTTTTTAGTGTGACTGGTATACTGGGTGGTACACCACGTGTTATTAAACAAATGGTGTGATATGTGTGTTAAAAAGTTAATAACTTAAAAAATAAATTTCCCACCATTTCTATTAAAACACGTAGTGTACCACTTGTGTTCTCGTCACAACTAAAAATTTCTCCACTCAAAGGTAATTAAGTGACCTGAGTTAGACCAGTTTGAGAGAATAGTGTCTTCGTCATTTTACATTCATGTTTAAATTTGTTTGTACGTTAGTAATTTATATCAGTTTATCATGATAGTGTGCTTGTCAAAATTTAAATTTCTCTTCCGATAAATTAGAGTTATATTCATTTTAATTTGTTTAGAGATTGAAAAATAATGTGTATATGTGTTGCATTCGAGTTCAAATCTTTCTCTCACAAATTAATCATTCATGCTAATTTATCAAAATAATGTGTTCGTGATCATGTCTCCCTCCTCTTATATCTGAGTATAAGATCCTCTCCTAAAGAAACTCAAAGGTGAAATAGACAAATACTTAACATACCTCAAGAAGCGCGAAGCCTCACCACCTTTCATTTCCCACAGCCACCACCAAATGGATCCACCGCCACTCCCGCCTCTCCCCACCACAATCACCACCACAGCAATTCCGGCAGCCACCAGCATGCAACTCAACTACCCTGACTCCGTCGACTCCTCCCCACGCTCCCGCAATGCTGACACCTGGGACGACCCCCTCCCTCAAGTCCCCGGCGCCAAGCTCCGCCTCATGTGCAGCTACGGCGGTCACATCATTCCCCGCCCGCACGACAAGTCCCTCTGCTACGTCGGCGGAGAAACCCGCATGTTCGTCGTCGAGCGCCACTCCTCTCTCTCTGACCTCTGCTCCCGCCTCTCCCGAACCCTCCTCAACGGCCGCCCCTTCTCCCTCAAGTACCAGCTCCCCACCGAAGATCTCGACTCCCTTATCTCCGTCACCACCGACGAAGATCTCGACAACATGTTCGAAGAATACGACCGCACCTCCTCCGCCTCCCCCCTCAAGCCTTCCCGCCTCCGATTGTTTCTCTTCTTCGCGAAGCCGGAAGCCGCCGCCTCGATGGGTGCTCTGCTCGACGACGCAAAGTCCGAGTCTTGGTTCGTCGACGCGCTGAACGGATCGGGTTTTCCGAGGAACCTGTCGGATTCCGCCACCATGGATTACTTGCTGGCGGGGAGTGAGAATTCTTGCAATGATTTGGAGGCGCAAGGCGACTTCTTCGGAGGCAACAACAAACAGGACAACAACAATGGTTTGATGAAAAATGTTAATAATGTGGCCGGACATGATGGTCATTCGATCAATCAAGAGTCCACCTTCGCCGAGGACAGTACTTCCTCTTTCGGGTTGTCTTCCTCATCGACTTGCTTGTCGAATTTGCCTCCGATTCGGGTTCGAATGGACGAAACTGGTGATAGGTTGATGCAGGGTGGTCAGAGGACTGTTGGGATCGAGGAGCAGTTTGCTCAGATGACTACTAGTTATGCTGCTGCTGCTGCTGCTCCGCCGCCAATGGCGTCGAATTCGGGTGCTTTGCCGCCACCTGGTGCTCAGATGATGAATGTTTCTGGCGTTTCTGGAGAAAATATGAACAGGGTAGATGATGAGAGATCACCAGATCAGAGTATACCGGTCGGATTTCGTAAGCCTCCTCTGCCATTGCCGGTGCAGCCTCTGCAAGTTAATAAGGCTGGCGGCGGAGGAGGAGGTTATAGTTTGCCTTCACCGGATTCAGTTGCAAGGTATGTGCTTTCTCTGTGTGTCAAATATTTGCTTTCCGTAAAGATGATAATTTTGCAAATGTGGGTTAGGCCTGTGTGCCGGCACTTTTCAGCTGACTTTGAATTTTTCGTGTATATTAGAATAGTTTAGAATATCGTTCATACAAAAAATGGACGATAGTTTCGATTTCAAAGTAATTGCCATGAGTATGAACTATGAAGAGACGTGCCTCTATATTTAGGTGTAGATCTCGATGAGTGATTTTATTTTATACAAGCGATATTGGGAAGAGGGAAACCGAACTAGGGAACTCGGGGAAATCGGGATAACTGAGCTACAAGCGGCTTGCAGTTTTCTAATTTTTGCTTTTGGAGTTTGGAGATAATAGTTTGTGTAAATTGGGTTATACTGTTTGTCCACATTGTCCAGTGATAGTAGCATTGCATCCGCAAACTCTCTCTCCAAACCAATGTACTATCAAGAGCAGATTCAAGCTGCAAACAGGGACAACATCAGAGGTCCTGCTAGCCCGAATACACCCAGTGATGCTTCCGATCCGGGATCTCAAAACCAAGTTCAGCAAGTTCAGGATTCCGGGTATGCTATTCCTCAACAATCAGATCAGCAGCAGCAGCAACAACAACAACAACTGCAGCAGCAGCAGCAGCAGCAACAACAACTACAACAGCAGCAGCAGCAACAACAACAACAATATGTCCATGCCAGCACACATTACATGCACCATCCTGCCGGAGGCCAAGTGCCAATACAATCTTACTACACAATGTATGCACCGCCGTCACAGCAACAACGTCATCACCAAATCGATCACCAGCAGTATCCAGTCTATTTGATGCCTGTTGCGCAGTCACAACAATCGTACAACATCCCTTTGCAACCTAACATGTCTGACACAACCGTGGTTGCCTCAAGCCGCTTAACATCCCCCAATGCTGGCTCTGCCGTTTACAAGGACAGTAATATCCCACCTGTTTATCCCACAAAGGCGGCTTCGCCTGAAGTGTCTGCAAGTGTTTATAAAACGGCTGTGCCACAAACTCCAACATTAGTCCAACTTCCTTCTAACCAATACCACCAGCAATACCTGGGGTTCTCTCAAATGCATCACCATCCTTCTCAGTCCGCTGCCATGCCTCCGTCTGCAACCACTAACTACGCTTACGAATACGCCAATCCTCAACATGAACAAGTGTTCTACACACAGCATCAGGCCGCCCCATTGCCTCCTCAATACCAGTCTATGACTCCTGCAGCAGCGGCCGCAGCGGTGGCACTATCAGAAGATTCGAAACAGCAGCTACCGGCATACTCAGCAGATCAGAACCACACAACCATAAGTCATTAGGCATGAATTACTTTAATTTCATATTTGAGTTGCTCTTCTTTTCTTTAATTGATGGCTATATTATCATAGACTTTGCTCGTATGCATAGAATATGATATAATAAAGGGAATAGATTTTCTTCTTCTGACTTAGTTTTATGGGTTATATATTAGAACTGCTGCCCTATGTTGTATGAATAATGAGATTCATGTCCGTGACTACTTGTAAAAGGGGCTTCTCTCCTCAAATGGGACGGACTTACATACACCCCTCGACCCCTCGAACACGACTGTGACGTCTCGGGTCAAGAATACAATATAGCATTGCATCATTAGCACGAAACAGTCGGGCTAGCATGGCAATTGAGGAAGGACTTACGTACACCCCTCAGACGCTACTGTAGCCTCGCACATCAATAGTACAATATCATGTCATTGTGTATCGCTAGTATGTACCGCTTGAAATGTATGCAAGTCCCTCTCCAGACAATTGGCAAAGAAGATGATCGCTTTGGGGCTTCATTTTAATTCAACTAAATAGACAGCTGCTAATGTATGCAGAACATGTAGATAGATATAAAGCCACATGGTCCCCGGCATGGGCGCCTCACATGCATACATGATACATGTACAGGACTGACGCATGCAAGTTGGTGGCGTCGGTATATTATAAAGAACATAAAACTTGAAATATTATATAGGGGCATCTATTAACTGCACTAAGATTCAGATTCTTGACCTTTTTACCATATTTTCTGAAAAGTCAGATGCACTGCTACCTCAGACAATGTCCACATGGTTTAGTACTAATCTAACTGAAGTTAAAGTACTATTTCAGTAGTGTAAAGTATCTGAAATGACTCGGTTTTACTTTGATTTTGTAAAGACTTTTAGTGAAAATGATCTTTGATATTAGCATACCTCATCATTTTAGTCTTTGAGATTTGAAGTCGATAGAATTTGTTCCTGAGTTTGTTAACCGTCAATCATTTTGGTCATTCCGTGAAAAATATTCATTAAATAAGGACAAAATAACAAAAATACCCTCAAATTTTTGTCAAATCA
The DNA here is from genome assembly GCA_035220775.1 of Malus fusca. NCBI lineage: Eukaryota > Viridiplantae > Streptophyta > Magnoliopsida > Rosales > Rosaceae > Malus > Malus fusca. Next base: position 31,574,460 of record CM069072.1, on the reverse strand, counting down.
TTTTGGTGCATTGTTTATTGGATTGAGGAATTTCTGTCATTTTGATCCTTATTTAAAATATATTTTTTTTTCACGGAATGATCAAAATAATTCACAATCAACAAACTCAATGACCACTTCTATCTATTTCAAATCTCATGGACTAAAGTGAGAAGTTAAGCCAATTTCAGAGACCATTTTGACTAAAATTCCATAATGTTCAGATACTATGTAAATATAAAAAAACCCTTGTCATCTCGGATACTCTTTCAATAATGTAAGTTTTACTATTTTAATAGTGTAAAGTATCCGAAATTGCTAAACTTTTGGTCGTTTCCTCCGAACTAGTACATTACCGCTTCGAGTGCAAACCCTGCACTTGAAGTGCATAAACTACCGCTTCAAGCACAAACACAATTTTATTGTTCTACAAGTCTTTGCACTTATCAGTGCTATGCAGCATCAAAGGAAAATCATTAGCTATATAAAATGATCTTAAAAGACCTGAAGATCAACTAATCATGTCTTATCACATAATTATTAAATATATTGACAAAGAAAACCTAAATCGCAAGCTGGAGTAGGAGAGGGAGTGTTTGTGTACTTTGTTATTAAATGTGATGGCAATTAAGCTAGAGGGGGATTCTTTCTCTTCCTAGTCTCCCTTCCTTTCCCTCCCCTCCTATTTAAATAGTTATGGTTAAGTCACGTCAACGTTTTGTGTTATTTTTTTAATAACCAAAAGAAGATAAAAAATAATTTGTGAGATGAGGGGAGAGAAGGGAATGAGAATAGAAAGGGAACTCCGATTAAGCTCGGCTTAATTGGATGCCAAGATTTAAACTTGATCAGGAGGCAGTGATGGACTTAGAACTTCGTGTCGTTATTCATATATCTAGATGTTTTGAGAATGCAGAAACATCTTAGGGGCAAGAGTTGCTAATTGCTTAATTTGTTTATCGTAGATACCTCCTCTGTGGATCTTGGGCTGGAAGGATTTTCTTCTTGGTGCCGTGGCTGAGGATTTGGGGTGTTGGTAGTTACAATTCTGGGATTTTTTGGGGGAGGGGGCTGATGCATGCTGGTGGTATTTGGAGTTCCTGGCAATGATGATTTTGTTTTTTTTAAATTATAATAATTTTTCAGTGCAAGGAAAATTTGAAGAAGAAATATGTAGGGCTATTTCGGAAACAATGGTGGGTGAGAAAAGATGTATTTATTTTTCAACTTTTTATGGTGGCTGTAAATATAAAATAAGTCGGAAAATAAGATATTGGGGTGAGTATAACACGATCCTTGTTTTGTCATTTTGCACGTTTTGTGGATGGTCACATGAGTCATGTAATGAACATGGGCTTTGATTCTATATGGTTCCAATTCAATAAAACTTACAAGCACTTTAGAACGTCACAACTAGCACTTGGTATTATAATGAAACATAAGAGAGGTATATGTAAGTCTAAATTTAAAATATTGAGTCCGATAAGAGAGGTATATGTAAGTCTAAATTTAAAATATTGAGTCCGATTCAGGTCGATTTTTTGGAGAGAATGGTGGGTGTCTGTTCAAAAGCTTAAAGACAAATGAAGGTCGGTGGCTGGCTTGTTTTCACTCGAGCTCAGGATGAGCAGCTCTAACTTCAAACGGTCGCCCCCCACATTTGCTTTGAATACTGCGATCCCAGAGGACCAAATAACCACACAACTCTGAACCTCTCTGCAACTCCTCCTCCTTCACCAATGCGTTCCCCAAACCTCCAAAGACCTCACCTTTAATGGCCGCAGCCTTCCGCCACCTCTCCCTCCCTCCCAAGCTCCCAACTTTCCCACTCCCCACCACTTCCTTAACAAAACCCAGGTTACTAAACTCTCTCTCTCTCTTTCTCTCTCTCTCTCTCTCTCTCTCTCTCTCTCTCTTACACTAACTAACAACTCTGTTTTTCCATTGCAGGACCTTGAAGCTGAAGATCACCTTTTGCCTCACCGTAAAGCAATCAAATGACCAGGGTCTCGCAACCCAAAACGCCGCCGTCGACAACCTCCGCGTGGTCTTCGCCGCAGGCGGCACCGCGGGCCACATATACCCGGCCGTCGCCATAGCCGATGAGCTCCAACTCACAAAGCCCTCCACCAAAATCCTATTTTTAGGCGCACCCAACAGCATGGAAAGCACCGCAGTACCCTCCGCCTGCTACGACTTCGACACCGTGCCTACCGCCATATTGCACCGCCCAATATTCTCCCCCCAGAACCTCCTCCTCCCCTACAATTTGATCAGGTCCGTCGTCCACAGCTACTCAAAGTTGCGCGAATTCGACCCCCATATCGTCATCAGCACCGGCGGGTACGTCTCCTTCTCTACAGGCTTGGCGGCGAAGCTGATTGGCGCCAAGCTTGTGATCCAAGAACAGAACCGCGTTCCGGGAATCGCCAATTGGGTGCTCTCATTTTTTGCAGATATTGTGTTTGTAGTTTTCAATTGCACCATTGATAGCTTCCCGAGTGGTAGGACTAAGTGTGTGGTTTGTGGGAATCCGTTGAGGCTGTCTCTGAAGAAGCAAGTGATTAAAGCCGCGGCCAGGGGGCGGTTTTTCACCAAGGTCGGCGGAGTTGAGGAGTTGGAGAAGGCTAAGGTTCTTTTGGTTCTTGGCGGGTCTTTGGGGGCAAATGCTATTAACATTGCTCTGCTGAATTTGTACTATCAGATGCTGCTGGAGAATGAGGACTTGTTTATCATATGGCAAACAGGAGGCTCACAATGAGATGGAGAGCCTTGTGAAGAATCATCGCCGTTTGCTTTTGACTCCGTAAGTGCTTCTGCCATGCTTAAAAGTTGAAACTTGTAATGGCAGATTCTGTATTCAAAAGATTGGGAAAGAATTTCCTACCAGGGTTTCGTAACGAACTAAGATAATGTTAGTGCTGAGATTGCTTACTTTATGTGACATTCATATTTAAGAATCCTGCTAATTACTTTCTCTTCATCCCGAGAGGGTTAAACTTCGAGAGCGGTAGTGAACTTAGTTTATCTTCCACCTTTGGTCGTGATGTATGTCTCCGTATTTTTGTTGAAAACTTGAAGCTGATGTATCTCTGAATAATGAAGGTTCCTGCATTCGATGGAATTGGCATATGCAGCGGCAGACCTTATTGTTTCTAGAGCTGGTGCAATGACTTGCTATGAGATTTTGGCAACTGGGAAGCCTTCCATTCTGGTACTTTTTAAGTTCTCTAATAAAACATTGGAGTCGGATGCCCTTTATTGCTGGATTGTCTGACCTTCATGATATAAGATCAAATTAACAGTCATTGATTTTTCCTTTTTATCGGTTTTGATCATGTTCTTAATATCCATAATTACGTCAATTGTATTGCTTAAGGGGGAAAATTGATAATCGCTTTTTTGATTTGTAGATACCATCACCGAATGTTGCAGAAGGTCATCAATTCAAAAATGCTTCTTTAATGGCAGACTTAGCAGGTATAAGGGTTATAACAGAAGATGAACTTGATTCAACGACTCTTGGAAGTACAATTGAAGAGATGTTAGGTATGTTTATTTTCTCGCCTAGTGTAGTAGTTTCTTCTGGTGTGGGAATCAGGGAATAATTATTGTTTTCATTGGTCGTGCTGATAGCAACGACAACTTAGTGCCCGTGGAAATAATTAGGATCCCTCACATGTGGACATGTTTTTGAAACACTTCAGATCTTTGAAACACTTACTTACAGTAAAATGGTAATGGCGTTGTGGGATGTTTCATAGTATATAAAATCTTGTTACGCACCTCCGGTTTGTGTATTTCATTTTGTAATGGGAGATGAAGTTATTTGAACTGTGTATGTATTTCACCGATTGTAATGAAAAATATCCGTATTTACCATTATTTCTTTTTTATAGGGGACGAGAGTAAAATGGCAGAGTTGTCCGAGAGGGCTCTGAAAGCTGCAAACTTGAATGCATCTGTAGAGATTGTACAGCATATTCTTTCTCTAGTCAACTTATCAACAACAAGAAGGGAGAAGTAGGTAAGAACTTGAAAGCTGGTTCCTCCGTTTCAAATTATTGCGGTCGACGAAAAACGAGTTAGTTTGTTATACGCGGAAGCTTTGATTGTTTCGTATATAGAACTCGAGGCCGTGAAATTGTCGACGAATGCAGTAAGTAGGCTGAGTTCCTAGCGTTTGTTTTCACCTTCAGCTTTAGCTTTTACCTAAATGATTTGCCAAGTTGTTCCTTAACATTGTTAGGCACTCCATTTTCATGTCTGATTAGAAAAAGAGTAATCCCGTGGAGTGCCTTCTCTCTCTCTACAATTTTAATAAAGCAAATTTTGTATTTGTAATCATTTTTCGTTTTAATAAACCCTTTTTTTTTCCTATATTTCAAGAGCGGGAACTACAAGGGATTTATATCTGAGATCGGTAAGAGCATTCACCCTTGCACTTAGGTCTCGAGTTTGATTTCCCTCTCCCCTAATATCGCATGTGTCGAAAAAAGAGAGGGAATCGGCAACTACTACAAGAACATGCAAATGAAAGTCAACACCCACCCAAGGAGGAGCATTTTGGTCATTTCCCACTTTTGTAATTAAAATATCCTAAAACTAGGGACGGGTCGTAACAGGCACAAAATGTCTTGAAATTGGCATTTTACAGTTTTTCTTGGACAAAATAACTCTCCAACGAAAGAATATAAATTTTTCCACATTCGCCAAAATATCTGGAAAAATGTTTAACTTGTAAATGAGAATTTTACATCTCAAATTTCTCTCTCTCTCTATTGAAGAAGCTGGCACAACCAACAAATGCTTTTCAATTCTCTAAGCAGACATAGTTAGAAGCACTTTTAGTATTATGAAAAAGCACTTCAACTCATCCATAGACAATCCAAACAGGCCGTTAAACTAATATTGGACAAATGAAATACTTAGCACATTGCTAAGAAGAAGAAAGCACGAACTTCCCCGTCAAACATGAAAGGAAGCTTCCCATTCTTATTGTACATAACCAATGCCCAGATTATCTTTCTTCTGGGAAATGCTTTACGCCGTCAAATATTCCGTTCGACCCGACCCGACAAATCGGATAAACAGAAGTGTTCACTCAACAGCAACCATCATTTGAAAACTCAAGCAATCGATGAAGTCATATAAGGCAGGAAAAGCCACATTAACAGAGTGTAACTATATTTTGAGATTGTAATGACCACTGTTCAATTTCATAACACTGAAACTCCAAATTCAAACCAAAGAATGAATGCTTGCCCGTGTATTGAAGCAGACGAAATCTATACACGACGGGAATAACAGCGACCAAAAAACGCCACCACCGAACGGAGATACGGAGAGTTCACCGGCCCTAGCATCTAGATAATGCTTCGACCTTGCAAAATGGGCAAGTATTCTTCTGTGCAAGCCACTGTTTTATACATTGTAGGTGGAAGTTGTGTCCGCAGTGCAGCTTGCCCATCTCGTCATCTGCTTCATACTCCTCCTATACAAGCATTGAGTAATTACGGACTAAGAAAATGAAAAAACCGAAAAAAGGATATAAAGATTTCTCAGAAATGATCGCTAGGGTTTTACAAACTCACCTGACAAATGATGCATTTGCTATCTCCTTTCCCAGATGAATGTGGTGACGCGTCACTTGACATTGGAAGCTTAATCTTCCGAAGGCAGCGGTTAATTTCATCTTCTTTTAATCCAGTACTCACGTAACCAATTCTCTCACCCAACTCAAGCAGTTGCTGTAATCCGCAAAAAACGAAACGAAAACTACGTAAAAATGTAGATACAGAAATGCACACGTTACCAAATTTAGGTAACCAAAAACGCAATCAGGTTTCGAGAAAAAAGAGACAGAGATTTAGTTTGCGAAAAGTAACCTCATATGACATGCTATCGACATCGAGTCTCCAGTCACGAAATCTATCAAGTCTTCCACCCATCATAAGACTACTTTGAAACAGCATAATCTGCAATCACCAAACCGTGAAACATATCGAATGTTAATCTGTTCTTTACAAAAATTCCTTATTAAGACTAATAAAAATCACGATATGCAGCAATACTACACCGGTGAATCGAATATGATTCCGCCATCAAAGCTGCAAGTTGATTACATTGCTTGCCAAACCAAATTTTAGCACCAAACCAGGTGAGACGTATTGAACAAAAGAAAGAGTAAACCAACAGCTCATAAAAAAATAAAAAATAAACCTCTGCAAGGTCTTCGGGGGATGGATGCCGGACATGCCGAAAACACCTACTTCCAAACACCTCCGTTTCACGGCGGCTCGAGACAAAATCCGGTTCGGAATCCAGAAACGAGAGGGTTTCCGGGCTCACGTTTCGCCTTGATAAACAAGGACGCTGCCAACAAGATTAATCAACCAAACAAATTAGATATGAAACAAGAATGAACACATCATACAAGCAGAAAATTAAGTTGGAATTAAGATTAACTTCAGTATTTAGAGAAAAACAAAGAAAAGTCCTACCCTAATACGAAAGCTGAGAAGATTAACACTATCTAATCATAATTATATATCCCGTTTAGTGTGGGATTATAAACTGGGCCGGATCCTAATCAAATTGTAAATTCAAGGCAACTCTCAAGTGCCCAAGAAAAATGAGAAAACCAAACAGATCAAAAGGTCCTAGCTTTACCCAAAAAATTGAGGAAATTAATGAGATAATAATCCTGTGAAGCTCAAAATTTACAGAAAATCAGCTTTAAATAAAAAGGAGTTTTAACGAAACAATATCGGTACTGTTCATTTTTAACGAAAAACTACATTTATACATTTCCCTAGTACTATTCACTATACATTTTAAAAAGACTTTTCGTTAGTTTCCTTAAATAAAATCCTAGTGTATAATCAGAGACCATCATAATAGCCTTAAAAGCTATTAGTTGAGGTCAAGTTAGTTGACTAAGGCAGTATGTCCGTGCCTTCAGACCCAAACAAATCCCCCTCCCTCTCCTTCCTTACGTAAGTTAGAGCAGTTTAAAATATCGACCAGTAACAAAATACCCAAGTTCAAATCCCCTCATAGTTTTGATTGGATTACGATACCGCTCCAATTAAAAAACGGAAAAAACTAGCAATCCCAAATCAAAAAATGGAAAAATCTAGCAATCCCAATTCATGAATGAGAGATTTCGGTGTGCCGAAACAGCTCGGTATGTCAAATATAATAATATAATCGATTGAAAAATTAAAAAATATATATATTCAACCAATCGTATTATGACACTTAATTCACCAGACCATAACGCACATAGAAATGGTTTAGGATTATCTCCCTTCTTTTTTCTATCCCCTTTCATCTTCTCTTCTCAACTTCTCTATCTTGTCTCTTTATAAAAAATTAATATAACAGGTTGATGGGAATTTTGTCATTTTATAAAAAATTAATATAAGATATTGATTGGTATTTTATCTTTTTATAAAAAATTAATATAAATATTAACGTGAGAGAAAAAAAAGGGAAGAAAATCCCATCCCATAGAAATTGTATAAATTAAAAGCATTAAATGACCACATTAACAGCAAAAGTAAAAGCTTTTTTGTTTTTACCTCCCTGTGGCTGCTCATCTTATTATTGTCTCTGCCGGAGACATTCCTCCTCGCCACCACGCAATCCACCGAGCCGGCAGTTTCCGCCGAGAACCCAATTCCGGGGCCGCACCAAACATCCTGAAAATCCATACATGTTGCAGAATTTATACCGAAGGTGGGCCCACCATCACCGACATCCCTGTATTCATTCTTCTCATTGCTTGCGCTGCCCTTGGCGGCGGCGCTCTTCTTCTGCTTTTTCTTCTTCACCTTCTTTCCCTTCCAATCAGCGGAGTTCCGAATCACCTCCGGCACCGAGACTTGCTGCGAGGCGGATGCGGCGCAGCCCAGGCCTCGGAACGTCGACGAGGGAAAGTTTGTCTTTTTCTTGATCGTAAGGCTTGAAGGTAAGGCTTCGTTGTTATCGGTGGTTGTGGTGGTGGTGGTGAAGCTGGAGAGGAGGAGGGAGGAGATGGTGGGTTTACAGCGGGTGGATTGGAGGGGGGAGGTGGCTGGATCCGTATCTGAAATGGGTTGGGTGAATTGGGTTCTGGGTCTTCTCCATTTCATGTGCTCTGCTCCTGCTGTTGAGCTCTCTGTGAGAATAGGCATGGTTGCCTAGAGAGAGAGAGAGTGAGGAGAGAGATAGAGAGAAAAGGAGGAAACTTTGGTTTGGTTTTGGGAGAAAGAATAATGGGGTTGTGAATTGTAGTGGAGACAATATAGAAAAATATAGTATAGAATATGATTTTACTTTCATTAGCTGTTTTTTTTTTAATTTGTTGAGATTAAGTATTTCGACTGCTTTTGTAAAAAGTATTTATACTCTAAAATGCTTTTGTTAGAAGTGTTTTTTTTTTTTTTTTGTCAGAATACTCTAAAGTACTTTGACTATAAGCATAGAAAATATTTATTTAGATAACGTTTTTACTAACATGTAATTTTTAAGGGGTTGTTTTATTGACATTTCATATTTTGTTGATTACATCCCACGTACTAAAAACATCATATATCTACATTTTAAATTAAAAAATATCTTAATACATCCCACATTTTTTCTCAAACTACCCTCACACCCTAAACTCCTCACATACACCCCACATCAAACCCGCGTATTCGTCTTCACAAACTTGTTTCCTCTAGTTTTCTTTTCAATTTTCATATCAGTAACCTATATAATTCTTCAATCTTTCTTTTAGTCGAAATGGGTTTTCATTAAAACAAAGACAAAATGACACAAGCATCACCCAAATTGACTCGAGGGCAAAAAGGTTTACGTCTTGCAGTTGTATGTATATAATATTGAAGTGATAGAGTTTCACATTGAGTTTTCAAACTTTTACGGAAAACATGTTCATTCTTTTCTGGAAAAATAGTCATATTGCTTATGTGAGAGCATATAAGTAAATTTTAGGCATAACTCAAAGAAAGAACTAGGGGTGTATTTAAAATCTTATTTTTAATTTTTAGAACATTTTAGGGCTTAAATAGTCATTTTCTGAGCAATTTAATATTAAATTATTATGTGGGATGTAACCAACAAAATATGAGGTGTTAATAAAAAATCAATTTTTATAACAACACTTGTTTAAACAGCATTTTTACGATCCAAAAGTGCTTAATACTATTTCTGGGAGCTTTCCTTTCGTGGGTTGGTAAGGTGGGGGCTATGCTTTGTCTTGACGTTGGATTTTGAGGGCATATGCCATCAAACACTGCAGACAAAGGTCTGAAAGGAGGCTCTGGAATCTGAGTAAAATTTTCTACTTTTGCTTTCTTTTCTTTTGTGCTTTTTAAGCCAGCTGCTTCTCAAAAAAGCCAGTTGGTGCTTACTTAATTGGTTTTTTAACTTTAATGTTTTTCTCTGTGTCTCTTTGTGCAATGGTTTGAGGCTTGGAGACGGAAACAGGACCAGTACATATACAACAGAAAAATGTAGTCTTCGTATGTTCGGATCCGTGTGTTACTGTGGTCACCATTTCTAATGGTCCCCCCGGGAAATCACAAGGTCAAAATTCATCATTTTTGTACAAGGTTTTACATATCTTTCATTTCATTACGTCAATGTATCGGTGTTTCAAATTAATTACGTGACAGTGTGTAATAGATTTATAACATTGTCATTTTAGCATTTTTATTTTACATGAGTTTCTCTTATTCTCGCGTTAGTTTGAAGTAGGATTTTTCCCCTCCAAATTCCCTTCCCGTCTTCTCTCCTCTCATTCTTTTTTTCTCTCTATAAAGAAAGCAACATAAGATATCGAAGTGGCTTAATCGTGATTCTTCAAATAAGAAGAGACTTGAGAGGAGGAAAATTTGAAGGGAAAAGATTCCTACTTGCGTTAGTTTAGGCCAAATAGTTGTGATCTCAATCATGTGAGGGAGAACCTAACTTTGACTGAAGCCCGAAGTTGAAGGGTTGCTTTCAATTTTTAGTGTCAAACATTATGACGGTATTTTATTTCAATCACGTAATATCATACATTATAATGACAAGAGAGGACCTAACTTTGACTGAAGCCTGAAGTTGAAGAGATGTTTTCAAATTTCAGCGTCCAACAATGTGATAGTATTCTATTTCAATCACGCAATGTCATATTCACATAGTATCACGATAATTTTTCCATTGCATGAAAGTTCTTCCGACACTAGCCGAGTTCATTGCATACATCCTCCCTACCCACTCAGCCCCATTATTTGTTGAATGTCTATGTGCCATAAATGAGAGAATTGACTCAAATGTCTATTTCTGCTATGTATGTATATCACATGATAATTGACCAAAAAACTCTGTATCACATGATAAACGCAACCCCCACATTGCCAAACTCACCCCTGCAATCTCCTCAATTTTCTGTTTTCTCTTCTCTTCAACTTGTTTTCTTGTTCCATTTTTAGGTTTTACCTTGCTATCTAGTAATTGAGTTTTCTTAGCTCGTGTTCATTCAATTGCTCTAAGCGGAGGAAAGTAGTAGGTTGCTTTGCCAGCCGTAATCTGAGTTCCGGCTGGCATAACCTTCTATGACATTGACTAAGTTTTCTCTCATTGAAGTGTAATTCTTCTTATTCACTATTTGTATTATATGTTTTCATTTGAAAATGTGATTAAAAAATTGTTATGATAACCGTGATGAACCAAGCAATATAGGATAAAGTATATGTATTTTTAAGTGACGATTATTTTGCTCAAGATGTTACGATGGCATATGAGTCTCGAAGTGTTGTATGTAAATCTGTTTCCTTAAATTGGCTCTTCCATGAGAAAAATTACAAACATCCAATTTTTCTTAAGAAAAAACTATCTAATGTAGAAGTAGAACATTCTCAACTCTTAAGTGCGTTTATTGCTCCATTGAAGAATCTGAAGAACACTAAAAGTCAAATTCTTCAATGGGGCTTTTGATGGTTTGGTTGCAGACCCATTTGAGAGCTATGGTTGAAGAAGTAGAAGAAAAACCTTCTCAACGTTGAATTGGCTGCCACGAATGATGTTAATGCATAGTTCTTTTTAGCCCATAAAATACTGCAGGTCGGAAAAGAGACCACACTAATTAGAAGGTTTGAGGAATTATAACGGAATGATCAAAATGATTTGCAGGTCTCAATTTCAAAGATTAAATTCATGAATTTTCTTCATAGACATTTTTTATTGAACGATCCAATTTCAGGAACCAGTCGTGATAAAAACCCTAAACGTTATATAGTTTTGATTTGTTTGTTCATTCCAATGTCCACATGGCTGATGGCTTCTCTAACCCCCCATAGGGGACAATATGGTTTTGTCTATAAAGAATGTGGAGGGATCCCTAAGCAAGTTTTGCATATTAATTTTAATAATCACAATTTAAGGCAATTATTAGAAGAAAAAAAACCCACTTTTTAAATTTTTTATTTATTTATTTTGAGATTTTCCAAGGCATCTTTGGAAGCCCACCCCGTGACTCCGCTAGTTGAGTGCCATTTGAGAAAAGAAGTTCCTCTATTTCGTTTTATAAAGACATTGCAAACTTTGACGAAATCAAGTTTGATAGAGCAGTATTTTGTTTATTTAATTTTGAATTATTTTTTGTGTAACGATTTCTAATTATAATAAAGACTTCATGCACCTTATTTCATGGATGTGGAATTTGAGCCAGAACTAAACTCACTATAACACTGCCGGGTGGCTTGCTTGAATCCTTCTCCACCATCAACTCAACATCGTCGTATATTTTGCTTTTCTTCTTTTTGCAAAAATCCGTGACGCTTCGGTTTGGACTCGAATTACAAAGAATGACCATGTTAGATTAAATTATAACATCGCTCAAATAAACAAAGGCTCAATAGCTTGCAGCTTATATTAGAGAAATTTTTTAATGTGCTAGGAACACAGATGCATACACTATTTATCATTATACAAAGGGAGAGAAACATAAACTTTTGTCTATCTGTATAATAACATATTGTGTAATCACCTGTGTTGCTGACATGTTAAAAAGCAGAAATTCATTGCCTAATTCAATGAAAATTGTTGTCGAAGATTCTCATGGGTCCAACTCCAAACAGACAAAATAGTGGCAAAAAAAAGAACGAGGTACGCCATTTCTTGAGCTTTTCACCACAATTTGCGGGCTAAAAGGTTTTGATTTCATTATCTTGTCTAATGATGGAAAAAAATTATTATTCTGTCTTTATATTTAGTCATGATTATACATTAATTTGCTTTAGTTTTAAAAAAACGATATTTTATTTACAAAATAAGATTTTAACTCGAATGCAAAGAAAATGAAAGGAGGTCGAGTTGACTCATACGAGTCGGCATGATTCTTTAGCATATATGGTGCTTCCACAATATTCTTCGGTAGCTAGTAAGTACTTGGTAGTTTCAGGAGTCGATCATGTAGAGTTGAACAAAATGTAAACACATGATTAAGCATTTTTAAATGTCTAAATTTAGGATTAGTTAGTCTCATGGTTAATATATTAGGATTGGACCACTAGGACTAAGTTTTGTTTTATGTTGTAAAAAAAGGGTATCAAACTATGAGGACTGTTAAAGGACTTTTTCAAAGATATAACTTTTTATATATTCTTTGTTACCTCACAGTTTAACGTCAATTTCAATAACAACGTTATAAAATATTATGTTAAGAACTTGAAACATAGTAGAATTTACCAAAGTTCTATTTTAAGATAGTCATGTTCACATTTCCCATCTAACTATTATATTATCCTTCTGATGGAAAAAAAAAAACACTCTGCTTTTCTCAGCAGCAACTTAATTTATATGAGTAAGTGTAAAGCGCAAGACTAGAGTAGAAGCAAAGAAAAGTCAATTGTCAAAAGCTGTAATCTGCTTTTAAGATAAAGCACAAATCAGCTTTTGTGATCTGTCTGTGTGGCCAATGGCCGTGCTCATTTTCAACCCCCCGTTGTTTTCAAAAATAGTTTTTGAAAAAGCATTTTTCGAGGTCAAAACACTCAGCTACAAGCAACGCGTTAAAAAATTGGTTTATGTACTTAGGGGTTTTTAATTAATAGAAAAAATATGTTAACTATCTAAATCACTTAACTGAATGATTAATCACAAGAATAAAACAAACAAGCAAAATTACGTTTGAAATTAGGGATATAAAACTAAAGTTGTTAAGATATAGATTAAGATCTCAATTTTTATTCTTAATTTCTAAAGAATTTCCAAGTATCATGCCACATCATTCATTCATTAAAAAAAATATATCATAGATAGAGATATTTTAAAAAGAACATGATGACATTATTAAAGAGAAGATAAGCATTTCAAACTATTATAATAATTTAGTAGAGATAAATTTTGAATCCGAGCATGACTAAAAACGCAACACCCTATCAACTAAGATATTTAACCACATGCAATGATGTCATTTGAATTGAAAATAAGATAGTGAGTTTGTGTGACTCATGCCACATCCAATACACATATTTAAATTTCAATGAGACAACAAAAAAAAGGAATATATATTAATCATAGATTTGTGATTTTTGTTAAAATAATTTTTTATGGATTTTTTTTATAACAAAATAATTGAGAATTTTGGTCAATAACGGAATTAGATTTAAACTCGGATTTCTTTTAACAATGGAAAAAACGAAACTGCATAGATGAGAAGCTGTATCAATAAAACATATAATTGACACGAACTCTTTAATCTGTCAATTCCCTAAATTTTGTTTAGTTAGACACACGCGCTACTATGTCACATCCCAGTCTCGACTCCGCCGTAGCATGATATTGTCGCTTTGGGCTTACCATTCTCTCACGGTTTTGTTTATGGGAACTCACGAGCAACTTTCCAATGGGTCACCTATCCTAGGATTACTCTTGCCCGAACTCACTTAACTTCGGAGTTCCGATGGAATCTGAAGCCAGTGAGTTCCTAAAATGTCTCGTGCTATATAGTGGTGGGCATGTACATATAAGGCACATCACCCCCTCTCCGTTGGTCGATGTGAGATGTTGCAATCACCCCCTTAGGGGCCCGACGTCTTCGTCGGCACACTCGCACCACAAGGCAGAGTGGCTCTGATACCATTCTGTCACATCCTAGTCTTAACTTCATCGTAGCACGATATTGTCCACTTTGGGCTTACCATTCCCTCACGGTTTTGTTTATGGGAACTCACGAGCAACTTTCCAATGGGTCACCCATCCTAGGATTACTCTCGCCCAAACTCGCTTAACTTCGGAGTTTCGATGGAATCCGAAGCCAGTAAGTTCCCAAAAGGCCTCGTGCTATATGGAGGTGGGCATGTACATATAAGGCACATCACCCCCTCTTCGTTGGTCGATGTGAGATGTTACAACTAGAATTGACAAAAAAAAAACTTTTTGCGTTTTTATGGACACTTTTTTCTGTTAAGTACACTTATGTTTATTTTTAGCCTCTAAATTTGATTAATTAAAGCATAATTCAGAGCAGAAATACAAAACATGCGGAAGAAAAAAAAATTCGAAAATCAGTTCCCTTATCAAATAAGAAAAAATAGAAGAAAAGAAGAATATGAGTAATGCTATTCATACCATGTTTTTGTACCACATTTTCATAGCACCTTAGGTGGCATTTGATGTGGACAACCACATCATTTGAATTAATCAGATTTTTAAATTTAGTTTATTATTTAATAAACTAATAATTAAGAAAAACTAGTTAATTAAATGATGATTGTGGTATACGAGGAGTCTTTCTTATTTCTTCCTTGGGTTTTGCAAAATTTTCAAATGATGTGGCTGTTCATATCATATGCCACCTAAGGTGATATATAAATATGGTATAAAAACATGATATGAATAGCATTGCTCAGCCAATATTATGTCCAACTCTCCCACTCAAAGCCTGTAACTCATTTGGGCCTGGTGGTCCAAATCCGCCGAGAGGCCCACATAACTCTGTCTTCTTCTTCTTCCATTTTATCAGTATCCCTGCTTAGAAGTCTCTAAAACCCAACTCGGCCCTCCACTCGCTGCTTCGACTCGGCCCAGACTCAGCTTCTACTCGACCGAGTCACCGTCACAAACGAAAGAGGCTTCCAATGGTGCAGGAATTCAGATTTTCTGAGAAATATAAATTTTGGGTTTTCTGGGAAATTTTTATGTCTCAATTGTTTTGCTATTCTCTGATATTTTGGCAAATAACAATCTCAATTTGATTAATTTAAGACTAACTGAACAAAATTAATCAAAATAAATTTAAACCGGGACATTTCAAGTTAATCCTCACGAACAAAACTAATTGAAAAAAATACAAATTATCAAAGTAAAAATTGCCTATAATTATTCACCACATAAACACACCGAATATCTCATTGCCAAAATTTTGAAAGCAACACTCAACAAGCCAAAACAAAGGAACCCAAATGATGATTGTTGCTCGCAGATTGCAGCACTAAATAAATTGTGAGTATAGAGTCTGATTCCACCAGTAATTTCTTGATTCTTAATCTTTATGTTAATTGTTAGTCCAAAACCAGGGCGTGATAAAGAAAAACAATTAGGGAAAAGGATCCCTCTGGATCCCTTCCTTCTAATCCACTAAATTAGATAATTTGTGCCGTTAAAATTTGATCCAATGACTACAAACAGGGGCCTATTTTAAAAGTTATAATAACTTCAACCGTTGAATAAAAAATGATCTCTTTCCAACAATTAGGGAACCTGAAAAATAATTTGGCCGTTGTGATGAGTTACAAAATCTAACCAACCTTGGATTAAAATTGCTAAAATAAGTAGATTTCAATATAAAATGACTCATCTACCCTTCTTACACAAAGGGGTTTTTGTATTTATTACTTTTAGATTACATTTTTCAGTTGGGCAAAAAGGGAAAAAAAAATATTCAGCAGCAGAAACTCGGAAAATTATGGAAAGAAAGCAAAGCATTTTACAGGAAACCAAAAATCCCTACTTTTGATAAACCCTAGCGAGAGAAAGAACCATGAGACGAACTCTGCTGAGTAATCTCTCTCTCTGCACTCGCAATCGCCTTCTCTCTCCTCAAACATTCAACCCAAATCCTACCCCCTCACTCGTCCCACTCGCCCGTTCGACTCGGTCCCTGCTCAGCCGGTTCTTCTCCTCGGACGGCGACTCCTCCACCGAAGGCCCCAATCCGGCTACTGATTCGAGCTTGATCCCAACCAAAAAGAAAGATGCCTCCGTCGAAGTCAAGGACGTCAATAACAAAGGTGACCCAACTCTTATTTTTCAAGTTTTTTATTACCAAAGATTAAAGTTTTGATCTTGTGGATTTTTGGGGTTCTGGGTCTGTAATTTTTTCATTTGATATGATGAAAGTGTGAATAATTTGATGGAAATTGGATTATTTGAATGTTTTGGCTTATTGGGTTCAGTATTTAGTGCCAGGGAGGGACAAATTTATTGAATTTAAGTGACATTTGTAACTTATATTCTTTTGCCTTCTAAATTTATAAAGCTAAGAACGATGTTGATTTGAAGTTTTCGTTTGTGGTTTTTATAGAGCTGAAGGAGCGGATAGATAAATATTTTAAGGGTGATGAGGAGGCGCTCCCGGAGATACTCGAAGCGATTCTGCAGAGGAGATTGGCTGGGAAGCACGAGGAAACAGATGATGAGCTGATAGATGAATTGCAAATGCAGCCATTGGATGATGTTAAGGACCAAGAGTTTGAATCGGATTTTGAGGAATTGTATGACACGGATGAAGAGATTGATGACTTGTATAACGCAAAGGATATAGTCATGAATAGGATGTCAAAAGATGAGTACTTTAACATGGATGCCAAGAAGTGGGATGATATTGTTGAGGATGCAATTAAGCACGGGATTATGAAGGATACAAAGGAGTGTGAGGCGATTCTCGAGGATATGCTTAGCTGGGATAAGCTCCTGCCAGGTATACAATGACTGTTGCTGGATGTTTGTGTGTTAAGCTTTATGACATTTCAGCATCTGCCCACAAATTTTTCATATTTACCGTTTGTTTAATCTGTTTCGACATGATTGCAATAGTTGTTTTCTTAGTATCATTATTCCAAACATGGCTAGACCTTGCTCAAGGGTAATTTTCTGTGCATCCAATTGTTAGATGTCAAGCATTTTCTTTGCTTATCACAGAGATGAATATCGTACGACAGTGTTTAAATGTCACCAAAGTTGCATGATTTGATTCAAACTTGCATTTGTTTTCTTTTTGGTTTTGTTTTAAAATAATGTTTAATATAATTTGTCTTCTCCAGATGACATGAAAAGGAAGGTAGAAGAGAAGTTCAATGACTTGGGGGATAAGTGTGAAAGAGGGGAGCTTCAACCTGAAGAAGCTTATGAGTTGTTCAAGGAGTTTGAGGATGAGATTGTCATGGACTATTTGCAGAAGATGGAAGCCGACGGCCCCCCACAATTTGATGAGGATGTGTCTGACAAGAAGGATCTGGCTGACCCACCAGGCGAAGGGCCAATCCTTAGGTGGCAAACACGGGTAGTCTTTGCTCCTGGTGGTGATTCCTGGCATCCCAAGAATAGAAAAGTGAAACTGTCTGTTACAGTGAAAGAACTCGGGCTTTCAAAGCATCAATTCCGTCGGCTCAGAGACTTGGTTGGAAAGCGGTACAATCCAGGGAAAGAGGAGCTTACGATTACTAGTGAGAGGTAAGTCAACCGGAAACTGCATCCCTCTTTCTCTATTATCATTTTCATTATTAATTGGGAGTTCTTAGAGTGGTTGATTGTTGTTTAGAGTGCAGTGCTTGTATCCTATCACTTCCAAGTTCCAACATGGTATTCTTAATTGTGTATTTTATTACTTGAACTGAACTAGCATTTCCGTAATTTCATGTGAAGGTTTGAACACCGAGAAGAAAATAGAAAGGATTGCCTTAGGACACTTCTCTCCCTCATTGAGGAAGCTGGGAAGGCTAACAAACTGGCTGAGGATGCTCGAGTTTCGTATGTCAAGGAGAGATTAAGAGCAAATCCCGCATTCATGGAGAGGCTGCACAACAAGACCATGAGATTGCAAGGAAAGAGTGCAGTACCTGCTTGAGATTTTGAATTCTAGCAGCTCAAATAAGTTTCTTGGTCTGGGATGACATTTTCTCGACGTTCAGCATTTTAATTGGTTGACCCCCGCTCCAAGGTTATTATTTTGCAATAGTCTATACCCCCAAATGGATATTTAGTGCACGGATAGATACATTTTGCTAGTTGCTAATGTTGGCAGTCATTTGCTTTACTTTCTAGTCCTTGAAAAGTTCACAGGGATGTATAACTTGTTAAGATCAGTGTTGTTTTGAAGTTTACGTGCAATGCTTTTAAACATCTTTCTGGTTCGGCGAGATCTTTCGCTGTTAGCTTAATGTACTACCGTTGAGTTGCTTAATAACTTTGCTTCCACCAGGAAAATAGATTCTCCTCAATTTGGAATCCGAGTCTTTCCTATTTCTTCGTCGATGCATAACGATAGGTTTGAAATAAGATTCTGCTACTCTATGAATAACATCATCCGGCGTTAAAAACTGGGAAAAGTTGAAGAAACCTGAACCATCGTGGGGTTGAGAAGGTTTCTGTCTTTCTTTTCCCTCCCCTCCCCGCCCGTCCTGCAACGGCGTGCAGTTCCCCCTTTTGCTTTGCCTTTCGATATTCCAAGGCAGTTGGTCCTTGAGGACTCTAGCACCCCGGAAGGCGGGCGGAGCATATTGCAAGTGCTCTACGAAGATGATAAAAAGTGAAAAGCTTGTACAGAAAGTAAAACAGAAAAGAGGAAAACGGAAGATAAACAAGTCGACCCGGAACAGCAAGTCGATGTAACCTTAGAAAAGGAGTAACAGCAAACAGAAAGCCAGGTTAAACGAATCCTTAGATGCCAAACGAAGCAAGATGGACGCTGGAAGGCCTTCGGATTCTCGTTCTGTTTCTAGTTACACTTCTTCTCATGGATGAAAGGTGAAAAGCGACGGAGTTTCTCTGCAGTGCCTGCTTGCTGTGCATTTCTTGCCCTTTAACCGTTGTCTGGCGTTGCATCAAGGTACCGTGCAAGGTTGGATCGCACGTAAGGCACTGCGATTGTGGATCAGCTGGGAAGAGAGTGTACACATCTTATTCTTCGTTTTCGGACATTGATTTGGATATTATGCCTGGTAAGGCACAGAGTGGTACTACATGCTGTAAAACTCCATGGCAACTCAAAAAGTCCACACTGCAGCATACAAAACGTTAATTTAAGTGTATATCAGTAATTTACACTTCCATTTTCTTGTTGGTCTTCTGGTTTTCATTGGAATGTCGAACATATGATGTTTCAAATTAATGAATAAGTTGAAAGGAAATTCGATTTGTTTATGAATAATTTGAAACGTAGATTGAAAAAATAAAAAATAAAAAAGTTTTGTCAAGAATGGGATTCGAACCCATGCCCTTTCGGACCAGTACCTGAAACTGGCGCCTTAGACCAACTCGGCCATCTTGACATGGTTAACAATATCTACACTTGTCATATTTTACTTTACTCAAATCCCCCAATGATTCCAATACTTATTTTTTAGTTTCTCATACCCTATTTCTTTAAGTCATCGAATTAAATAAATCAAACAGAAATAACATGATTAATAAGAGGTGTATAAGAAGTTAAAAAAGGTGTTTGTTCACTTTCCTTATTAAAATTCAAGTACTTTGCGAAATAGCATCTGACAAATGCTTGTCTAAAAAGCACTCCTAAGCCTAGAAAAACTAGAGTAAAAAACACTTTTGAATATTAAGAAGTGTTTTTAACCATTCGAGAAGCAATCCCAAACAAGCTAGCAATACCCAAACCAAAATTAAATCTTTTCCATCGAACCCTTCAAACAAAAACCAACTTTTCTCTTCAAAGATATGCCTTATAGTTGCAATCTCTCGCGACTTCAATATTTCCCAACCATCAAACCGAATTCCCCATTAAAATGTGCATATAATTAATAGTCTACGGCATTCAAGATCATAAGGAAAGACAGATGCAAATAGCAACGAAATTGATCACTTCTGTAATTGTTGAAATGGGTTACACTGTCAATTGATACAAAACTTGACTAAGAAGTTAAATCTAATATATTTTCTCTAAATTAATTTTGGAAGTTGCAAACCTCTCGCACTTTAGTCATTAGATATTGTAAAGACATGGATATTTCATGCACCACATGCTGCGCCACAGCCGGCAGCGCATCCACCGCCGCCGCAGTACTCTGTATCGGTTGCTGTGGTTTTCTCTTTGGCTACACCACCTGCACACGAAAAAACCACGGCGGAGACGATGCAAAGGCTGAGAAAAGCTGCCCACAACACTAACCAGTTAGCACCACCACCATCAGTTGTACCTATCTCTCCCCATACTCTCACCATCTAGTCTTTTTTATCTCTTGAGTTTGTGTGTGTTACAAGTTGTTGAATGAAAATGCCCTAGCAAAAACATCCCTCTCTTTATATATAGGCTTCTTGAATTAATAATAATATATTGTTCTAAAGTCAATATTCCAAATAGAATGATTTGTTCTTAGTGGGATCTGTGTGTGCGCGTGTTTTATTTTGAACTTTTTGTACATGATTATCCTAATTGGGGTGTTTGCCGTAGTAGCGTTGGCAGGCAAAAACAGCAGAAATCAGAGTTTGACACTACAAATTATGATGGTGTGTTGTTGGAATTGCATTCACATCCCACTCTGGCCTTGTCACGATATCGATCATATATATGTATGGAAGTTGAATTGTCATCAGAGATAGTGACAGCCAAATCGTTGTTGTATTTTCTGTTCTCTAGACCTGTACAATACACCGCTGTATATATGATACAATGCTTTTATGAACAGGTAGATTGAAGTGTTTTAATTAAACATACAAACCCAACCATCCATTGTAATACTAATGCATATCATACATTCGTACACCAGTGTATGTGATGCCCTATTTTTATGAACGACTAGATTAAAATGTTTGAATCAAAGCCTATCATTCACTGTAAATATAGTAATGCATTAGCACATGTGTTTTCTACACTCTGACCTTCTACAGTACACCAATGAGTTTTTGACGAACCGCTAGATTAAATATTTTAATCGAAGCTCGCAAATTCCACTAAATATCTAATAAAATATTAATTCATCTCATACACTGGTGCATCGTAGAATTTCCACTTTATTTGATTTGCACTCAGCACTTCCATAGGGATCATCATCACCAAATGGCCATTGGCCATCATCTTCCAATAATGTACAATAATTTAAGACAAGATATATACCCTTTTTGAGATTTTTATTTGGGAAGGCTAAAACTAGTCCAAATCTAATCTCTAGTAAGAGCCTAGAAAGAATGGTATCCCAATAAGGATTTAAACTGAAATGATTTGCCTTTATCTTGAGATCCATCTTAGAGAACCCCACTTAATTACTACATTTACACTGTGGTGTCATATCTAGTCAGCAGTCATCTTTGAGAATGCAAATATGATCCATTAACTTAAAAATATTACAATTATTAGTGGAGCAGATATTAGAGAGCTTGAGGAAGCAGCACTGTATATATCCAGGTGGCCTTTGCTTCTGCTGCATCGTGCATGCATGTGTCAATAGTGTACAAACTAGGACGGCTCAATTTGACCTTTTTCGTACGAAATTCGATATATATTTACTTGATCGGGAAATGTTTTCCGTTTCAGCCAAGAAAATGGGAGGTGGGAACCATTTCACGAAGGCTAAAGTGATCAACTAATCAAATGGAATCAATGTAGTGATATACTGATACACACACACACACATACATATATTATACAGTCATATATATATATATATATATAATGTGTTTTATTTACACAAATCTTCACACGGTGAGTGATACATGTGTTCCATGGTATAAATAGTCCACGGAAAGTTTCATCTGATTTTCTTGTCTTTCACTGGACCTCTAGGAATTTGGTTGAGAAACTGAGAAACAAATTTTCTGTACGATCTCTTTATCTCTCTGCTGATTTTTCCGGCTAAACGATCAACGTCTTCCTCAAATCGCTCGTAGAGGAATGGTAGCGTTTCCAAGCAGATGAACCCTTCATTTGCAAGCAAGCAAAAGAGAGCGCCAATCAGTTAACCCTTCCTTTACATATATGTATACACACACACACACACACATATTATATAGAACAAGATGATAGAACTTCTTACCCAAGTAAAGAAGATTCAGAGAGCTGAAATAGGTTCCGATCAGAGACAAAATATAGAGACAGATGATTGTCTGAAAATGTAGAGAGAATGAGTGGTCAACTCTGTTAATTAGTACAAAGTTTATTCATTAATCAAAAGCGGTAATTGATTGCTAATTAGTCGAAAAAATTCGAATATACCAAGAAGAAGAATGGGAAGTCTCCTCCACTTGCACTGTCAAGGACCCTTGATATGAAGTGGTTTAATCTTTTATGGACAGTGGAAGCTACTTGTTTGAATGTGTTTTCATGTAATATCATTTGTGGTATCATAGGCGGCCGACTGCGTAGATTAATTTGTTAATTAATCAATTTAAATAAAGCTAAAGCTGATATCATAAGAGTGAGTTAGCGAATGAGATCAAGAACGTTACAATCCGAATATTTCTGCAGCCGTACGCCATATGAAGATTACCATCAATGTGGAAATCGAGATGTGACAGAGGAGCGTCATGAAATTGTACTCGGCAACCTCGAAAAGAAACCAGATTACCGTCATGGCAATCAAAAGCGCAGCTGATACATTTCGGTTCCTCCACAACAACACATCCGCAACTGCAAGATTAATGCGATTAATTACTAATCTATTATCTTTCAGGTTCGATTCATCCCCATATGACTAAGGGTAATTAGCAGATCACCAATTAGGGTTTTAGCATGCATGCCAGTTTAAATGAACGTTACATACCTTTTCCGCCTCCAAGAACATGATGAATCGGCCTTTCACGTCCGAATAACTTTGCACTGCGGATTTCACCATTGTCATCAGAATCGGACGAATACACTAATCCCGGCTTTCTATGCATACCTTCTGAGTTGATTAATCTTAATTATTTGTATGAGTGTTGTTAATTGATGATACATGTTCATCATCACCAACTTAAATATGATCGTGATTTACATGAGGGGTTCTAAGCTTTGTGGCCAAGTAAGCTTGTATAAAGTAAGGAATGGCTTGGGGAATTAGCTCAAATATTTTTCAAGGTTGCTTTGCATGCCCGCTAGATACAATTGGAAAAGAACAGTACTGTCTTGTCTTGGATGACTAGTTCTCCTAATCGATGCCTCCAGCAAACGTTTTCATCAAACTTTTACAAAGTGTTATTCTAAACTAACTTAATTTGTTGTAAGGGAGAATTGTACTTAATAAAATAGACGAACATACCAATTAACTCGACACACTTTTGTATTAATCAAGTTGGCTCAACAATAATTAGAAACTGAAAATGTAGTTTCTAGTGTTTTTATTTTTTATTTTTTGCGAGAGAGAGCACTATTGGCAAAGCAGGAAAAGCCAAAGCTCTACAACTTTGTCGATCAGCCCCATAAATTAATCATTCATTCATATTTTGTTCTTTTGGCAACTTTAACCTACTGATGAGTCGATAATATATTATATATTTTATCCTAATTTTAGTATTAATTTATTAGTTATTTTGTGAGAAATTTGATACTTTGACTTATATTTTCAATGTAGGGCATTCGACTTCTTGAGTAAAAAGTGATCAAATGGACGAATTTTGAAGTGATTACAATGGGAGGATGTTCGTGTGTCTTTCAACTTGTCTTTCAACTTGAAGTGATTACAATTGGAGTATGTTAGTGTGTCATTTGACTTCTTCGCAATGCTGTCAAACTGACGTTTTGGACTTATTTGGGCTTTTTGGCATCCAAAATGATGTCTTTTGAGTCTGAGGCCTTCTGCAATTATGTTTGGGACATCTCAAGCTTTAATTATAGCCGTTTTGGCCCTGTTTTGGAGCCCTGATCCAGAAACATGGCTGATTTTGGTTGAGCAGATTTCCCATATTTGATTAGGATTATGTTTCCTAGTTTCAAAGTTATTATGTTTCCTAGTTTTTAGAAGACCTTGTCTAGTAAGGATTTTATTTTGTACTAGTATAAATAAGGCTTTTTAGCCATTAGGGTTTTTAGAAAGGGAGAGACGAGAGAACGCACACACTATTTTGGAGAATTTCAGACTTTTTACCTATAAGGTGTTTTATATCCATGTTCTTAATAATATTTTGTTTTATGATTATGCGTAACTAATTCCGTTTGCTAGGATGATGTCACGAGCCTTAGTAAGAATATGTAGTTTCTTTTCAATTTACTTATGATATTATGCATGCAGGTTTTGAGTTATTAATCATTGTGTTTGAAACCATCTAATTGTCTTGATGATTGGCCATCATTAGGATATTTAGAAAAGTAATTTAATGCAATTTTGGCGGAGGACTGTCCCTGGAATTTACTAAGGCTTCTTGTGGTTAATATGTGTAACTTCTTAAGATGGACGACACGTCTTAAGGGTTATATGTTTTTTTCAAGATGTTTTCACAAAACTTAATGAGTTTTGCATGTTCACATTTGATCTGGACACCATGAACAAGTTGCATGTTAGATATAGGTTCTACTTTGGAGGTTCCAAGTAGGGCATACTTTAGAAAAACCTAATCTTCAAAATATGCATGGGTAATTTATAAGTAATTGGAAGAACTACATAGGATTGTTAAGGTGACGGTGGAACCCTAGTGCTTAAATAGATTTTCAAACTATTTTCTTTTGTTTTCTTTACTTTCCCAATTTATTTAATTATTTTTAATTAAATTTGTTTTTAATATTTTAGTTCATAAAATCACCATTTTCCAAACTTTGTTTTCAAATAATTAATTAAGATTTGGGTTTAGCACAAATTATTCATTCAATTCTCGTGAAAAACGATCTTGCTTGAGCTGCTATACTACAATAACCTTGTACTCTTGCAAATATTTGTATCCTTACTTTTGCAGGTGGTAAAAAATCCTATCAAGAATTTGGCGCCGTTGCCGGGGATGTCAACTTCATACTCAGACACCAATTAATTGATTAGTCTTTTTTGTTAATAAAGTTAATTAACACTTCTAAGATTTTTTTTTTAATAACATTTCTAATCCACAACCACAAAGTAACCTTTGGGCACATCGAAAGGACACACTTGAGGAGAGGAATATTGGATCGACTAGAGTATTATGTCGATTTAGTACTGGATCATTACTTAGGTGAAAACTAAGCTGCTAAACAATTTTTTTTTATATATAAACAAGTTGTTAAACTCATTAACAGCTTTTTTTTCTTCCGAAAAAGCAGTGTATAGAGTTAATTTTGAAAAGACAATTAGATTTGCTATATGTGTGCAATATTAAGAGCTTATAGGTGAAAAAATGATGATATTACTTTCTAAAGTGTGTTACGTAATTTAATTAACGAGAAATTGAATAGAATAAGTTCGAATCTTATGTTAGAGACGAAATTGATAGTTTTTAATAAGTTACAGAATTATTTGGAGTTGTTTTTTCGAACAAATTTTCAAGTACATAGCTCTTTTACCTAGAAAAGAAAAGATTGAAACACTACTTGCAACACATTTTTGTAATGCCAGAATCATTTAGGGTGCGTTTGTTTGGCTTCACTACCCTTTACTGGACTGGACTGGATTAGTTTCTTTATCCCGTGTTTGTCTGCAGCAAGACTAAGTTTAATGGTATTAAGTGGGACTTGCGTCGACTAATTCCTTCATTAGAAGGTCTTAGCGGCCCTTCAAATACGAGAGGACTAGCTAAGACCGTCATCCTCTTTGTGCTCGCTCGCTTCTTCCTGCTTGCTATCCTCGTCCTGCTCGCTCCCCATGTACTGCTTAACTACTTCGATTTCCCCTTCAGCTCGTCCTAATCGCACGTTTCCCCTTCAATCTCCCTTTTGATTTCCCCTTCAATTTCCCCTTCTGGGTTGTTATGATATCTGGGTGCGTTTTATGCTGTGAAATTTTCTTGTTCTTTCAATAATTTCTCCTTCTGGGTATTTTATGATGTTGTTGTATGAATTTGATTTCCCCTTCTAGGTATTTTGTGATTTCCCTTGGTTCAGCTTTCCATGCTCAAAGTCATCTATGGTGAAGCCCCAATTTCAAAAATTGGTGAGGCTGTGAAGAAGGAATCAAAACCTGCTGCCTCCGAATTTGTCGGGTGATGAGGTTTGAATTTTTAACAATTTTGGGACATTTGAGTTGCTGATTAAATTTAAACAGTCAAGTCAACTATGGAAATAAACTGAGGTTAACAGAAAAAGGGGAAAAAAAGATAGAGGCATTCATGGAGCTCGTGGTGTTGAGTATAAGGTGAATAAATAAACCCTGAAAAAGTATGAGATAATAACCTTTTATGTTTCTCAACTATGAATTTTCATTTGGATTTTTTCCAATTTCCCCAAAAAAAGCCTTCAATTTTCTTCCCCAAGTCATTTCTTAGCATTGCAGAATCTAGGTTTTGTTCTTTATACTCTGTTTTGGTGAATTATGAAAAAAAATTCAAGATGGGTATTTGTTGCTGTAATTTTATCATTTAATTTAATTGTGGGTATTGTGCAGTTGAATTTGATGCTTCAATTGTTAATTTGCAATTTCACTAATTTTTATTATCATGTTTCTTAGTCCGACACTGCATCAAACGCTTCACTAAATTAGTCCAACTTAGTCTATTATAAGCCAATCCAGCTTAGTTCCTGAAGCTAGTTTAGTTTGAGATTGTCCGGTACAACAACAAACGCACCCTTGGTGGCTTAAATAATAGATCGGTCAAGTCAAAAACTAACAGCTTCCTCAACCCGAGTTATTGGAGTTTTTTTTTTCTTTTTTGTTCAAATTAAGTTATTGGAGTTGGATATTTGGGGATACAGGTATCCAACCAGGTTCTCGTACCAAATACAAATGGAATCAATGATTTTTGTGATAAATACACAAGGGAATTCGAGTCCCGTTGCCAACGATTATTCTTTGATAGGATGTATAAATTAAAAAATAGGCTAAACCTCCTCACCCTAAACTTTTTGTTAAAGAAAATAAACTCTGCGTTTTAATGGTTAGATTTTGATGTTTATAATTTTAAATAAAAAATTTAAAACAAAATAAAACACTGTATCTCATATTCCAAAAAATTTATACGACACAAGTTTACTGGGGAAAAAAAAACCAGGGAAACACACATGCATCCACCACTTTCGTCGGCACAGAAAGACATAAGGACGATGATTGGCTTAAATAATTAATAATCGGACGTAAAAAATTTAATAAAACATCGAAATTTGAATTTAAAAATAGCCACCAGTCGTACTCTGCTCTGCTAGAGGTCTGTGCAACAAGAACAACATGTGCAGATATGCAGATCGTCCTCACAAACCAATCAGAGTTCTAAAGAAGTCAGAACCACGAAAATCCGTAGCTAAAGAGCAAACACCACGAATCCCAATCAAATGGGCTCAATTGGGTTTTCTCTTCACTCACCGTTCAGCTCTCTGCTCCTCTGCTCTGCTCCTCATTCCACTCGAAACCCCAGAAAACCAAAACCCTTATCAAAATTCACCCCAAAAATGGCTCTGGCCACCCCTACCAGTTTTGGGTTCAGCAGTCTGCTCGAGACGTTCACGGTGAACGTGCAGAGAGCAGAGAATCGGCCTCTGAACGTGCCGCTGACTGCGCCGTTCACGATTGCGACTTCGCGGCTGGAGAGGGTGGAGAATGTGGCGGTCCGGGTTGAGTTGAGTAACGGGTGCGTGGGGTGGGGTGAAACTCCGATTTTGCCCTTTGTGACTGCAGAGGATCAGCATACTGCCATGGTTAAGGCTAAGGAAGCTTGCGAGTTCTTGCTTCGAAGTCCGGCGATGACGTTGGGTTCGGTTTTGGGGGAGATTGGTGGGATTCTTCCTGGACATGAGTTTGCTTCTGTGAGTATATGAGTGGAAAGATTACTTTTTACACTTACATGATTGGGTTTTTACTTTTTACTTTTCACTGTGATATGGGATAACTTTGCAGTTAAATTTAGCTGGAATTGGATAACTTTGTAGGACTCTGAGTGGAAAGGTCTTATCTTTTGTTTGTTTGCTGAGAAAGTGTAGGAAAAAAGGATAGAGGAAGTGGGAGTAGTTGTTAGAGTGAATGATTTTCCCGGGAAAGTTCAGACTTAGCTGAGTTGAGTGTGACTGGTGTGAGCAAGTTTTTTCTTTGCTTTAAGAACTACCTTTTTATTGGCTTTGTACAAAATTTGTTTTGCTGAAGTCAGCATTTTGATTGGCTTTTCGATCCTGAACAAGTGAATCTTATGCAGTTTTTGTTCAAAACCAGCGGAATTAGTTTAGCAGTTTGATGACCTTGTAGGGAAAGTTTACACTTTTTTATATGTTTATTTGTTAGTTTTGGTGTTTGACAATTGAACAACTTTGCTTTTAATTTAGTAGGTACTGGGATGTAAAAGTCTTATCTTTTTTTTGTTTACTGAGAAAATGTAGGAAAAAAGAGAAGTGGAAACAAGTAGTTGTAGATTAAATGGTTTATTTGTTGGTTTTGGTGTTTGAGTATTGTATTTTGATTGGGTTTGGTTGTTTTGTGATTTGAACAATTTTTGTGTTGAATGTAGTTGGAATTTGGGTTTAAAGATCTTATCTTTTGTTTGTTTGCTGAGAAAATGTAGGGGAAAATAATGGAGGAAATAGGAGTAGTTGTTAGAGTGATGTTCCAGGAAAGTTTACATTTTGCACCCCAACTGTGTAACATTAAGGCAGCTGAGTTGGGGTGGGACTAGTGTAAACTTGGTTTGCTCGAGTCAGCGTTTTGATTGGCTTTTTGATCCTGATCACGCGAACCATATGCAATTATTGATGAAAATCAGCAGCACTTGTTTAGCAATTTGATGTCTTTATGTAATAGCATTATTAAGGGTTTCCAAAATCTTATTTCACTGAATTGCAATTGAAGGTTAGGGCAGGAGTTGAGATGGCGTTAATTGATGCAGTTTCTATGAGTATCGGTGTCCCTTTGTGGAGACTGTTTGGTGGAGCTTCAAATACTGATATAACAGTTAAGCTCTTGTTCAAGTAACTCTGGCACTTAAAATTTTGCTTTATACAGTGAAAAGTAGACTCAACTTTATATGCGCAGATTCCGATTGTTTCTGCAGCAGAAGCTGCTACATTGGCTTCAAAGTACCGTGAAGAAGGGTTTAAAACTTTAAAGCTTAAGGTGGGAAAGAATTTGAATTCAGACATAGAAGTCCTTCGAGCCATACGTGCTGTTCACCCCGATTGCTATTTTATCTTGGATGCTAACGAAGGATATAACTCCAACGAAGCTATCCAAGTTCTTGATAAATTACATGGTAAATGATGCAGAGAGAAGGCAAAGATACCATTTTTAGCCTGTGTGTCTGCAAACAGCATATTGATTTCCCTTAGAAAAGTAAAAAAAAAAAAAAAACTCATGGTGAAAACCTATAAATGAGTTTCTGAAATATTTTCTTGTTTTTTTTTTTTTTTTTACTTTCAGAGGTGGGAGTGAGTCCTCTTCTCTTCGAACAACCGGTCCATAGAGATGATTGGAAAGGCCTCGGAAATGTTTACCACGTTGCGAAAGACAAATATGGAGTATCAGTTGCAGCTGATGAGAGCTGTCGAAGTTTAGATGATGTTAAGAAAATAGTGGAAGAAAATCTTGCCGATGTGATTAACATTAAACTTGCTAAAGTTGGGGTTATTCGAGCCCTTGAAATCATCGAGGTAGCAAAGGCAGCGGGATTGAATTTGATGATTGGTGGTATGGTTGAGACTAGACTGGCCATGGGTTTTGCTGGCCATCTTGCTGCTGGCATGGGGTGCTTTAAGTAAGTATCATTATCCTTTCCATAAAAGATAAATCGTTTGCATTTCCTGCTGGTTTTGTTGGTTTCCCTAGATTATTTCGCTTTCTATTTCCAAATCCATCAGTAAGGGTTTGTATTCTGTACAGGTTTGTTGACCTAGACACGCCCTTGCTGCTATCAGAAGATCCGGTTCTGGAGGGTTACGAAGGTATTGCCATTTCTCTGTAACTTTCAAGACATTTTGCCATCCGTAAGTTATGCTTATCATCGAGCAATTGGTTATGTTGTTCCGTTTTGTGGCTAGTTTCGGGTGCGGTTTATAAGTTCAGAAATGCTAGAGGCCATGGTGGATTTCTGCACTGGGACAATATTGCTTGGTGAGTCGCAAAATCTTTGCATTCTGATTCTGTTTCCAACTCTCAGTCGGAGAAATGTTATCGCGAATGCAACTAACGAGGAGTTCATTGTTATCCTTTGTCACTCTAACCATGTCGATTTATCTGCACAGACGAAGCCTGCAATTCAACAATTTAAACTCCAAGCAGCACATCTGATGGCGGAAAAGAAGCTCCCGGGGATGGAGCTTTTCAAATGCTGTCGTATTATTTCAGATGAAACATTTGAATTCATAGACCACAACAGCATTCGGCATTGCAAACGCATCGTAAATAATTGCTTAGCTGATTAATCTGTGTAAGTAGGCAATGTGGATCCATTTTTGAGTCTCTTTGCCCCCCTATTTTCTAGAACTTCCATTCGTCGCGTCTTGCTGTACCTTGTGTAATCTGTCGTTAGATATCGCTCTTGAATTACGTATGTCAGTGCCCGGA
Organism: Malus fusca; assembly: GCA_035220775.1. Classification (NCBI taxonomy): domain Eukaryota; kingdom Viridiplantae; phylum Streptophyta; class Magnoliopsida; order Rosales; family Rosaceae; genus Malus; species Malus fusca. The sequence continues at coordinate 31,543,705 of CM069072.1, read as the reverse complement.
AGGAATGCTGCTACTATCGTGATTGTGAAGAGAACTTCTGAATCTGAATAATAATCCTTGTACTATTTGAAGAACTTCAATGGCGTATTTTCGGTTTATTTTCTACCATTAAAGAGTATATGAAGCTCGGTAGGCTGTTTGTTTAGAGGAACCAGAGGCTTCTGCGGAACAAGAAAATCAATCATTGAAAGAACACTTCAACGGATAATGATGCTTCCCTAATTACAATTCCCACTTACAAGAGATTTTACCATGCAACTGGTTGTAGATTAGTTCCTACCGGTAATCGAGATCCTCTTCGGATCTTGCAGTCTGGATCTGACGGACTGAGTAATCTGGACTACTCATTTCAAATCTCACGGCTTCCGTTAGTCCATACACTAACCTACCTTACAAAAACTAACGATCCAAATCTCTTTCCTTCTCTTGAACGGTCTAAATTGCTCGGCTCCGAACGGCGAAATTTAACCTTTTGCTCGAAAACAATTTATTTGTTTCTTATGGCATTAAGCATTTATGCTTAGGTTGGTATGATGACACGTGCTTCGGCCGACAAAAGTCAAGTCCATGCAAGCACAGTTCAGAAGTTTAAACCACATACCAAAAAATACATTTAACTTTTTGAATTTTGTTGAAGAATTCGAACCATGTCGAAAATTTGACGTAATAAATTACAACATATATTGAATAGCTTTTTTTACCGTAAAACTTAACATCGTTCAAACTATGCATGTAGTTAAATTAAAATAATATTAACGTTATTAGTAATAGACTAATAACTCGATTCTGAAAACTTTGACAAAAATAAGTTCTTTGCTAGATTAGATTCCTCGAAGAATTTTCCCCGTTTGTGGTTAGATGCAAGTTTATTATAGTTTACAGTGTTTCTTCGAGTAAATTTATAAAAACGAGCTTTATGTTTGTGGAATTACTTGTGATCAAGGGGGGATGTACATTGGAATCAAGGTGATCTCAGGATTATTCAGAATTTGGAAAATATACGTGTGAAAGTCTTCTGAGGACTCTTTAAATGTTTGGTATGAGTCATTATTGTGTTCACCAAGTGTTTGATATAACGTCTGTAAGGCATATTTCAGCAGCACTCGGCATGTTGCATCTCTTGACATATGCACAATATGGTTTGGCCGACAACAATAAGCCCACCAATATTCGACGAAATGCCACAGTGAATTTTTTTTTTTTGCACACTCTGTTTCTATATATAAAAACTTAAATCTTTAATACTGAGACCCACCAATGTTCGAATTCTAAATCAGTCAATGCTTATGATTGTGAGCTTATCATTGTTGTGACACTGTCTATCAAGTATCAAAGGACAGATCTTCACCAAAGTAGGAAAAATATCACTCACTTATCAGTTGAGCATGACAATTAAACAAGTTAATTAACCATGATTTCAATGCCCCACATACAATCATATCCCCAAGCAGTCATCATAATTTGACCTTGAATGCCCACGCTAGCCCACTACTCTCCTAATCATTCATCTTTCACGCCGATTTCATGAGCTTTCTTCATCAACAACTTTGATAATTACCACCACTCTGCAACCCACAATGTACTTAAAAGTGGTGGGATTTTAGTATTATTTGGCAATTGGCATGCATGCCCATATACCATAATCGAAAGGGATTCTCTCTGGATCCCTTCCTTTTAATCCACCAAGTTAGGGAATTCGAGCCATTGAAATTTGATCCAACGGCTAAAGTTATTATAAATTTTAAAATGGGCCTCTATTTGTAGCCGTTTGATCAAATTTCAATGACCTGGATCTCCAGACTTGGTAGATTAGGTGGAAGGGATCCTAAGAGGATCCCTTTCCTACTATAATAACCTAGGACAGGAGAAATATTTTATGTCTGATAAACAATGACGGATTCATAATTTTAAGGGCGAAAGGTTCCAATGTAAGAAGTCTGGTAATAATATTACAAGTTACATCGTTTAAACCGTAAGCGTCTTTTTTACATATTAAAAAAAAAAAAAATCTGTCTCCTCAATTTATGAGTCCATTAATAATTTTTTATATTCGTTCCCTAAAAAATTTTGTACCGTTCCATTAAAAATTAGTATGAAAAAGCGATGACATTCAAATGAATAGAGAGAGTTTTATATGGGTCGTCTTCCACACAAGGAGTGTGTTGCAAGCCTTCAACTCATTCACCCTTCCTTAATGAAATTGCTTAGACTATAAACTTGTAACTGTATGGCGTTTAACAACATAAATAAAACTACTTAAACAGTATATCCCTAGGAATAGAAAGGTCCTCCCTGCTGAAACATTTGAAGGATCCTCGAAAGACCTCCTAGGCGTATTTCCCAAACCTTGGGTGGTTCCGGAACCACCCGGTCCCTCTATGAATCGCCATGCCGACAGAGTTTATGCGGCCGGCCACACACAGAATCAAACTCCCTATTGAGATGCTTTCTTTCACAAATTTAAGGGATTTTCTTTGTCTTCCAGAGAAGAATTGGAGATAGCTTGTGATGGAAATTTCAGATGAAATTAAAGTTCAAAGAGAGACAGAGAAAAACAAGCGCCTACAAAGGCAAAATAGCAAACGCTTTCCCATTATACAAGTTTTTTTTTACACGGATGCGGGATTGATACCTTTAACATGTTCTCTTACGTGGACAACACAAATCGGGTGACGTGAATAACATGTGGCTGTTAGGTTTCACAAACGGGACAACTTGCTCTGATACCATGAGAAAATTGAGAACTTTACCATAAAACCAATTGGCAGTATGACGAATAATTCAATTTACTTATAAGCACATGCAAGACCACTCATTTTCCGATATGAGATTAATCCTCTTAACAATGTCTACATCCTAAAAATTGCTTAAATCCAAAAGTGCTAGTACTGGTTTGGTATTGAAGTGTTTTTATAAAAAGTGGGTATAAAAAAAAGCTGAACTCAAAAAGGTGTTTGGTAAACACTTAAAAACAACTTAGAGCTCGTTTGGATGTGCTTTTAAACTAATTGAAAACGCTTTTGGTGAAAATGTTTTTGGAACCAATCCTTAGTAAAATGCAAGTAAATTCTAGAAAAACACTTAAAGTGCTTCCTGGAAGAAGCACATAACTGGTGCTTCTTACAGAAAGCACTTTAAGTGCTTTTGGAATCAAAAAACATTTTCTCTAAAAACGCTTTCAGTCATTTTAAAAGCACATCCAAACGAGCCCTTATTTTCACAGTTTTTTGTGAAAAAAAAACTGAAAACGTGAACCAGCAAAAATGAGTTTATTCTCATAGGCTCATAGCACAACAGAAGCAGCCCCTAGTCTAGTCATCTACTCATTTTTGTCACGTCTAAGTGAAATTTGAAGTGCAATGTACCTAATCATTTTAACCACCAATTTCAGTCATTTTAAAAGCACATCTAAAAGCGCTTTCAGTCATTTTAAAAGCACATCCAAACGAGCCCTTATTTTCACAGTTTTTTGTGAAAAAAAAAACTGAAAACGTGAACCAGCAAAAATGAGTTTATTCTCATAGGCTCATAGCACAACAGAAGCAGCCCCTAGTCTAGTCATCTACTCATTTTTGTCACGTCTAAGTGAAATTTGAAGTGCAATGTACCTAATCATTTTAACCACCAATTTCAGTCATTTTAAAAGCACATCTAAAAGCGCTTTCAGTCATTTTAAAAGCACATCCAAACGAGCCCTTATTTTCACAGTTTTTTGTGAAAAAAAAAACTGAAAACGTGAACCAGCAAAAATGAGTTTATTCTCATAGGCTCATAGCACAACAGAAGCAGCCCCTAGTCTAGTCATCTACTCATTTTTGTCACGTCTAAGTGAAATTTGAAGTGCAATGTACCTAATCATTTTAACCACCAATTTCTTGGATTAATATACAAAGCAAACAAAGCAAACATGCATGATGCTGTTAAATGCATTTGTTGTTATCCAATTGTTGCGATGCCGGCAGTTTGCATTGGTCCGGCGATCGACAAGACTGATAAATGTAAAAGCAGTTAACCGTATTAGAGAAAAACTGCTACGAATAATATGTACTAAAGAAAAAACTGCAATGAGTAATATGCACACAGATTGTAGGAGCTCAAAAATGAATTATAGAATTTGCATTACGGATATCAAGGATGGTGATGATGATTAGTGATTATAAGCATGATTACGCAAAATTCCAAGTGCATGGTCAAATTAATGATTAAAGCATGTGGGCTGGCTACAATGTTTGATTAAAATTTGCCAAATTTTTCACAGATCGGCATCACCGAAAGTTGCATAGTGGTTTAATCTTTAAAGTGTAGAGAAATTTTTCAATGTGCCGTAGACACAATCTGATACATCAAGTGTTATATTACAAATTGTTGAAATATTATTTTTCAAGTATCCAATTACTTGTATTATGACATTTGGTATATCGGATCCGACACACTGAAATTTTTTTCTGAAGTGTGGGCATGCTCGTTGACTGTAGGTTAAGTTTGAGGTCCACTTTCTTACGCTCATCAAAATTTTAAGTTCACTACAGAATTGGCAATCATTGAGGATATAGGTGGTCTTTATTAAAAAATAAATAAAAATTACGCACGCTTTTTTCTCTTTCCAAACATCACTTGCTTTGTGATATGATTAAAGGGATTTGGATCATCTCCGAGGCAACTGGTCGGGATTCTTCTGACTAGTGTTCGTGGACCGTTAAATTTTTATTCAACAGTTACAAACATGAAGGTCCTCTAAAAATTATAATAATTGTAACCGTTGGATAAAAATCCAACGATCCACGAACATTGATCAGGAAGGTCCCGACCAGTTGCCTCGTAGAGGATCCAAATCCTGATTAAAGGCCAACAAGTCTTGAATTTGACTGACTCCAAATAAATCAGCTCATAAGAAATAAAAGAAAAGAAGAGGTTGTAGCTAGCTAGCTAGCTAGCACGAAGGGCTTCTTGAAAAGCAAATATGAGTTTTCTAAATATGAAATTAACTATAATTAACAAATATCACACAATGAGTGAAATGAAAATACTACCCTAGTGAGATTTTTAGACTTGAAAAACACTAACATGTCACTTAATCGACCAACTAAATTTTTTTATGTCTCGATCACTCGTCATATGTCGTTATCAATTTACACATGTTATATATTTTATATAAATTCCTCGTCCCACCCGTACTGTAACTAAACTTTTGAAGTTAAAAAAAAAAAAGGTTAAAAAGTAAACCGGTGGTAATTATTTAAGTATACTATCTCTTGTATAAATAGAGAGCGGAGCCTAAGCCAAATGCACCACTCAATCAAAGTTAATAATTTAGACATTCTTGTTAGAGTCGAGTCGAGTGAGGATGAAGGCATCATATTCTTCCTACATTGCAATTGCATTGTGCACTGTGTTGGTGCTGCTGCTGGCCACAGCGCCGGTGTCAACGGCGGTAACATGCAACGCCATTCAACTTAGCCCCTGCGCCGGAGCAATCACCTCTTCAACTCCACCGACGACATTATGCTGCAGCAAGATCAAGGAACAGAAGCCCTGCCTCTGCCAGTACCTCAAGAACCCTAACCTCAAGAAGCTTGTCAACACCCCAAATGCGAGGAAAGTTGCCAGCACTTGTGGCACTCCCTTCCCTAAGTGCTAGAATCTATGATGCATCATGCAGCCTCACACCTTGAGACCTATATATATATATATATGTATGTTATATCTCTATGTTCGACATGGATATATGATGCTTCTTGCTCATTTATTCCATGATTAATGAAGATTAGAGGGAATTAACTTATGCTTAATTAATTTGGTGTGTTCTATTTTATGTATCTATATCGATGCTGTACTTTCGGTGTGTGGTTTATCAATAGTAGTGATTGTAAAGTGCTACTTATATATATGATGAGAATTGGTATTGGATAAGTGCTCATATTGCTTTTGTAAGAACTACTTCTGCTCATAAGCGCTTCCCTAAATTAACTTTCATTAAGAAGCAACATTTCAAAGTTAGAGGCACTTTTGGTTGCTTCTCCAGAATGTGCGTAAGAACTTCTAACTTTGTCTGCCAAATGCAGTTAGAAGCGTTTCTGGTTGTCAGAAAGCACTTCTAACAATTTTAAGAGAAGCCAATTTCTAGTGAAAGTTAATTCAATTAGATTTGAAACCAATGGAAACGAATCAATTCTTTGTTGAGATTTGAAGATTACAGAAAACTAGAGTTCCAAATCAAACACCATGCAAAGTGTGCATTGTGCTCAATAGTCACACTTGACAACACAGACAATGAAAGCTTGAAAAATCATTTACATATACATTATTTCAAAGAATGTAAATTACTTGCAACAAAAATGTACTTTCTCACAAATTAAGAAGGTTGGAAATCTGGTTCCAGCCCATCATCCATGGCCTCCTATCAGATGGGAGCACAAAATTGAGCTCAAACATCTCTCTCGACAGGTTTCCGCTTTCGCAGAAGCCAACAAGCTTTGCAACTATTTCAGCACTCTCCTGGATGTGCCTGGGATCATGGGGATCTTGCCAAAGCTTGTTCACAAACTGCAGCTTCCTGTGCTTTCCTTCAAGCGGGACGTCCCATTTCATGTACAATGCATCTCTCTCCTCTGCTGTCAAGCGTGAAGACAACCTCTTCGCAAGGAACTCTCTTTCGCGCTTTAGCGCTCTCATGCTGCATATCGGAAGTTTATTAGGAATATTTAACTAAAAGGAATGATTTCAACTAGTTACTTGAAAAGAGAAAAAGGAAACCTTGATGACAACGATACTCTGGGTTCGTCTCCCACATGAGCAGGGCTAGCATCCCCAAGTTCCGCGAGATGCTGTTGCAGCCATGTCAACCTTCTAAGCTCCACTTCCACGTAGATTTGATCAGCTGGGTCACCTTTAAACAACAAATAAAATTGTGTCCTATGAATGATGGAGACAAAGCACAAATCCCATAACTCAATGATCTGCTGTCTTTGTTCCTTGAAAGTTATTTGCCACGAGACTTGGGGCTCCTCAGTCTCACATGTGTCCTCGTCATTCTCTAAATTGTACCCAGCAGCTTCATTTGCTTCCAGCTCCAGAACCTGGAGGCGTAACCAATTGAAACGAAATGAGATTTCTTCACAAGGATAAATAGAATAGTATACGCATGTAAGTTCTGTTAGATAGCAGAAAAAATGCATTTTCATACCTGGCAAACTAGTAGCTGCTTTTGGTACTGCAGTTTGGCCACCCGCTCTTTCAGTTCCGTTACATATGTTCTAATGTTTCTTACGTTCTCTTCTGCTGCATTTTGGAACATCTTCTGCATTTTCTTCATGTTTACTGAACTAGAACGCCGATAACCTGTTGGAGTGCTTTCCTTTGATGAGACATCTCCACATTCTTCATTCTTTGTCGGAGTCCCCTTCTCAGACTCTGGTTGAATCTCACCGGACATAATATCATCATTCTCAGGAGCCCTATTTTCAGTTTCAGATTCTGCAATTTCCCGAGAAGCTGATAGAGGTGAGCAAGGTGATCTGATGAAATTTTGCCGGTTGGCAATGTTACTTGAGGCCAAAGGTAGACACTTCTTCTTTTTGGACTCCTTCTTAGACTTGGAGGATGCCTCAATATTGCACTCTTGATAATTGCTAGGAAGAGACATCACTAATTTATCTATCGACTTCTGAACACTTTCTAGCTGTTCCTCAAGATTTTCAATCGTGCTGCCCTGTGAATGAAGTCTCGTAATCTCTTCCTTGAGATTAGCACTTACACTCTTGTTAGTAGGAACTACAGTTCCAAGTTCAACTTCTTTTGGCACTGATCTGACAGAACGCATTTCTCTTATTTCAGCTTGCAGATTGGCAATTGTTTCAGCTGCATCTTGGTTGCCTAGCCTATGACAAGCCACCTCCTTTTGTAATACTTCCAGAGCTCGATTTGCTTCTTCCCCAAGCTGTTCTTGCAGGTGTTCAAGTTTGCGGATTTCATGCATTAGTGTGAAAGGAGCAGTTGATGATTGCCTCATAGACTGCCTCAAATTTCTTGCTCTATCACCAGGGCCTATATCCTTTTTGTCAGGTTTTGTTGATAGAACACCGGTGTATGAGAGACATTTCTTCACAGAGGGATGGGGTATTCCAGAAGGGTTTGAACCCTGAAGTTGATATATAATAAGAATATATGAGTAAAATGAAATACAAATTGAGAGAGAGAGAGAGAGAGAGAGAGAAAGAGAGAGAGAATTGGAAATAGACCTGTGGATCCTCCTGAAGTTTTTGCTGTAATTCAAGCACCTGAGACTGAGCACGATCTCTTTGGCGTCTCAGTTCTTCAATCTCCATTTCCATCTAGTGATGGCCAAACAATTTGAAACATTTTATATATACATTTCCAAGCACATGAAATGAAATCTAGCAAGACAAGTATGTCAGTGTACCTGCTGAATTTTCAATTCTTTTTCCCTTAATGGGTCAGGGGTGCGCAGCTCTGCTTCCAGCCTCGCTACTTCCTTCTGCAAATGTTTCACTAGCTGTTTGTCCGAAACAACCTAGCAAAATGATTATATACACAAGTAAGGTAACTAAAATGTCTATTGTAATTATGTACAGGTGCAAACTGAAATATGTTACAAGAAAATTAACAATACCATATTCACACGAGCGTTATTTGTTACTTCCTTTGCCCTGGTGGCAAAGAAGAGCGTATTGCGAGATTGTTCAAAATGGCTCAATGCCGGACTCAAGGTGCATATGATGGCTGTGCGTGCATTCCCACCCAGAGAATGCTGCAATATGCGAGTGAGCTTTGAGTCTCGATAGGGTATATGACCACTTCTTTTCCCACTGCTGCAAATCAAACCAGTTCACTTAGGTAAGAAAGAAAACTGACTAATCCTTCAAGATAAAAATGTAGGCAAATATAGATTCTGACCTAAGCTTTCTAATGACAGTTGTGAGTGTCATCAAGCTAAGGTTGATGTGGCAACCTTCCCTGAGCCTAGCACCATCTGCAAGTGATTGTGAAGCTCTTTCGCTTCCAGCCAGATCGACAAAGTTCTGCACATCATTGGCATTCACACTTGTTAACCCTGACGTAAAATTGAAGCAAGGATTTTCAGAAAAGGTATTTTGTTCCTTTCTTACCAGGCTTGCCACGAAAGATCTCACGCAATCTGAATTCTCACGGAGTGTACTTTCAATTGTCTGTAAGGAGAGAAAATGTTATTTACAATGTCTCGGTTGTGAGGGAAAGGGAAAAACCATCACTAACTAGCATCAAAGATCTATGAGGAACTGACCAGTCTTATTATCTGATGAGACCGGGAGCTGTTATCATTTAAAGCAGTTTCACCAACTTGTCTTTGGGCTTCACAAATGCTGATTAAATGTCTCAAATGCTGATCATTGCTTGCAGTTTCCTCCACCAGCTTCTCAACCACGGTACCTTTCTACATTAGGAAAATACAGAACATGAGTGAATGTCAAAGAACAAGTGACGGTAACGAGTATAGGCTAAGGCTTATTGCCACACTACCTCTGGATCATCTAGAAGCTTCAAACTACGACCTGATTCAGAATTTAGCAGGTCCCTCACATTCTCGTTGTATATTTCAAGTCCAGAGATTTTTATTGTAAAGTCTCTCTCCGGAGTCTGCAACCAAACAATCCGAGTACATTAGTTTCAAAGCAACAATCTTCACTATAACTTTCATAATTGTTATTAGTTTGTGATGATTAAACTTACATTGATTATATGATTGTAGATATCAATGACGGCTTTCTCTGTTATCCCCCTCATTGTGTATGTCTTCCCACTGCTCGTTTGCCCATAAGCGAATATAGTTGCTGCAGTGCCAAAGAAAATAAATCAATTGTTGAAAAGTGAGATGAGGATCGAAAAAGAAGGGACATGAGTCTAAGGATAAGCCACTACCATTGATGCCCATCAAAGAAGACAAGGCGACATTTTTCACTCCTTCCTCGTATACTGCTTCCGTTAAGGAAGTAGGACCGAAAACTTTATCTGCATACAGAAGAAACCAATGAACCAATTATTTAATGTGAACCATCACAGCTGAGAAAACTACAAAGAAGACACATAGGCAGAGGTTTTCCCATACCAAATGTGAATGGGGCCGGTTGAGCTGAGCGTTCTTGAGGCGGGGGCTTATAAACAATCGTGTTGTCATCGAGGCATTCCCACGCAACTTGGTCTTTTGCTAGTTGCTCTCTTTTGTTTAGAGGCCTTAAACGCACCGTGACAACAATCTTCTCCTCCTTGGCTCTTGGCCCGCCCGGAGTTGAGACTGGTGTCCTGTCTATTTTTGAAGCCGGTGTTGATGCTAGTGTCCTGTCTACTTTTGAAGCCGGTGTTCCAGGAGTTTTGACAGTCATTGTTTCTCGAATCTAGCAGATCAAACGAGCTTGAAGAACACCAACACCGAATCTCGGGCCTTTCCCAGGAAAGCCCTCTCTGTTAAAACCAATCATGGATTACAGAAAGCAATTGAACTAAACGAAAACCTCAGAATTTAGTACAATCTCAGATCTGAAACCCTCACTAGTTCAAACATTTACCCCTGAAATCTACAAACTTTAAATCTAAGCTTATGATAAGCAGCTGAATCTAACAGGATAATCTTCCAACTAACACACAATTTAACCTAGAGAAATTCACTGCAACAAATATTCCGAAAACCGATTAGCTCCCAATCCAAAAATATTTTTCATCAGAAAATTGAAAAATCATCCAACTTGTTCGTGTTTCTAAGATGAATTCAACTTCAACAGTTGGGGAAAGGGAAATTCGAACATTTTTACAAAATAAAAAGGAAAAAAAAAAAGAAAACTTCCCTAATTAGTAATCATGTTAAGAATCAATTTGTTTCCAATTAAAGATTGGGTACATCGAATTTCCAATAAGCATCATAATCTGCATATATGGAAAGTGAAAATCAGTAAACATTAGTTCAAGAAACGGAAACTCACAGAAATAGAAAACCAAAATCGACCCGAAAACTTCCGGAATTCTTCGGCGCACAAGAGGATTGAGAGACGAAGGGAGCGCCTTTGAGTCCGAGGAAAATCGCTTCGAAGTCAAAGTCGAGTGTTGGAGAAGGAAGACGAAGAGAGTGAGAGAAATGGTGATGGAAAGTTATTGCCTCCTTCTTTCTCTGACCTTTATTATTCAATTTTGAATCTAGGGCTCCCAACGGCTAGTTTTCCTTTTTTTCTTTTTTTTTTCTTTTTTTTTTGGCTTTATTTAATTGAGGATTTTACAGTTACACGCCGATCTGTCGATGCGTTTTCGTTTTCACGAGTTAAATCGGCCGCGTCGTGTAAAGCGGGGACCGAGTTTCAAGTCGTAACGGTTATTATTTTATTTGTTTATTATTTAATTAATTCCCCTATGCACGAAAGGGCAAAAAGAAAGAAAGTCTACAACTTTCAATTATTGGTCCAGCCTGGCGCTTCATACAAATTTGATTTTGGCCTTTGAGAGAATGAGTCGTATCGTATGTCACGTGATAATATCGTTTTCTTGATGGAATTGTTACTGATATTTCAAAAATTTCATTTTACATTTTAAATTTTCTATATTTAGAAAGAAAAATAAACGTATGAGAAGTGTATAGTGAGATTTTTGGAGTAACAATAACACTTTCCATTAATAATAAGGATAAAGTTAAGGAAATTAAATTTATAAATTAAATTTTGTAAACTAAATAACATGGAAGTTAACTATTGAATTATTACGTAAGTGTTGATTAACGTATTTATTTCTTATTGATGACGCACCACTTAGTTTGCAAATTTAGTCTACCTAGCATTACTCTAAAAGAAAGGTATTTGTTAATTTCTCATCGTGGGTCTTGTATCTTTGGTGTCTGACACTAATGTGATAGTGTACCCTTACCATAGAAGTTATTACGAGATCATCTGTATGAGAACGATACCATAGTAGTATATTCATGCCATAAAAATTCTTAGGGAACTTTAACGAAAAGATCCTCGTACTGTTCACTTTAACAAAAAACCATATTTTTACACTAAAAAGTCAATCCTGGTACTATTCATGTTGATGCACAAAATCAGTGAGGACTTTGGTACAATAGAAAATGTTAAGTTTGTGACATTTGCTAGACTACTCCGGTCACTAGTATGGATAGGTATGTAAATTGACAGAAACAGGGAAGCAAACACAAGATGTACGTGGTTCATCCAGATTGGCTACGTCCACGAAGTAGAGGAGTTCTCATTAATTGTGAAGGGTTTACACAAGTACATAGGTTCAAGCTCTCATTTAGTAAGTTCTAGTGAATGATTTAGTACAAATGACATTAGGAAATATTGTGGGAAAATGATCTCCTTTTATAGAAGAGTTTCTAGCTTTGTTCTGACTTTGGCACGTGTCGTGCTGTGATTGGTCTCTAATGTTGACACATATCGCGCTATGATTGGCCTCTGATGTCGACACGTGTCGCGCTGTGATTGGCCTCCTGATTGCAGGGAAACTCTTATGGATCCTTGACGGTATAACATTGACCGGTGCTCAGTAGTTTCAGGATTGGTCAAGTATGATACAAACAATTCACTTTACCTTTTATTTTGTCTTTATCATTAAAACTCAAAGTTTTCAAGCCATTTTCATTAGTTTTCCTAAATTATTATCTTTTGAAAGATAGATAGATGGCTCAAGCTATCTCCAACCGAATGAGGGCCAAAAGACTCTCTTTAGCCCTATAGCCCTGCAAAAAATTATATTTTAATAAACAGTGCTAGGCCATATTTTATACCATCTTCAACAGAGGGGGCCAAAGAGCCATAGGCCAAACATAGCCCTTTAACAAAAAATCATCTCCAAGTGAAGGGGCTAAAGGGTCATAGGCCAAACATAATTTATTATTTTAATTAAATTAATATGGTTAATTAAATTAAACTACTATATTAAAATAAGGTTTTCGAACATATTTTGAGTGTCACTTATTGCCAAATGAATAAGCCTCCATATTTCTTATCTTTATATAATCTAAATAATTTTTTGATAGAATTTTGAGTAACGCATGTCGCTAACGTGAGTAACTCTCCAGATTTCTTATCTTTATGTAATCTCAATAATTTTTCGGATAGAATTTCGAGTGACACATGTCGCTAAAGTGAGTAACTCTCCAGATTTCTTATCTTTATGTAATCTTAATATTTTTTTGGATTAGATTTCGAGTGCCACGTGTCGAGATGTAATTGTTGTTAGATGGAATTCTTATCTACGTGGCACTTCTTATCTTCAGCTTTCAATGTTGTAGGTATTTATAGGGGAAAAAAAATTAGATTTTTTTTTTAAATTTGTCCAAAAAAAATTCAAATTCCAACGGTAACCTGACTGAAGCATGACGTTAGCTAGTCGTTGCTAGTTAGTGTCATGTTGACGCTAGGTAGCCTTTGGCATTTAAATAGGTTGAATTGGAGAGCTGGCAAAATATCGAACTAGAGATTCTGGCGCTGGAGGGCCGGCTACAAATGGCTAACCCGCTGGCCTGATTTGAGAGTTTGGACCCGATGGGGCCCACAAGCCCTTTGGCCTAGCCCTCGGTTGGAGACGATTTTTGTGTCATTCCAAACTATTTTTTGTCTTATGACTTTTTGGCCGAATTAGTTGAAGCTGACCTCATAATATGTGAAAAGTTACTCAAAAGTGGGCAAAAGCACAGTCGAACAATTTGAAGTGGTCCGTTCAAACCAATCTAACCATTTTGATAAGTTGAAATAAGAAAGGAAAGTCAACTTTCAAATTTTGAATTTGGTGAGTTATGAAATCTAATCTAATATTAAGCACCAAATATGACGCAAAGGTATTTGAATGTCAAATTTCTCAACACCCAACGAAGGATTTTTTGCTTGTTACTTATACTCTAAAAAGTCATCAACCCGATAACCTCTTCCTAAATATTATCTAATAGCAAGTAAATATATTTGAAACGATACAAAATTTTAAACAGGAGAGATTATATTCACATTCCCTAAATTAATTCTTCCACACATTTTAATTTTTTTTTAATATTTTCTACAAACCACTAACACTTGATAGAAAAATATTAAAAAAATAAAAAAGTGGAAAAAGTAATGTGAGGTGTTGAATATAATCTCCCCTTAAACATCCATCTCATTTCATTCCAACCAGTGAAAAATATGCATAATATTCCTATAACCTAAGATAGATAGCTTGAATTGTTAAAATAGATACAGTGTTCTGTTAAAAAAAATAGTGCTACGAATCCATCTCATATATGTATATGACATCTACAGTGGGCTATCATGCACCACTAACATTTTCATCACTAATTATTGGTCTTCTTTGACCTTATTCTCCTGCCTTTTACTTTTCACTGTTTCCCTCTTATTTTTATACTTTTTCTTGTTTTATCTCTTAATTTTGGAACTTCCCACTTTCTCTTCTGTTTTTTGCATTTAAAAAAAAAAGGCTCATTTCAGCATCCTCCATTTACCTAACTATCAAGAGGATAATTTCAAGGCCTGTAACTTGTGGAGTGGAAGCTAAGATACTTCCATCTGTGAAACAAGATTAATTTCACCTGCAGTGCATGCCATGCGAGGCAAAGAACAGGAAATTGGGGTGATTGACCTGAAGCAGGCTAAGCCAATTGTTTGCAGCCTGCTTCAGGGAACTCGCGAGTTGACATTCCGTTACTCCATTTTGTGTCCACAGGGATCCTTTTAACTTGTAGAGTTGAGATTCGATAAAAATGAAACTGAATATAATCCAGACATAATTTTCCTAGCACTTAATCATTATCTATCACAAAGTGGCACTATAACTTTACAACACAAATGGATCAACTAAGCACTGCTGATATGAATGTAGTATGTACAAAGTGAATGTATAAAGTGATGGAAATTCCCATCCGAAAGCATTTGACGGGGACCTCCACATCTACGTAGACAGTACTAGTTTATTGAAGAGAAAGATTGCAATCATCAAATACATTGTATGATTACATCCCCTGAAAACCAGTAGTACTAGTCATGGGATGTCCACCATAGAACATCATACTGATGTTCCTGTAACCGAACCAACATTGTGAACCCTTAATCATTTACAATAAGATTTCATGTAACTAATAACCATTGTAAACAAACATGTAACAAAGAACGATTACCGGTTCACATAACTATGACGTTCTAACTGTATGAAACATGAACTAAACAGAACTTTTTATTACCTTGACTTTGCATTTAACTTCGCAGAAGATTCCACATATAACTGGATACCAGATAAATAGGGAACATAATATTGAACAACAGAATCACTATTGTTAAGGACCAACGGTACTCCTGCCCCATATGCACTTCACTCTCTAAACGATTCCCATTGATCATTCAGTGTGAAGTAAGACTGAAACTCAACATCACAAGTCCTCCACCGCCTCATTGTCGTCTGCACCAAAACAAAAACCACAATGCTCAAAGTTAATTATTGATGCATGTAGTTGAGAGGGAGCCTAATTACATAGGCTAGCACTTAAATTAGTTATCTCATACATGACCTGGTTGTCAAGTCTAGTGTTGCAATCAAATTAGTTATCTCATACATGAAGAACAAAATATAGATCACCAAGATGTTAGTGTAGATATGTTTATCCCATATAGGCCTGCCAAACAGGTCATGTTTGTCGTGTTTATGTTGTACTAATTATTTTTGTTTGTACCATACTTGACCAATTCCGAAACTACCGAGCACCGGTTAACGTTATACCGTCAAGGACCCAGAAGAGTTTCCCTCCAACCAGGAGGCCAATCACAACGCGACATGTGTCGACATCAGAAGCCAATCATAGCGCGACACGTGTCAACATCAGAAGCCAATCACAACACGACACGTGTCAATGTCAAAACAAAGCTAAAAACTCTCTTCTATAAAAGGAGATCATTCTCCCACAATATTTCCTAATGTCATTTGTACTAAATCATTCACTAGTACTCACTAAAGGAGAGCTTGAACCTATGTACTTGTGTAAACCCTTCACAATTAATGAGAACTCCTCTACTCTGTGGATGTAGCCAATCTGGGTGAACCACGTACATTTTGTGTTTGCTTCCCTGTCTCTATCCCTTTACATACTTATCCACACTAGTGACCGGAGCAATCTAGCGAAGGTCACAAACTTAACACTTTATGTTGTACCAAAGTCCTCACTGATTTTGTGCATCAACAATCTTAATGGGTCGTGTCGTGTCGTGTCAAAGCTGTTAAGATAACGAGTTTGTAACAAGTGACCCAATAATGACATGATTCGTTAAACGGTCGTGTCGTTTCTTGTCAGGTTAATGAGTCATACAAGAAATTGACATGTCTAATGTCTACTTATCGGGTTCTTAACGGATGACTTGATAACTACCCGACACGTTAATGGGTTACTCGACAACGATCGGACTCGTTAACAAGTTAATCCGAAACTCGTCATTTTTGTGAGATTTCATGTCGGGTTAACGGGTCCTATAAGAAATTGTCGAGCCTAATCCTATAGCTAAACATTAATGTAACATCCTATTTCATGGCCTTCTCGATCCAAGCACACACGTCCTTAGAAGAGAATTATTGGAGTAATTAAGAAAGTAAATAATAAAGATTGGAGGAAGTAGGAAGTAGGGTTTACAACCTTCATACGTTGGAAAATATTAGGTTGGAATGCACATGAACATGTTCTGACTTCAAATTCACAAAGTTAAAACTTAATTGCTGCAGAGAAGAGAGAATTGATCATCTACTGTAGGAGATGAACAGATCGGGATGCTACAATAGCCGGGTTGCTATAATTCCCCTTCCGAAGCTCCGCCTCGAATTCGATCAGCCATGACTGCAAGCTCTCCTTCAATCTAGGCACAATGTGATCACTGTCACCACCTTCTTCTTCTTCTTGCCCTCGGGATGCATCACGATCAAGCTCCGTCGACGCAACAAGCGCGATCAAACGATACAGAACCCAGCAGGACCCTGCAGGAACCGCCCCATAAAACAGTCAATAAATAAACGAGCATTTAAACAAACAGCTGGTAAACATGAAAACGAAACGGTTTGCTTGACTCACAAGCTACGATACCCAGCAATGCGACGGCGTTTCGCATCACACGGCAGCACAGAGCTAGAGGATATAAGATGACGATGAAGATTACAAACAGGACGTTTTCGATCACCGATTTGATTCTGTACATCGCCATTTTGATCATGATTTGGAGTACCAATCTCACCGCCTGGATCACGAATCGGAGCATCAGTACCTCCTCCGAGGAGCTGTCGAAAGAAATCGCGAGCAGCAGAGCCCCCGGAAACAGCACCAGTAGCAGCTTCAGAAGAACTACGCTGGTCACAGTTTCAGCTGCATCAAAAGCTTCCGACTCCATTGATGCTGCTGAATCAAATGACGATCTTGTCCTCTCTGATGAGGGTTTAAGGGTACTTGGAAAGACAGACGTGACGTGAACCCAAAGAAAACTCCTCCGCTTGGGCCTTGGGTAATGGGCCTCGGCACAAACAACAAAAAAAATCTATGAGATTTTCGATTTGGTCCTTCAACTTCTTTTTTGTCTCAAATCTTCGTTACAAAAATTGACATAATGATATGATTGTTTTTTGGACGACATTTCAATAAGTCATCTACTTTGATCAAAATACCCTCCATCTACCGGCACGTAACTACTTTCATGAGTTCCATCTCATGTCACATACGTAACTTTCAGTTTTTTTTTATGCATAAAAGTTGTGACGGTTCAATGTCCAAAAAAAAAAAACTGTCTTTCTTGCATAGTCAACAGAATGTCGACCATTCAAAAACCTAAGCTAAGTTGAAACGTGCCTCCAAATACTTTTGTGAATTTTTATTGTTATTTAACACATTTTTCAAATATTGAAAACTAACGTAAGTGGTGGATTGCTCTTGACAAACATGTCTTCTTGTTTAATCCGAGGGTACCCTCATCCCTCCACTTATCAATGTAGATTAGAGTAGTAACGTCTTCCTTAAAAAAAAAAAAATTAAAAATTAAAAAAAAAAAAAAAAAAAACATGAGGGGGAAGTATTTGAAAGACCAAAGTGAAAAAACTCCAAAAACTTAGGGCGAAAATCTGAAATTAACCCTTCATAAATATCCTTGCAAAAAAATCTCGTTGCTTTTGGGTACTGTGAATTGGGTTGTGGCGGGCAGGGGCAGGCTGGGCAGCGGAGGTTCAGTTTCTTTGGCATCACCGCCGCCATGGATTTCAAGCTACTAGCACTTGCGGTATTTGCAGGGGCTCTGATGGTTGCCATTTTTTCCGGCGGCCCGTTGAGGAAGATGACGATTTACGGAATCACGCACTCGATCCTGAAGCCTTTGTGTCTGTTGGTTGGTGTGTTGTATATCGCTTGGACATTGCTGTATCTTGTTGCTTGTGAGTGAAGCTACCTACTTTTTTCGTTTTCTGCGAGTTAGTTCACCAGCTGTTTGTTTAAATGACTGATTGAGTATTTGTCGACGGTTGCTTTTGCTGCAGGGTGCTTCCGTCTCCTCTTTCTTTTGGCCCGAATTGTGCGGCGGAATGTCCCGAGAGAAGGTTTGGCGGATAGATTGGACGCATGGCTCGAGGAATTTGAGGCGAAGCTCGACAATGGAAATGATAGCAGCAACCCAACTACTGAGACTGTAGCAGCATCGCAATCCAAGTCGAATGAGTTCATCTCCGGACACGAGCATTCCACTTGAATCTTCAATATCGTATCTCAATTTTTCTTTGTTTTGACAAGGCGATATTCTAAACTACTTCAATTTACGGGATGGGTTTTAGGGCATGAGGATTTGTATTCGGATGGGTGGGGCACCTTACCCTGCTCAACCGACCTAACTCACGTTTGTGAACTTTGATATTCTATACCATTTCCTTCCCTTTTTACGAGTGTAAATTGCAAGTATGTTCAATTGTAAAAGATTTACTATCCATTAAATTTCACCAGTTTTTCCCAAAATCCTCGACTTTGTTTTCTTGTTCAATGCTAGATCTTAGAGAAACATGGAAGTAAATAAGAAGTACAGGGAATTACTAGATATTATGTTCTTAAAACTGCACAACCTACATGCTAACTCAACGGCCAAATCCACCGGCAACTAATGCCGGATCTTACCAAAAATACCCGTCTGGTCTATCCCCAAATGCGTGCCATTGGCCTTCGAAGAACGATGGCGAGGAGGATCATGAAGTGCAATGAGTGCCGCAACTAAACCAGCATTGCTTGCTATGCTAGGCTCAGTGAACTCCTGCTTGTCCCTTTCATCTACGAACTTGTCCAATTCGTCGGGCCCTGCTACCATGGCTCCCAAAAGCAAATTCGGATTAGGGTCCTTGGAGTTTTTCCATTTCTCTCCATCTTCACAAGAGTACTGATGACCGTCCCAAGGGATCGATGCGCTTCTGTGGTGCACTTGGGTTGGATACTTGTCTCCGAAGCCAACCATGTAGCTCATCTTCATTGGATTATCTCCTAGAATGTAATTGACCTGAATAAAAAGATAAGACTCGTGTTTTTATGCAGATGGAAGAATGCGCTTGTAGATTCGATACTTCAACTTGTAATATGTAACACTTGCCTGACTGATCGAGAAATTGCGCAACATATCGACGGAAAATCCAAAATTAATGCAACTCCCACCGGAACTACGCAGAAGTTCAAGGTAGTCGCTGTACAATTTACTAAGAAAAGATGCTGTTGCAGCATATTCGAGAGGTGCCCGCGCGCCATAAGTAGGCCTTTGGAGGAGCAATCCACCTGCATTTTAAGGAATTTTGAGGCATTGAACTACTCATAAATGCAACAATAGCTGCATGGATTGTAATATGCTCAGATATATATACCTGGTGTTGTTTTCTGAGAAGAAATATAAGAACACATGAGGGTGTCAGTAATGTCTGATGATGCGTCCAGAGAAGATTCATACGGGAATCCAAGATCACGAAAATATCGGAGACGTGTTAGCAAGACCTACAAAGATGTAACGTACCAACTAGTTATTCTAAATCCAGAACTGGGAGAGCACAAAATTTATTCAACTTCATAAATTCGAGAGCAAATGTTGCAGTAAATTACCGCATTGGCAGTGAGCTTGTTGTTCCAATAGAAAATCCCTTTATCAGCACTTGTTTCGTTAGCAACTGCATACTTAAATTCTTTTGTGGCATAATCTAGATATGAATTATCGCCGGTAGCGAAAAATAACCATGTTCCTCCCCAGACCAGTTCATCTTGGAAACCAGAAGAGTTGTAGAAATTCCTAGATTCTCCTCCACAAGCATCAACCTTGGTGTATGCTCCTTGCCTAGCAGGGTCTAGTTTAGTAACTGCACTCTCGTATAGCTTCTCCGCTGCAGTGACTAGTTCTCCTGAGTATGCATTGTCTTCTTTAAACACTAATGAAGCGGCGGACAATGCTGCAATAATTTCCCCTGCTAAATCAGAAGCAGTGCTGTCGCAGATCGAAACAGGTCTGTCATACTGCATGTCTTCAGGCCTTTGCCAGCAGTTTATGTCATTAGGAACCTTGGTATCAATGTTTCCACTTCCAACCTAAATTGGAAAAAAGGAAAAGGAGAACATTGTCACTAATAGTTCATTATCGTGTTCGAGAAACAGGATTCTGTTGCAAAACAATGAAAACTGAAAATGAAATGGTCATCAAAACGGGACTTAAATTTTTCAGAAGGCTTGCCTGAGAATACAATATGAACTCTGAAGTTGTGTTTGGAGGAACAAAGAGTTTGAGCAAATAATCACTGCCCCATTTTATTATGTCCTTGACATGATCAAGCTCACCAATATCAGCATACTTTTCGTGGTATTCGATCACAGTCCAACTCAACAGGGTTACAGTATAAGCTGCAGGGAAGCTGAACTTTATGTTGTTGCCAGAATCATAGAAACCACCCCGAAGATTCACCGGTTTACTGCTCAAATTCCCATCATGCAATCCTGAACTGGCGCGAAATTTTACCGGACTATTATTAGGGTAAACCCCAGCTGATCAGATAAGAAAATTTTCAGCAAGTTAGATAAAAAAGAAGAAGTTCCATGTAATTCTTTCTAATCAAATGCATGATGGTAGAAACATGTTACATATTTGCGCGTCAAAGAACGTCAGAGCTTGGTTCAATGCACGCGTAAGATTCTTCGAAGGGTGGCGATGATGCTTTTGAAGAGCATTAGGCAAAAGTGCTACCAGTAAAATTAGAGCTAGGACAACAAAAATAGTGGATGCAGATATATAAAGACAACGTTTGAGGTAGTTTTTATCGGTGATAACGAGATTGAATTCGTAAGACTTGGAGTACGGAGAAGGGATTGAATCATTGGTTATGTAAGACTGAGGTAGTAGGTTGTAGTCAATTTCTATGGAGTTCCAACGACTCGCTGAGGGAAGCAAACGGCGGGCCTCGGAAACTGTATGGACAAATCTCACAGGTTCTAGGTCTGCTGCCGATGCTTGTGTCTGGGAACCTAGAGAAGATGGCATTGTTTGTGAAGAGATGAGAAAATGGCAAGTAAAAAAAAAGAAGAAAAAAGGTTTTTTGATCATCAAATGTGTATACAAACTAAATATCATAGGTTTTATGATCATAGTATAAATTATAAAATTAGTTTTCGGTAGTTATTCACAATGAAATATTTTCTTGATAAAACAGAAACATGAGTTGGTTAATAAGGCAAAAAACTTCGATGCTATCGAAGAAAATATATTAAGAAAACCACCTCTGTGTAAACGTTTGATGCTTGCCAACATCTGCCTATGAGAATATGCATATATTTTGTCTTTTCAACATTTGGCCGGCAATTGACATATGAGAACAGTTGAAAGATTATAGTTAAGAAACAAATTGAGCACCGCTTGACCAAATAATCATGCGCTATTTTGTAACTTTTAACAGTTTCCTTATCGCCAACAAACCATTCGCAATCAAAATCTATGGGAACTCACCATTTTACTTATTTGGGGCATTTGAGTAAAATATGACATTTGGAGGATGATGGGACAAAACATTGAACTTGGAATGATAATTGGCTTGGATGGGAGACACCATGCAGACAATCCTGCAGAAAACATGTGAAAGAAGCCACCTTGCTTCTTTTAAATGTTAGTTTATTGCAAGTGATGGAGACATGTGGTGGAGATACAAACTTGCTTATTTTAATATTATTTCACAATTCAAGCTACTGAGGAGTTTCTTTCGGCCAAGTGCATTGTTCTCAGCAATGAGTTTTCTCAGATCTCTATATAAAGAAGCAGAGGTAGAAGGATTATG
Organism: Malus fusca; assembly: GCA_035220775.1. Lineage (NCBI taxonomy): Eukaryota > Viridiplantae > Streptophyta > Magnoliopsida > Rosales > Rosaceae > Malus > Malus fusca. The sequence continues at coordinate 31,521,385 of CM069072.1, read as the reverse complement.
GACACGCAACCAATCAAACAAACAAACATACAAACTCTGCTTTCAAGCCAGATTTGCATCCAAAGCTGTAATTAGCCTAGATCTCAGATCTTTTTAGCAACAAGCTATCTCTTATTTAGATTTCCCCACAAAAGTCAACTTTTGTCTAGTTTATTAGCTTTGCTACTCATCCGGTAGTATCGATGTCCTTGGTAGTTTATGTACAACTCATTTCCAGTCATTTAAATTACAAGCAATCTACAATACCAGTCATTTATTTTCCTCTGTCATTCACACTTCCAGCAACCTTGCCATTTAAATATTGTTTCATCTCTCCATATAAGTAAAGTCCTTATCTTTAAGGTAAAGAAAGAACTTTGATTTGAGCTACTCCCACTCAATGACACAATCTCTTGGTTTGAAGTCAAACTCAGGCGCAATCTCAATCATTCAAATCCCGTCTACTAGCGGCATCTAGTAGTGGCACGCCCGCACCCACCAATTTCATGTTTGAGTAAATTCCCGGCATGCCCGCAAGGCCCATGGCGAATTTAGGGAGCAAACAAGAACTATTCTCTATCAAAATCTATGGGCATGGCCTGACTTATTTTGTAACTATCAAGTAACCACTTAACGTCTACTTTCCTAAGAACCTACTAATTTACTATAAATTAAGAGAAAGATTAGTACAGAAATTATTATCAAAGAGATGATTTCATATTTAATGCAACTCATGCTTACATAAATCGTTCTCTTGTCTCCAAAAATGTGTTCTAGAAGTCTTCGATCGTATAGTCTTTCAGCTGACTCATTTGTATTTCTTAGCTATTTCTCCTCTGTGAGGAATGAAAGTTCCAAGAACTTCAACTCTTATATGTTTGGGTCCAAGTTCCTCAACATGCATAAGAAAAGTTGTGCAGAAACAATTTGAGTTTTTTCTTTGAAATGAGTGATTCATGCAATCACAGTTTCACATGTCTGCATACATACATGGTTTTTTAGATTCTAAGATTTAAGAAAATTATGATTACTGACCGTACAATCGTAATTCAACAGGAGGTGGTTATTTAACTTTTGTTATTGTACTTTTTCCTCCACCGTTAAACTAAGATCAAACAGTGGTGAACCACAATTTTCTTGAATTAAGATCAAACCTTGGAGTCTAATGAAACTTCTCGAACATTATGTATTTTTAGTAAGTTCTTTCTACATATGTGTTAAATCGTGATTTGCATACAGCGTGAAAGAGGAGACACAAAATGTGCATATAAAAAAATTCTTTTCACATACAATGTTCCCTTACAACTAAATTGGTCCAAGATTAAGCTACACACACACACACACACACACATACATACACACATACATACATACATACATACATACATACATACATACATACACACACACACCATAGACATGTATACTCAAAATTACCATGCCACCACTCGATGTTTACCTCCTTGTTTGATCATGAAGTCACATGGAATTAGCAACACCACTAGTTCTTCATCCTCAACCAATATTTGCCCCACATATGATTGCGGCAACGGCGTTGCCTATCGCTGTTGAATCTGAAATAGAAAAGAACGAAGTTACTCGAAAAATGTAGAAGCTTTGAGTGGTGAATGATTCTTGGAATGAGTTGCGGACTAAGTCGCTCTCTTTAAGACGTTTTTCGCGGCTCTGCCCAAAGTGTGCAAGCAGTTCACAAACATCACGTCGTCCCCAGGATAAAACAGCCCAGAACCTTCTTCTGATAAGGTTCTTCCTTGCACAGCGGAAAAACCTTCGAACTCACACCCTTTCGATATGTTGCTATTAACTCAATATCTGTAAAACTTGTCTTTTTTTCTTATTACATTTTTTTTATAGAACCTCCGGACTTATATATATATCTATAATAAAAGAGACGTTGGGGGATGTAAATGATTTAAGGGAAAGAAAGCTACAAGTAATCAATGCAGAAGAAAACAAAATGAACTAAATCAAAACGTCCAAATCACAACGGAATAAAAAATTATGTAAAAATAGATTTGATCTTTTTTTCTATTCAGAGAAAGAATCCCATCTTTAAGGTGAGAAGCTTTCTCACGTTTCTAGTGAATTAATGATCCTGATCAGATAATAAAGTTAATGACAATTTATAAGGTTAATAACAATTTACGTTTTATATTCAATGTTTGTAATAAAACAAATCATAAATATATTTAAAATATTTAAATTAAAACATAACTGCTCTAACAATCCCCCACTTGTTTTTATTTAAAAAATATATATCAAGCAACATATCATAAAGCTATGCATAAGTAAAGGTGTTTCTCAACTTGAACCTGTACATAGTGTTAGTGATCCAGATTATACTAGAGTAACTTATTGTTTTGAACTCTATCTCTGACAACACCACACACATAACTTTATTGAGGTGAAGTTAAAAAAGCCAGCACATTACGGCCATGTGCTTGTATCCCAGTATAGTGAACACTCTAGAAACTTGCCCAAGATTTCATAGGAAGCGGCCTCACTTCCACATTCACATAGGTAAGACTATTAAGAATATTCCTGCAGCTAGATATGCCACTCAACATAGAGTATAGATCTTACTAAGAGAAAAAAGTCTCAACCTAAAAACGCTTCAGGATGTCATGCTTCATAGGGATGGACATGGAATAATATTCCAAATTAAAATTAGCAAGACTTCACTCATATAACTTGTGACTTGTTATTACCATTTGAACCTATTTCTTAGGATCTCCAGTCTATAGATTGGGTTGCTATCACAAATGACTCAATTTTCTACGGGCTTTAGTCCCATCACTTTCGAGGTTTTCCAAACCTTTTCTCGTGCTAGTCCTTTCGTCAAAGGATCAGCTAAGTTTTCTTTAGACCGTATATGATCCACTCTTACAGCTCCTTTAGAGAGGTAATCTCTTACAGTGCTCTTACAACTCCTTTAGAGAGATAATCTCTTACAGTGTTGTGCTTACGACATATTTGTCACATTTTCCCTTTATAATAACGATTTTGCACTTTAGCTATTGCCGATGTGCTATCACAATGGATCAAAACTGCTGGAATCGGTTTCTCCCATAAATGGGTATCTGACAGTAGGTTTCTCAACCATCCTGCTTCTTCTCCCATAAAGGGGTATCTGACAGTAGGTTCATAATTTTTTAGAAGAATTAGAACCCCCACTATTTCAAAGATTAAAAGGAAATTTATTCTCATAAAAATCAGCATCAAGCGACTCAATTATGACATGGTTTTTCAAATCATAAAATCTATATGCTTTGCTATTACGTGCATAACCAATAAAACACATTCATATGCTCTACTAACCAATTTCGATCTTTTTGGATCAGGTTTACGAATATAAGCTAAACAACCCCAAGTTCTGAAATACAACACATTTGGTTTCTTATTTTTCCAAATTTCATAAGGAGAAATATTCGTTTTTGAGTTAGGACTTCTATTTAACACATAACATACAGTCAACACAATTTCATGGTAGATTGATTTCGTCTTAAAATTGTTGAATCTGAAATAGAAAAGAACGAAGTTACCCGAAAAATGTAGAAGCCTTGAGTGGTGAATGATTCTTGGGATGAGTCGCGGACTAAGTCGCTCTCTTTAAGACGTTTCGTGGCTCTGCCCAAAGTGTGCAAGCAGTTCACAAACTCCACGTCGTCCCCATGATAAAATAGTCAAGAACCTTCTTCTGATAAGGTTCTTCCTTGCACAACGGAAAAACCTTCGAACTCACACCCTTTCGATATGTTGCTATTAACTCAATATTTGTAAAACTTGTCTTTTTTTCTTATTACATTTTTTTTATAGAACCTCCGGACTTATATATATCTATAATAAAAGAGACGTTGGGGGATGTAAATGATTTAAGGGAAAGAAAGCTGCAAGTAATGAATGCAGAAGAAAACAAAACGAACTAAATCAAAACGTCCAAATCACAACGGAATAAAAAATTATGTAAAAATAGACTTGATCTTTTTTTATATTCAAAGAAAGAATCCCATCTTTAAGGTGAGAAGCTTTCTCACGTTTCTAATGAATTAATGATCATGATCAGATAATAAAGTTAATGACAATTTATAAGGTTAATAACAATTTACGTTTTATATTTAATGTTTGTAATAAAACAAATCATAAATATATTTAAAATATTTAAATTAAAACATAACTGCTCTAACACTATCCGTTTCGGCGTGTCAAAGCCACCTCCGCCGATCAGTACTGTGGTTACCCTGGTTTAGGCCTCAGATGCTCTGCCGCCGGTGAGCCTACCCTCACCCTACAAACCGACTCATACTATGTCAAACAAATAAACTACATTGATTCTACCGCCCATCTAGTTGACATCGATGTCGTTGGCCAATGTAACCCTAGGCACCCTCCGTCTAAATTACTGCCCACTAGATTTGGATCTCATTTTTTAACCCTCCTATCGTGCCTCCTATTGGGTGCTTAAGATACGGTGCCATGCAGTGGCAAAGCTATTAAGGCGTAAAAAGGCCGCCCCTCCTCTCGCTGGAAAATAAGGTCAGGATTCTGGTTTGCTGTGCTACAGCCCTTTTGGTTCGATTGGAAACGAAGTCTACTGAAGGAGGAAGAGCCTCTTTGTTCCAACGACAAAGACGATGTAGAGGAGAAATTTTTTGGGGTGACGGGAAACCCACATCATCATGAAAGGGGCATTCCAGCTGTCCATGGCGATGTGGGGTTCCCATCACCCCAAAAAATTTCTCCAAAACGTGGGAGGGATACAATTCTAAGTTCGTTAATGTCTTTTAATTAGTCAACTTAATTATTAGAGACAGAAAACTTAACAAAATATATATGTACCTCGTAGATTATTTAAAAATACTACAAAAAACGAGTAGCAACTACGAAGATTAATAGTTATTTGGTTGTTGTTGGTGGAGTATCGATGATGTTACTAATGAGGAAAAGGTGACAAAATGTCCAAAAGAGCTATATTTTGGCTTTTGTCACTTTTTTTTCATTAATAACACATTGGTACCCCAATAATAGTCAATGACGGATCCAAGAAACATTATTGGTGGGTCAATAAGGATAGTGTGTGGCGCACAAATTTTTTGGACTGAATAACATGTAAATTGACACTTCATCGAGCCTTGGTAGGCCTAAGATCATTTGCCAAGTCATATTGGACACCAATCAACATATGCCAACAGCTTCCAAACGAGCATGTCGACTAATGTCAATAGCTTTTGAGCGAGCATGCCAGCATATGCCAAGAGAACCTATCGAAAGATGCCCATAGCAAGTCATACAAAGGCATGAGGCTAGCAGCTACCCTGCTCAGTGCCAGAGTCAATTCGTTAGGTAGTTGGAGGATAGCTTTTAAGGACATCTTAGATTTTCAAAGGGCAACACCCAACTCTTCTACGGAAAATTTCTGAGCTTAGGAGTCAGCTGATCCACTTGGATCCGCCCCTGATAATATCAACCAAAATAGCTGCTAATCTTCTTATTAGTTGTTGCTCACTTTTCACTATACAGGTCACTAAGTTAACATACAAGTATATTATGGTGGAGAGATATTATATATTTGAACTAGCAATATCAAGATTATTATAAAATATATTCAGACGACTAACATGTATTAATTTGCTTTGTCATCTCAAGATTTGACAATGATTTGTTTTCTTTCTCTCTTGAGATGCTGCATGCCTCACACATTTGTTGAAATTTATTTGGTTTAACTGGACTTTTGAACAAAAATGTAACGCATGCTATCAATCTGACTCTTGACGTCGTATCTCAGTCCTCCAGATGCACAAGAAAATAATATGTGATTCAAATAAATAAAAATTAGTTTCTGGTTCCTAGTTTCTAATGTTTATTGACTAAGATTTTGTCAGTTTTTAGATTTTAATCAAAGTCCCTAACATTAATATATAATTGAATTACATGTAAGTTACATAATTTATATAAAAAAAATTAGTAATTGATTTAGAGTTTTAATACTCACACCCTTATTAAACTCCTAATTAATTTTCAATTCAAACATTTTTCAAAAAAAAAAAAAAATTAGAATAAGTTTGTACCCATTCAATTTTTATAAAAAAAATTTCAAATTTTTAATCTTGTATGTATCTATTCTTAAATTTAAAAATTTGTTAAAAATGTACCCGTTTTTTATATAAAATTTCATTCAATCTTTTCTCTAATCCATTTTTTTTTAAATTTATATGGGTATATTCTATTTCGTTGATTTGAGAATGTATTCATGTCAAGTTTAATAAAAGAAATTTAATAATGTTATTAAGGCTAATTTTTTTTTTGTGCTTTTGAAAAATGTATTCATGCTTTGGTACAATAATTTTTTGGTTAGTTTTGATGACCATACCTGTCACTTCCCAGACCTGCTCCGCCGTAGCACGATATTGTCCCCTTTGGGCTTACTATTCCCTCACGGATTTGTTTCTGGAAACTCGGACGAGAACTTTCCAGTGGGTCACCCATCCTAGGATTGCTCTCGCCCAAACTCGCTTAACTTCAGAGTTCCGATGGAATTCGAAACCAGTGAGTTCCCAAAAGATCTCGTGCTATAGGGAGGGGAGCATGTACATATAAGGAACATCACCCCTTCTCCGTTGATCGATGTGGGATCTTACAATCTACCCCCTTAGGGGCCTGACGTCCTCATTGGCACACTCGCACCGAATGGCAGAGTGACTCTGATACCATTCTGTCACATCCTAGAATAGCTCCGTCGTAGCACGATATTGTCCAGTTTAGGCTTACCATTCCCTCACAGATTTGTTTCTAGGAACTCAGACGAGAACTTCCCAGTGGGTCACCCAACCTAGGATTGCTCTCGCACGAACTCGCTTAACTTCGGAGTTCCGATGAAATCCGAAACCAGTGAGTTCCCAAAAAGCCTCGTGCTATAAGGAGATGAGCATGTACATATAAGGCACATCACCAACTCTCCGTTTGTCAATGTGGGATCTTACAGTACCCATGTATATATATACACACACACAATATATTGGAGAGTATAATTCATCATTAGTATTTTTAATCCCATAAAATATGGGTTTTATAAAATCTCATTAATGTAAATAACTACAAATTTCATTTTTAATTTAAAAATATAATAACCTACATAGAAATACATTATTAAATTAATGTCAGGGACTTCGATAAAAAAACTCAAAACCACCAAGATTTCAATAAAAAACATTGATAGTTAAGGATCGCATCCAAAGTTTCCTTCAAATAATTCACAATTAGAAAAGGCTACATTTTTTCCTTCTCCTAATAATAATTGAGTTGCTAAACATCCTTTGCCATTTGTAAACTCCTGAAATAAATTATGCCCAAATTGCGCTGCCATCCCTATCAATGCAGCAGGCCATCCTTTGTCATTCACCAAAATTATAGGGTGGTGACATTTCGACGCATCCCATTTTATTTTTAGCACATTTTTTTCCAAATTTTACAGTTAGATCGAATAAATTGAAGAGAATAAAAAAATAAAAATTAATAAAAGTATGTGAAAAGTAAAAACAAGTTTGTAGATAACACTATCCAAAGTTTATAGGCATAAAAATGTACAGCTAGCATCCAGCAGAGCAGACAAAGAGTTCCTTCTTTTTTTATGCATCTTCTCCTCTAGGTCTTTCTTTCATATATTAATAAACAAAGGCTATGTTATTTAATCGTTCAATAAACAAGGCTGTGTTATTTATTGTGAATTAATATGCAAGGTATGAGTATTATTTGTAGTGTTAAGGAGAGTTTTTTTTGAAGTGAGACTTTATGGACTCTCTGTTCTTTTTTATTTTTTGATATAATATTTTATAATAATAGCACAAAAATTAACAATAATTTATGAGGTGGCAGAAGAGAGATTTTTCAGTGTACCCAGAACGTGGGGCTATACACCATATGTCACTATACAAATGGTGAACGTTTTATAATGTTGGCACATAAATTAATATTAAATTGTGAGTTGGCAGATGATAGATTTTTCAGTATGCTTGGAATACGAAGTGTTACACCATGTGTCACTATACAAGTAGCGAGATACTTGTGTTAAAAATTTAACAACTTAAAAAAATGAAATATAATGACATGTGGTGTACCACCTGTATTCCGAGAAATAATAAAAAATGTATCGTCCATTTATATAATGGCATGTAATGTCACACTTGTGTTCTGAGAAACTATGAAAAAATTGTCGTGGAAAAAATTCATATAGTATCTCACTTTAAGAGATCCTTAGCATTTCTCTTATTTTTATTCTTTTTACAGGGTTTCGAAATCAAATAATGAGTGAGTTGCACATTAAAATAATTATCATCACTTATCTAATAATCATATATTTAATCATTAAAGGGGTATAAGATCACTACGGAGGGGGCAGTTAGCCTCGTGCATCAATTTTGTTAGGGTAAATTACATTTTACCCCTTTCATGTTTAGGATCGATTTCAATTCCTTATAACATCTTTAAAACATTTCAATTTCATACATTTAATTATCATTTGATTTCAATTTCAGAAAATCCGTTGAGTAAACCGTTAAGTGATGACGTGGTAAATATGAGATCCACATTTGTGATGACATGACTGTCAAATTTGTGCCACGTAGCAAAAAAATAATTTTGTATGCATTTAAAATATTATAATAATTTACCCAATTTAAAAAATAATAATAAGAATAATAAAAAAAAACCCTCCTTCCCTGAGCCCTTCCCCTTCCCCTTCCCTGCAACCCAAACACTCTTTCCCACCCCACCCCCACCCCACGCCACGCAACCCAAAAACCCCAAAAACCCATTCCCCTGACCCACCTCCCTCTCCTCCACTCTCTTCACCTCCCCTCTGAAACCGGACGCCATGGAAACCAGAGCTCAGCCGCAACCAATGCGACTCGCCAGATTCATCGGCGGTCGAACTCGGCCTCAAAGTCGATCAGAATCTCTCCTTTTCTTTTCCGCGTGCAAACGGCACAGCGGTGAGAACCGACGACGTCGTGTCGAATCTACGGGTGGAGATTGAAGAATATGGATTTTTGGAAGGGGTGATGAGGGATGGGAGAAGGGGATGGGCTCGGGTGGGATTTTTGGGGGTGGGTGATGATGGATGGGAGGGAGGGGGTGATGGGTGGGGAAGACGATTTCTGGGCGGCTTTTTTTTATTTTTTTGTTTTTTTTAAATATGGTAAATATTATAATATTTTTAATGTATAAAAAATTAATTTTTTGCCACGTGGCACAAATTTGGCAGCCATGTAACACAAATGTAGCAGCCACGTCAGCTCTTAATGAATCAATGGATGGAAAATGTAATGTATGTATTATATTGAAATAAAATAGTACGTGAGCTATGAAAGTGAAATATTTTGAAGATGTTGTATAAGGTTACAATAAACCTCAAACCTGAGATGATAAAGTGTAATTTACCAATTTTGTTGGTACACATTCCCTAGAGCTATTATTCTAATGTTTTGGGGAGGATGTACACGAATCTGGTCAAGTATCAATAATGTCGATATTTTTGTCAATAATATTGATAACATAGTGAAATAGTAATGTTAGAAAGACTAAATTTGTAAGCTAAATAATGTGTCACAAATATGATTGAGCATATTTATCAACGCTTTAAGTAATATTTCAATTATCAACTTACATGTCATTTAGTTTATACAATTTTACTTATAAATTTAGTCACCGTAACATTAACTATAATGAAAACAGGTCAATACGCCTTTCTATTGACGGAACAAATTGATACGTTTTTATATTGACTTATTATCTACCGTAAATATCAAGTATATCCCGTTCAATTGTTTACGTATATCCCGTTCTTGCGTTCACTGGAATTTTCTTGGGCAAAAACACACAGAAAAGTCAATTCAATATACCAAGCCATCGTCTTATCCATCTCTCACGAAAAACCCCACCCACTTCCCCTTCCGATCGTCAAATCAGATAATAATATTCTTCCCCTTTGAATTTCTTCCGTATATAATTTCATCCCACTAGCTTCCCAATCTCTCTTTTCAGCCATCAAAACATATTATTCTCCATGTCCCTTTGAGCTTCAACAAATTACTATGCCTACCCATTTTCTCCTAAAACTACCCATCTCCTTCCTCATCATCTTCCACATTTTGATCACAGTAATATTACTCCCCACCGCCGCTTTCGGCGAGGATGATCACCTATACACCGAGTGCCGCAGCTACTACGACTGCGGCCTCCTCAAAAACATCTCCTACCCCTTCTGGGCCACCGGCAGCCGCCCCCAACACTGCGGCCACGAAGACTACAAGCTCACCTGCCGAGGAGATCAATACCCTGTCATGAAAATTAAAGACCAGGATTTTCTTGTGTTGAACTTTAGCCGTCAGTTTTACACCATGACAATCGCTCGCTCAGATCTCTGGGACACGCCCTGTACTACCAACTTTGTCAACACCACGTTGGACTACGACCGTTTTTCCTACGTCCCAGCTGTTCGGAACCTGTGGCTGTTCTACGGCTGCCTGCCGCAGAGCGAGTCAGTGCTCAATAACTTCACTTGCAAGGTAGAGGGTACGGACCACAATATATCATACTATGTCGACGACTCTTTGTCGAGGATTCGTCTGAAAGATTGGACCTCGTGCGATACGAATATTCGAGTTCCGATTATGTGGGAGGGTGTAGTGGATGCTATGCCGCTGGAGAATGATACGACGGGGGTGCTCAAAGAGGTTTTGAAACAGGGGTTTCAGGTGGCGTACGATGCGGAGTGGGAGCTCTGTAATCGATGTTTAATATCCAATGGAACCTGTGGGTCGAACTCGAGTAATGATTCTTTTCTATGCTTTTGTGGGGACGGACCTCATGATCAGACGTGCCCAGATTTTGATGGTACGCATATGCTCCTATTCCTTAATCTATATGTTAATTACTTAAGATCAATTTTCTTGGTTTAATATAAGACTAGAGATGTTACTTAGTGTTACAATCTAATGGTAAGTAATATGTCTTATGTTTGATTATTGCCAAAAACGAGTTTGAACTATATTATTGCTAACACATATAAGACTTAGCCCCTCCTCCACCGCTCTAATATAGATAATATGTATAACAATTAAAGATGAATCCAGGTGAAAGAAGAGTTTTTTATTTTTTTTATTTTTTTCGGAGTTTCCGTTAATTAGTCAAAATTAGACAACATCAAATATTCAACTCTGTTGGCAATGACTGAATAAATTATCCATGGTGTAATTAGGTTTCAGATTATAAGACATAATTGGGGAATGCTTGGTTAGTTTGGGCTTCCTATTTTATCTAAATTCCAAAGGCATATAAACCTCCCTGAGTGGACATGGACGGTAGACACCAGAAGTGATGCTTCTTTGACTAGTCATCGCCATCGAAAACTCGTGGACAAACCAGAAGGTTTGTTAACAGTCGTAGGTGAAAACACATGCCACGTAGAAATTGACCAGTCAAAGGTCAACGAGGTTAGCAAGGAATTCTATAAGATTTTAAATACTTCACACTTCACGCAACAATTGATCTTGTGATTCTTTCCACAGACAATTTCTCCACCTTCCGATTGAGATCAGATTAGGTGTAGTGAAGCAAGATTGCTATTAAGTCTAACCGAGCACATTGTAATTAGGGTTGAATTACGAGAAATTCTTACGTCCGGTTATTTCTACATTTTTTTTCTTGTGCTTGTGTTACACATGCAACTGGATACAAAAATATTTTGGACTTTGCACATCCAGATGCCCCTTAGACAATTTACAGAAAAGCTCACAATGATCCATCCCATGAATTCTAGCCTCTCCCACCCCCTCTTGATCCCATTCCTTGTGTCTTGGCTGAAAGTCACACCATGTGGCGTCTGTACTAAAGACTTTCTCCTTATTCAAGCATTTAGAACCTTTTTTGTGAGATCGAGTTACATGAAATGGATTGAATTTAACCCAAACTATATACTATGTATATCATGGTGTAGAATTAAGTGTATAACCACCCCCGTGTTGTATTATTATTAAACACAATTACTATGACAATGTCATAATTAAGTTTTCGATTCAGTGCCCGTCTCCATCATCTTAGAGCAAATGTTTTGTCTTTCTACATGTTACTTTTGTGGCATGCAGCAGAAAGAAGGAAAGAGCTCAAAATTCCCTACTTCTTTCTACACTTTCGGTTCAACCAACCACAAATCTCAATTTTCAAGCAAATCCACCGAAACATATGTAGTGCTGCATCACTCATTTTATTGCCTACCTCAAAATTGAAAATTTCTACCCTATTTTTTGGTCGGTTCGAATCGGTAACGATCCTTACCTAAACAAAAACATTTGGTATTTTCGTTTGCTATCCAAAAGTTCAGGAGGAGGGAAGGCTATACCCCATTTCAGAGCTGGGCATATATCATTTTTTTTTATTTTGTTAACTTTCGAGAACACTTCGGTTTTCAGTATATTTCAATTTATTTTCGGTCTTTGTTCAGTCACTTTGAATTTTCATTGAATTTGGTTCTAAGTGTGGGTATTTCCTTTTAGGGCATTTAGCATTGATTTTTCTGAATCTCATTCCTTGTTCAAAAATCAAAAGTCAACATTATTGCCAAAATAATGTATATGCTTCACTAAATATCATCAAAGTATACCAGTTTCTCGAAGGGTGTCCAAATGACCAAGAACGTAGTGGAAAATAAAATATTGGAAACTTTAACGAAAAACTTCTGGTACTGTTTACTTTAAAGAAAAATCACATTTTTACATTAAAAAGTCAATCTCAGTACTATTCACTTTATTCTTTATTTTATCCTTATTGTTAAAACTCAAAGTTTTCAAGTCATTTTCATTAGTTCTTCTTAAATTATTTTGTTTGGTTTTGGGTTTTCCAGCATTTGCTACCAAAATACCACAAAACTTCAAAATCAAAGTCTTATTTTGTATGATTCTCTCGTCTCGTGTGGTCCTTCTTGGCAAACTTTCCACCAAAAAGCTGTAAATCATTTCTGGACGGTGTTATTCCTTTGAAATGAAATAATAACCTTGTTCAAGCAAGCATATTTAATTGTCAGAAAATGCTTTAGCTCTTCCAACAGCAGTTTTAAACGAATCCAAAATCTATTTTAAAAGCTTCCCTTCGGGTCCATTTTGTTATTCCTTCTCTGTTTTTCTTTCTGTTTCTTGATCATGAATCTCCTCCATATCATTGTTGTCATCATCATCTTCACAACCTTCGCCAACCGAGCTTTCTCCATAGACCGAAGAACCTTTGGAATACATGCTTCCATATCCCATTGACTGTGCTAGCAATGGCAGCCATCACTCTTTTGCTATTTTTCACATGGAGGTAGTTGAGCGCATGAGCTATTCGTTAGACTCGTGCCAGTCTTCAGTTCATTTGCCTTTCGATGATGCTGTTAATGTCAACGCATTGATGCAAATGAACTACACCAAAATCTTGAAGATGGGGTTCATTTTGACTTGGACTGCGCAGAACTGCAGCAATTGCCAGAGGAGTGGCGGGCGCTGTGGATTCGATAACAATGAATTCGTGTGTTTTTGTAGTGATCGACCTCATGTCAAAACCTGTGATGATGGTACTTCTGTAGCAAACTTTTTCCCTTTTAGTAATGCTTGAGTTATTTTTCAGAAAACCTGCGCACGGTAGAGATTTCTTCTGTATAGTATTTGTGTTTGTAGATAGCCATGCTAGTTCGCGTTAATTAGAGTATATAGAGCGGTGAGAATATGCATGTTTGAGGTTGAAGTTTGTATCATAACTATATTCTAAGAATTCTGCTTGTTTGATTTCTTTTGCAGACAATCCTTGGAACTGGAAGAGGAAGGTTATTGTAGGTAATATATCAGCAAACCCCTTTGTTTCTTCAATCCTTAATGTTCTATCACATTTCTCAATTAGATTATATTCACTAATCAGTATCTAATTATCAACATTGCAACCTCTTATCAGGTGTTTGCACAGCTGCTGCTACCGTTGCTATAATGTGTATTATTTTCTTTGTATACCAACGCCGAAACAGAAAACCATATGATCCATCGTCCTTCGTAACTCGAGGCATCCTTTCGAGTACCTATTCTATGGATGACGATATGGAGAAGGGAAGTACCTACCTTGGAGTACATATTTTCAGCTATAAGGAACTTGAAGAAGCAACTAATTATTTTGATTCTGCGAAAGAACTTGGCGATGGAGGCTTTGGCACAGTTTATCATGGTAAGATCACAGATTTTCTTAACCGTTTTATGAACCCTTCCAGTTCTTAATTTTATAAATTTCGTACATAGGAAATGTGCACGATGGGAGAGCGGTTGCAGTCAAGCGTCTATATGAAAACAATTGGAAGAGAGTTGAGCAGTTCATGAATGAAATCGAGATTTTAGCTCGCCTGCGCCACCAAAATCTTGTGTTGCTCTATGGTTGCACCTCTCGACAAAGCCGTGAGCTCCTCCTTGTGTACGAGTACATTCCTAACGGAACTCTTGCTGAACATCTTCACGGAGGAAGAGCAAAACCTGGCGCACTTCCATGGCTTACTCGAATAAACATTGCCATTGAAACCGCAAGCGCACTGTCATATCTTCATGCATCTGACATTATCCACCGTGACGTGAAAACTACGAATATTCTTCTTGACAACAACTTCGGTGTTAAGGTAGCAGATTTTGGACTATCTCGCCTCTTCCCCATGAATGTCACGCACATCTCAACTGCTCCACAAGGGACTCCGGGTTATGTTGATCCCGAGTATAACCAATGCTACCAGCTTACGAGTAAGAGTGATGTTTATAGCTTTGGTGTGGTGCTGTTTGAGCTCATATCATCCATGCCGGCTGTTGACATCACGAGGCATCGACAGGAGATCAATTTGTCTACCATGGCGATCAACAAGATTAAAAACCATACATTACATGAGCTTGTAGACCCATACTTAGGGTTTGAATCGGACTCCAGAACACGAAAAATGATCATTGCTGTGGCGGAACTAGCATTTCGCTGCCTGCAGACTGACAAGGACGTGAGACCTTCTATGGTTGAGGTGCTTAATGAACTGAAGTGGATACAGAGCGACGATTTTAACATACAAAAAGCAGAGGAGATTGATATTTTGGCCGATGATATTGTGCCGTTAAAGAGTGATCCGCTGCCACCTTCACCAGATTCCGTGGCATTGAACTCGACTAGCGCGTCTACGACACCAAATGGCAGCGGTAAACTTATTCGTTCTCCGCCGTAAGTGGTGGCTGTCATTTTGTATTCATCTACTGAACCTGTGATTTGTTGAATGAGATGTATCTATTATGTGAGCTGACAGAGATTTATGTATGCTAAGGGTCCATGTTTTTTAGGCTACATGGTTTATCTCTTTTGTTTCAACTAGCTAATCCTTTTAACGAGGTGATCGTTATAGGCAAACTTTCATCCTTGTTTTTAAGAGGGTAGTGTTATTCACACCCCCATTTTTACTTCTCACCCACTCTTGTTAATTTTTGTCCATTGATCTTTTTCAATTCATTCGATTCGGAGGTCAAAAATTGAGAGTGGGTGTAAAAGGTAAAAATGGGTGTGTAGATAGCACCACCCTTTGAAGAATATAGAAGTCTCAGACCTGATCAAATCAAATACAACTTATATTGAATGATTTCACCATTAATTGTATTTAACCTTTTTTGTGTGTGTGTGTGTATGATTGAAAGTGTTTTTAAAATGATTGAAAACATTTTTGTTAAAAACACTTTTAGGTTCCAAAAGAGCTTGAAGTGCATTTTGGAAACTGTATTTATAGTAGGAAGCACTTTAAGTGTTTTTAGGGATTCACTTGTATTTTTACCAAACACAGGTGGCTATTCAGTGTGATTCCTTTGTTTTTGTTTCCTCTATTTTTGTCTGGGTAGAAAAGGTGAAGATCAAGAAAGAAAGCCAACAAAATGTGCAGAGACACTTCTTATTTGCTGATGACTGCAATGGGCTCCATCTGCACAATCTAATGACACACATACCTTTTCATGATATTATTAATTTTTTGATAATACATTCATAGGTATTTACTATTTACATATAGAGAGAGCGCAGTGACGTTGTAGGATTCATACAGCCGACCTTACTTAGTGGAATAAGACTTTGTAATTGTACTATTTACATGTACATTAATCTAAAGTAAATGCAGGTAAACTAGTCAGCCCATCATGAACTCCCATTTGATAGCTAATCAAAGGCCTTGAGATGTTAGATCACCATCTGATGATGAGTCGGATATGCTACACTTGATATTTTCCACCAGTGGACTGAATAGATATGGAGATGAATTTATCTGCCAAATATTATCACTGGTACTATTGGTAGCGGCAGTGCACTCAAAGTTGATGCTGCTTGTGCTTGGTTGGTAACCGACATTGATAGATTTATGATGATGATGATCAGCTGCGCCTAAATGTCCATTTTGTTGATCGAATGCTCTCATGACCATTGCCTGATGATGATGGTGAGGATATTGCTCCTCTATATGATCACCTGTTAATGTAAACACGTCCAAGTTCAAAACACATATATAATGCTAACAAACTGGAGTACGGTAGCAGCAAAAGGAATTTCCGAAGACCATATGAATCAAATGTCATAATCTGAATCGTTTATTTTTTTTAAGATTATCTTTTAAAACATTCATTTGATTTGGAGATCATTTAGTCATCTATATGCATTAAAAAAATGGACACGAGGATGACTACTTGTTACTATAACCGCTAATTTGTTCGATACATACAGATGGTCAAATCGCCTCCAAATAAAATCAATTTTTTTCAGAAATGATCTTTAGATGATGATGATAATGGTAGAGAGAATGGACAGTTCCAATTATAATGTTTGTCTGAAGAAATGATGTCATGTTAAAAGGGAACGTTAAGAGGGAATGCGGACTTCCTCCTTATTAGGAATGAGGGATTCTTAAGATTATAGTATACCTTGTGTCAATAAAGCAGTCTCATTCAACGGTGCATCAACAACTTCCAAGGAATTCCAGTTTGCATAGGCTTCCCTCACCAGATTCTCAATGTAGATCTGCAAATTCCAAGAGAAAATTGAAGAACAATAGTTAGGCTTAAGGTTAAGGAGGAGTTCCTCCGCAAATACTTCGTGGCCTATTCAAAAAATTTTGTACTTGTGATTGGAACCATTTATATTATAAATCATTATGTAAAGATCACCTCTGCAAAACTTAAGATATTGTAGTCAATCAATTGTAGCAAATAGATAGATGGTTTGCAATGCTTTTACCAAATCCATCTATTTGTTTTTATACAATTTGATAACTAAATTATCTTAGTAAATGATATTTTTGTAGAGATGATCTTTATATAGCGATTTATAATATGAACAATTCAGATAAACACGACGTTCTGTAATATGCCATGATGTATTTTAGGAGGAGTTCCTCAAAAGACAGCTCTTTCTCTATTTAAAAAATGACAATAGCAAGTGATTGATTATATGAATTAACTCATACCCTATTGATATTGTTGAGATTTTGAGTGGGGAAATTTTGGCCATCAACCACAGCCCTCAACACTTGACAGATAGGATTTAAGGAAATTGAGAAATGAGGACCACGAAATATGAATATTTTGTTACCCATCACACATGTTTTGGCGTGCTTTACTGTCACTGCCCACATTTTTTCAGACATTCCAACTCCTAAAATCTGGTTTAAAAACAGCATTTTGAAAGGAAAAAAAAAAAGAATTGATATTAATTAGCCACTTAGTTAGCATAAGCATGAAGATTATAAATTACTTGTATGTATGAAGATATTTTATACGTACCCTTCTTAGCTTTGACCGGTCAACAACAAACAACTTCAAGAAGTCTTGTACTGTCTGAATGTTCTCTGAGGCTAGCTTCTTGTGAAAAGCTCCATCCTTCCCAATCTTCTCCAGGCGCCAAACTTCATCTTCCAACATTGGTGGATGATGCTTTTTGTACACTTCACAGCAATATTCGAACTTAGTTATTTTCTATGATACGAGTGAATTGATAACACTATATAACAATGTGACAGTCACATCAAAAACTTCATTGTATAATGTACAAAATTGATTCATCAACTTCTAGTTTTCTTTTTTTAAGCCATAACATGAGGAAAACTTTTGTTCTATTTTGCATTTCAAGAATTACAAACATTAGTAAAAAGACAAAATCAAGTATCAAAGTAAATCTCTTTCGTTTAATATACTTGAATATTGACTTGACTTGAACATATATTTGATTTAATTGGAGCCATTGGCAGATCATGAAAATAATTCTTCTAAAACTAATGAATACCCAAACCCAGGGATGTTTGTTGACTCAAACAATTCACTTGTTTTGTTTTGACGTGATGCATGAAAGGGAAATGTTGTATTAGATTATGCAAATGGCAATTTATATATTGCCAAGGTGTTGTCACTGAGTGTGAACATGATCTTTCCCTCCTAATTCCACGAGACTAACCAAATATTTATAAGATGAAAGCATGTGACAAGTGAATGTTAATGCTTTGTGCTTGTCATGGTTGACTCCACTTACAGATGAGTATCTCTATAAATTAAAGGAAAGAATATGCCCTAAAATGGATGATCTTTTATTTTTACAACACTCATCAACTAATTAGGTCACACAATGAATGCGGTGGCACAACGGATTTTCTCCTCCAAAAAGAGACTTAACTGACAAATACATTCATGTACATAAAAGGGTAGAAACTATATATATATGTATATGAATTTGTTTTACAAAAAGATGAACGGTCACAATAACGATAATAGTTAATAAGTAGAAGAAATGATGGTCATGATCATCCAAAAACGTAGAAAAAGTTTATGAGATAAAAGAAAGTATGAAGATCATGCATATAATACTTACATTCTCCGCGATGATCTTTAACAACGAAAGCATCGGTCATGGCCTCACGGATCCTTGCACCTTGATAGCCTGTGCCTGGAGTTACTCTTGCTCCAAGCCTAAACTTTCTGCTCCTAATCCAGCTCGAATTATCCGTAAACTCGATCTCCCCAACCGTCGCAAACCCGTCTCTCGCCGTCACATTTACATCCCCAGTAAGCAATGGCCTCTTGCCAGTTCTCTCCCTCAAGACGTTGTTATCAAATTCTTCGCTCGTCCAATTGTCGCGGTCTACCTTCGGGAAGTCCCCGTCGAGAACAACAATTTCGACTTTGATTGGATTGGGAAGATTGATTGGCACCATTTGATTAGCTCCACTACTTTTATCCACAACCAAGATTTGAATTGGGTTGTTGTCTTCATCGGATATCTTGCTTGCAGTGAAGATTGGGAGTGAGAGGCTCTTAGCAAAGACAAGTTGTAAGCTGGATTGTTCTAGGGTTTGGATTCTCAGCGATGGTTGCCTTGCCAATGAGTGCAGTGAGAACCGTCTTAGAACGTGGTCAACCTCTTCACTCACCTGAAAACAAATCCAAATCAAATTAGACATGGCTTTAATTTAGAAAATATCAATATAACTTGGATCGTTTCGATTAAAGGGTACTAGTACTGTGAAAAAAGTTAAAATCTCGCTCCATATATTATATATATGATTGTGCAAGATTTTCAAGAGAAAATATAGCTAGGGTTTACGTACCACTCTTCTAAGCAGAGGCTCCAGGGATGAGAAAAGGTTTTGCATCGAGTTCACCAAAACCACTTCTCCGATCACACTGTCAAGAATCAAGAACAATTCAAACATTTTAAGATCAGAAAACGTTTTCTTCGATTTCTAGATTCGTAAAAAAGAAAACAAAGGAAAAAATTACTAAAAAATCATGCAGTTCATGGGAAATCAAAGATAAAGATTAGTGCATAATTAGTTGTTAACTAAGATTAGTAGATCCTACGAAGCAAAAGAAGGTCTAGGTCTTTTCCGGTTGTCATCTGGCCGATCTTGGTCGGATTCTGCATCATTAGAAAACCTTTTGGCGGCCATTTTCTCAAAATATACAACTCCAAAGAATCACGCAGGAGAGAGATACGAGAGAGAGAGAGAGAGAGAGTGATGAAGGAGATCGGTGAATATTAAGGGTTTAGGGATTGTCACATGCAGCCATGGCTAGCTTTATATAAATATATACATAAAGAATGAGGAAAAATTGATGGGTTGGTATACTAATATAAAAAGTGAAGTTTCTGGGAACGGCAAGGGAAGCAGCTAAGCAGGAGAGAAACGAGGTGGCCTAGGTTTAGCCACACATTACGCTCGACTTTTTGACGTCAACTTCTATAATTTTGTCTATAATTTGCTTCATATTAAACCCTACCACTACTGCTGCGTTGCTGTATGTCCTTATTTGGTCTTGGTCTTGTTCATCTGGTCCTACCCATCACAAAGTCAAAAGTCTAACGGTTGAGATGCATATACCGTCGTGGAAGGGGTTCAACATCAAACCATATCAACTATCAGATCTATGTGTTAGAAAATCTCTAAGATTAAAAATCTTAATTAAGTAATCAGAGAATTATTCAATTACAAACCTTAAAAACTTCGATCCTCATAAAAATGACTAACAATATATATCAAGTTAATATTAGAAAAAAACCGGTAATAAATCTATTTATGATTACTATTTCTATCATATCCTATTTCTTTATATATTTATAATAGAAGTGATCTCAAACTGTTAATCAATCGAGTAATATGATGAATGCATTGAATATCTGTTGTAAGACACGAAATTTATGCGATAATATACATGTCTATATCACAAATTTAAATTAATTTATATGTGGAAATATTGGGGGGCCAGATAGCCGTGTACTGTAAATACATCGATGTTACTATTAGTCAATAACTACATTTCTCAGAAGGATCTAATTCATTTTCATGTAGGGCCTCTAAATTGTGTGACGTTTTGATTAATTAACAACTATACCATAAACTTATAACAACAAATGCTCCAAGGTAAGACAAAAAGTGAAATAGTACAAGAAAGGACAGAGACACGTATTGCTCCTTTTGCCAGGGAGCTTTGTCACTGTTTAGTTGGGTGGGCAAAATTTCAGATCTTTTGGATGTTGAAAGTAAATCCACGTCGAAAAATTAAGTGATCTTGCATGTGTTTATAACAAAATTAAGTTAATTTTTGTTATATTGTCAATTTATTTTAATATTAGAGTATGTTAATTTACGTGTTAAGCCTAATAGTTCGCGTGTTCTCACGTCACTCAATATGCGTTGTTTACATGTTCTTTTTGAAAGAAAATGATAGTGTATTTCATTAATCAACACGAACCATTACAAGGGTGTCATTGTGTACATAGTTTCGGTGACTAATAAATTGATCTGAAGTAAATTACACAAATAGACAAATAAGATGAAACCCCTAAACGACAACCACAAGAGCTAACATGCAACCGCCAAACGCACAAAAGCTACCAGTATAGATCTATTGCATGTTAAACTTAAATGATCTCACATGAATTTCAAATTCTGATTTGCCTGCCGTGGAGAATGTATTCTTATACATACAAGCCAAGAATGTTTCGAGGAAAGTTTGCTGAAGGAACCAAGGTAATTCCTCACTTTAAGTACTGCGTTTGACTGACTATGCAATATTTTTTCTGCGTTTGACTGAATATACAATATTTTTCCTTCTTTACGATTCAAAATTACTTAGAACCTCCCACTACATAATTTTGGTTTCTTCTACTTATTTATGAAATGGCCCAGCTTAAGCAACCCAACCTCTATTCACATACAGACTTGGGCCTGGCAAGGTGTCAAAATTTTGAACAAAATCCGGGTCGAGCCATGGTATATAACAAGTATATCGTCAACCCACTACATCTCGAGTTCAAACATTCTCCCACTAAACTAACATAATACAATCACTTGTATTTGGAATAAATAAATGTGTCCTCAAATGCAAACGGACTGGTTGATAATTTGCCCTAACTCTACAGAAATTTTTGGAGTTCATTCGTGAATAATGATAAGTGAAATGTCTTGGGTCCGATTCTCGCCTTTGAATTATATTATTGATTGTCCATTGTGAGGTTTAGCCTACTCCCCCACTCCCTTAGTGTAGATAATATTGTTTGTTAAAAAAAATTAATTTCTACCCTACTCGATTACAAAAGGTAAGGGCATTATTGACTTTTTCATCTGTCATTTGCGCTTTCAGTTACACAATTTTACATAATCAATTTACCGCATATCATTGTGCTATTGTCCTTAAATGTTTTGTTCTAAAGAGTATATGCAAGTCTTTCTCTATTTGAGATGTGGTGTTCTGCTTAACGATACACAAAAAGGAAAAAGATGATGTCACAAATTATACTCTTCTAAAAGCCCGTGGACGGGTACCGTTCATTAACAGTGCCCACCCGGTTTTGTCCCTCATTCTCTTCATGATTTTTCAGTTTTAGCGGGGTTGTATGGTGAATTGGCCATTTTGCCCCTCTCATTTTCTTTCACTTTCCACTTTCCTCTTCTTTTCTTCTCTTTCCGTTTCTCTCTGTTTTTCGGTTTCGAATCCGATCGAATTCTCTTACAAGGTGTTTGCCCTTTTTTCCCCTGTTTTCCACGAAGGAATCGCTCGCGTCTCTAGGTATGTTGGTTTATACGTTTGTTTATTTTCTGTTTGGTTAGGAAGAAAATTTTACAATTGATTGTTGTCAAGTTCGGGTCTTCAGCTTTTTGCCCAGCATTTTCTTTGTTTTTTCATGCTCTAAGTCTGATTGTTATCTCTAATTTTGTATTTTGGTTGCAGGGAACCTTTTTGTTCCAGTTTTAGGGTTTTATTCTCTGAGCTTGCGTGCCTTTTTGGGCTCAAGTATATAATTCATCTCTTTGGTGTTAATTTTGTTTTTGTTTGGGTTCTTTGATGGTCATCTTATTTTTTGTGTGACACAGGATCGAGAGCAATGACGTTCTAAGATTCATATAGCCGACCCCACTTATTGGGAAAATGCTTTGTTGTTGTTGTTGTGTGTTTTAGTTAAACGGTTAAACATATCTCAGAAACACATGTGGATGATCATATGATTAATTTTTGGGAAGAGAGAGAGAGAGAGAGAGAGAGAGAGTTAAAAAATGTAGTCTATATGAGTTCACATAAATTTCATTTCACAGTTTCATTGCGGCGCAGAATAGCTTAAACCATTATCTCTTAAGAGCTAGAAAGGTTATCCAGAGGATTACATGTTATAGGTTAAAAATGGAGGAGACAATATGACTAATAGATCAGGACAAAAACTGTGTATCATATTGAGGAAACAATGACTGATATGGATTTTTTTTTTTCATTGGTGAAAAAAGATGGTTAGCAGTAAATTGATTGTATTTTTATTTTTATTGAATTCAGGTAGCCATGTTCAGTTTTTCAGTTTGATTTGAAGGAATTTCTTGCGCAGAAGAGCTAGGGTTTCTTGGTGAGCTCTTCGGGTTGTGCATCTGGGTAATTTTCTTTTGTTAAAATTTGGGGCTTTTGTTATTGTGATTTCGGGTATCGTGATTTTGGGGATTTTGTTTGTAGGTTCGGATTCCCCATCATGGTGTCTAATTTTGTTTTGTTTTTGGCTTTAGGAAATCGTGGTTTTTTGGATTTGGGGCTTTTGTTTGCAGCCTTCAGAGCCATGTGTATTTGAGGTGAGCGATTTCAAGATTTTAGAGTTCTGATTTAGAGTTTTGTTTGGTATTTGGTTATATTGGACTTGAATTTGCTTTTTTGTTGTCGATTATATTGAAATCAGAGCTTGGGTTTAGATTTTTATTTGGTTTTGATTATAATTTTTTGCACTTATTAGATTTGATAAGTTCAGAATCGGTTATTAGTTTGGTTTGACAAGTGAGGGAGGTAGAGGGAGAGAGATAAATTGTGGTTTGTCATTTTAAGTTAGTGGTCTACTGCTTTGGACTCATTAGTTCAACCTCTGCTGGATAACCAAAACCAGGAATATAACATAAGAAAAGAAATCAAAATCTTTAAGTATATGCTATTGGAATAAAATGATATCACACATTCTTTTCTTATAAAATAAATGACGAACAGAACCAAAGTATCTCAAAAGCATTGGAGGGCTAAACATTCCTAAGGAACACATATGGATGATCATGGTTAATTTTTGGGTTTAATTGAGTTGTTTCGGTTTTTACCGTGCATTAAGTTTTTATTTTATTTTATTAAAAGGCCAGACATTATTGAGGGATGAATATGACTAGAATAGTAGTTGATACAATGTCTTTGGCAATATGATAGAGGGCGTTCTAGCTTTATTTGATAGCTTGGGGACTATAGCTTTGTATATTGCTGAAAAAGCCAAAGAAGGGGATGGCTTCATAAATTTGTATAGGCGAAAAATGAGAGGAATTTTATTTTTTAGAGGGTTTTTTTCTATGTTTAGATCTTAAGGTATAACTAGATAATTTTGTTGTCTTTTCATTTGGAGGAAATAGTGATTTTTGAGGGTTTTGTCTGCAGCCTTTAAAGTTTAGAGTAAATTGTAGCTATTGTCCTTAACTTTAACTCAATTGGAGCAATGGTCCCTCAAAAAAAAAATCCATTACCATTGGTCTCTCAACTCATCAAAACGTGCAGCTATGGTCCCTCAACTAAAAATCCATTACCATTGGTCCCTCAACTTTAATTCAACTGGAGAAATGGTCCCTTAACTTTAACCCAATTGTAGCAGCAATGGTTCTTCCAACATAACTCGTTTTGACAAAAATTTTGACGTAGTTGACGAAAATGACCATAATTACACACTTTGATGAGTTGAGGAACCCTAATTGTATAAATGGTCATTCCAACATAACTTATTTTGACAAAATTTTGATGAAATTGATGAAAATGACTATAGCTACACATTTTGATAAGTTGAGAGACCAATGGTAATGGATTTTTAGTTGAGGGACCATTGCTCCAATTTGATTAAAGTTGAGGGGCCATTGCTACAATTTACTCTAAAGTTTAATAGTGGTTGCTTTCAATTCAATCACGAATTGCTGAGAGGTTGAATTTAGCACGGAATGCAGAAGAGAGCACCGAGCATAGAGCTATCAAACTGCACCGAGTATTGAAGTCGGGAAAAAGCTAAGGTTAATGTTAACTAAATTTATTGATTTTTTGTGCATGGGTTAATCTATTTGTTATATGTCATGGTTAAATTTTGGTTTGTTCCCGTTTTCTTTTTATCAATCCTCTCCCTTTCTAATTTAAATTGAATTATTCTGGCCTCCATGGATTTCAGCATCGTATTTCTTAGACCTTAATTTTTTTTTTTTTTTTTGTATTCTTATCAGGAGCGGCTAAGTAGTTTTATAGTTTAATGTCTAAAATATTATCCTCGGATATAAATCTTTACTGCTTTGTATTCCATCTGATTTTGATAACATTTATAATTTTATATAAATTTGCTCGATTAATATTGCAGTTTAATAGTCTTGCTTATTCTGTACGACGAGTTATTTTAGTAACATTTACACTGTTATCTGTCATGATTAGACTTTCAGTTTGTTTCTTTTTTATTTTGTAAATTCTGTCTGTTTCGCCCTTAAATTGGATTATGCTAATCTGCATAAAATTGAGAGTCATGTTGATAAAAGCTTTGTTTTTATTCTCCTGTTATTGAAAGTAGCCTGGAAATATTTTAAGTTTGTTTTATCTTTATTTGAAAATGAATTATTTTTGTGTTTGCAATCATCTGCAGGTTAATTTCAATTTGAAAAAATCTCTGCCGCATCTTGGTTCCTCCAATAATTTTAGCTGCTGAAGTAGGCTTTCAGCTGTCAAGGTTTCAAGCAATTGAGTGTGTTTGTAAGTGCTTTTTGCTTTCGTAAGATTGTGTTAAAGATTATATAATGCTATCACTAAATATATTTTATTGCATAAGACACCAATTTCCATCTTTGTTATATTAAGCTGCAAAAAAACTTATCTTTTCCGAGACGTTATTCAAATTCTCAACCCAGGTATGTATCCAATTTCACTTACTCTTCATTTTTCAATGCATTTATTAGTATAAATTAACATAACGTTAGTCAAAACTGAACAACATACAAATTATGCTCAATTTATTTTTAATAATTTTTTAGTTGTTATTACCTACGAACTTTCATATCCCGCAGCAACGCTCGGGCACCACCTCCTAGTATCATGCTATATCACAATCATCTTGAAAAATTAACCTTTACACCTCAAATTACCCCCCCAACAAGTAAAGAAAACAATTTCTAGAGCTTGGCCTTTATTTATTTATTTTTGTGGTTTGCTACCCACAAAAGCTAATGACAAAAACAAAAGAAAACCTCTGAACCCTAAAAATCAGTTGAATCTCATGATCTTTGGAGCAAACCTCAACAGCCTATCTAAAGAGTGTAGCATGAACTTCCTTGCAAACAAATAGCAAATATTGGTTGGCTTCCCATTGTACTCACAATTGCTTCCATGTCTCAGCTTCTTCAAGAAGTCGATCGTTACATCTGTTCTCATAAACTTAGACGGATGGGGCCCACCCCTCGACCAGTCAACCCAAGTCAACGTCCTGTTAGAATTCTTCTTCCAAAACTTGATGCTTACGTATGTGGGCAAGTAGTGCTCATCAGCGTAGCATGGGGGTATGCAATACCTTGTGAATAACGGGAAGTACTTTTCATCCGAAACCATTCCGGTCGCGATCTCACGGTCCACTTGGAACCACTGTGAGCCTTTTCGCCACTGATCGAGTATGATACGAGGCCTCATTTCGTGCCTGTACCGGTCTCGGCCAACAGGGCCGGGAAGGTCGTAGGCGTCCACGAACGTTTGCTTTGAGTCCATGAGATAGTTGTAGACTATGCTGAAGTTAAAGAGTGGTATGCATGACTCTGAGAGGAGCACAAAACGTTGGTTGGAGAAGTCAAGCAAAGCATTGGCTAATAGGCGACGCTCTGCTTGCACCATGTTAGGTTGACCCCATGTCACAATCTGCACATTGAACCATTTGAGTTAGCATGTAGTTAATCATTACACTGGAGAAAATGTTTTGTCATACATTCTGCAAAGTTATATAAATCATCAATTCAAAAGTTAACAGTCTAATAACTTAACATGTTCATCAACTGTTGACAATCTGATAACTTAACATGTCGGTAACTTAATATGTCCAACATCAACTATTGATAGTTTGATACCTAGCATGTCTCATCCATCCAGGAAGAAAATATGACTCATGTTATGCTAATATGTTATGCTTGTTAATTAAGAGCAGTGAAGAAAATATCGATAATATCGGCGAAATATCGCCGATATTATCGTTTTTTTGGGACCCTGATATTTTATTAACTATCCAACTTGTTTTCGGCGGAATATCGCGATATTATCGATATTATCGATAATATCGCGATTTTTTCGAAACTATCGCGATATTTGGTATGGAATCATCGGAGAACACAGCCGGAGAAAAAAATCTGAAACCCTAAATCCCCAAATTCTAATTCACAGCAAATGAACTGAATCTACAATACAGGATATTATCAAATCGATTTCAGTACAAAAATCAACATGTTTACAAGCCGAGAAGAACGATTTCAGTACAAAAATCAAAGCAAATGAACCGAATCCCTAAATCCCCAAATTCGGATTCAAAGCAAATGAACTGACTGAATCCCTAATTCCTAAATCCCTAAAATCGATTTCAGTACAAAAATCAAGCAACATGCAGATAAATCGCAATCTGTACAAAAATATAAACCCTATTTCCTAAATCCCTAAAATCAATTTCAGTACAACAAAGGTGCAACATGCAGAAAGATTGAAATCTGTACAAAAATTTAAAGTAAAAGCAGAGAAGAAGAGACGTAGGATCCTGGGAACATCGTCTTCCTCACGAATCCAAGACGGCTGGGACAACGTCGTGCTCCTCAGTGGTGTCGACGGCTTGGACTACGATGATTTCCGGTCGATCTCCATGGATCAAGGTGGTTTAGAAGGAAAGCGGTTATGGAGTGGTGTCGACGGCTGGGTTTAGGGCGGGTGAGATGGGAGGAGCAGAGGGAGACAGGGAGACACGGAGACACGGACGAGGAGGATCGAGAGGCGAGAGATGATGTCTCTGTGTGTGTGTGGAAGAACTGGAGAAGGGGGAAGGGAGGGAGAAGACTGAGAAGTTGTCGGTGAGAACGAAGGCTCAGACCGACCTCAGAGAGAGAGAAGAGAGAGATTGAGAGGATTCGAGAATACGGTAGGGGAGTGGGAAATGAAAGATCGAGAGAGAGACTGAGGTCCGTGGATGGTGTACGTGTGTGGTGTGCGTGTGTGGTGTGGTGTGGGGGGTCTCGAAGTGTGTGTGTGGTGGAGTGTGAGTTTTCAGTCATTTTGACTGTCTGAGTGGTGCGTGTAAGAAAAAGAAAAGCATCCAATGCTCCAAATTATTCAAAACCTATGTCTACCTCTCTGATCCAATGAGCCAAAGAACTTTGTGCAATTTCAGAACATGGACAACAAATAATACTGCTTTCATAATGAAATCGTGTGACAGTCTTTCACATGCAAAACAGTGTCAATGTCTGTTATATACTTACATTCTTTCATCCAGTGGAGTATCAGAGGCATTCATCGAATTTTCGTTTCTTCTTCTTCCCATACCATTTTCAAAACCATTCCAGATCCTTTCCAAAGCCAAGCAACACAAAGGCTTCCATATTTAAGGTAAGTAATGTTAACAATTACATGTTAATTTTTTTAAGTAATTAAGTAATGTTGTATAATTATTCCCTAGGATAATTTTAATATGTTTAATGTTATTTATTATTTTATTTTCCTTACCATTTTCAAAGTCATTCCAGATCCATTCCAAAGCTTGAACACAAAGGCTTCCATATTTAAGATAAGTTTACAAACTTAAATTTATATTATTGTAATTTATACAACAACAAATAAATTTGTGTGGACTCGTATGTTAATCTTTTTAAGTAATTAATACTTGCATGTTAATTTTTGTAAGTAATTAAGTAATGTTAATGTTAATTGTTTTAAGTAATTAAGTAATGTTGTATAATTATTCCCTAGGATAATTTTAATATGTTTAATATTATTTATTATTTTATTTCCCTTACCATCTTCATTATCAAATTGGATTATTATTCATTAATATTAGGTTTTTTTATTATCACTTGGATTATTATTCTTTAATATTAGATTTTTTTATTATCAAATTGGATTATTATTCTTTTATATTAGGTTTTTTTATTATCAAATTGGATTATTATTCTTTTATATTAGGAATTTTTTTTATCAAATTGGTGGATTATTCATTAAATTGGATTATTATCAAATTGGATTATTATTCATCACCATGTTTTAATTTAGGATTTTTTTTTTTATCAAAGTGGTGGATTATTCATTAAATTGGATTATTATCAAATTGGATTATTATTCATCACCATGTTTTAATTTAGGATTTTTTTTTTATCAAAGTGGTGGATTATTCATTAAATTGGATTATTATCAAATTGGATTATTATTATTATCAAATTGGATTATTATTCATCACCATGTTTTTATTTAGGATTATTTTTTTTATCAAAGTGGTGGATTATTCATTAAATTGGATTATTATCAAATTGGATTATTATTCATTAAATTGGATTATTATTCATCACCATGTTTTATATTAGGATTATTTTTTTATCAAATTGGTGGATTATTCATTAAATTGGATTATTATCAAATTGGATTATTATTATCAAAATGGATTATTATTCATCACCATGTTTTATATTAGGATTAATTTTTTATCAAATTGGTGGATTATTCATTAAATTGGATTATTATCAAATTGGATTATTATTATCAAATTGGATTATTATTCATCACCATGTTTTATTTTAGGATTTTTTTTTATCAAATTGGTGGATTATTCATTAAATTGGATTATTATTATCAAATTGGATTATTATTCATCACCATGTTTTATTTTAGGATTAAATTTTTTATCAAATTGGTGGATTATTCATTAAATTGGATTATTATTCATTAAATTGGATTATTATTCATCACCATGTTTTATATTAGGATTTTTTTTTATCAAATTGGATTATTATTCATTAAATTGAATTATTATCAAATTGGATTATTATTCATTAATATTAGGTTTTATTATTCCATATTATTTGTATAATTACTTAACTTTTTACAATCATTTTCTTTACTTTGTATTTAATTCTTCTGTAGAATAACTTTATTATTTAGGTTCTCTTATTTTTATCAAAAAATAATTGTCTAATTTTAATGAAAAATAAATATAGGTACGTTTAAGATGTCCAGTAAACGTGATCCAGCTTGGGAACATGGAGACCCAATAAACGGAAACAAACATGGCACAATTTGCAAATATTGTGGTCGGGTAATGAAGAGTGGCGGAGTGACACGACTGAAGTATCATCTTAGTGGATTAGATCCATCAAAAAATGTCCAACGATGCGATAATGTCCCCCCAGAAGTGAAGGCATTCATCAGCACATTATTAAAAAATAAAAAACAGCAGAATGAAAAGATAACACAGGGAATGGAAAATATTCGAGCTGGGCTACGGGGAGAAGTCTATGGCCAAGCGGTTGACAGTGATGATGATGACGATGAGGACGAATGTGATGATGACATGGGACCTGAAGAACGACGCAGTTTGAAACAAGCATTACGTGCCTCCCAACAGTCAGCATGGGAAAGAGAACACCTTCATAAAATTCCTAATAGGGGACAAGGTTCCGGGACAAGTGGTGGTGCACAAATGAGACGGGGAGGCAGTCTTAGAGAATCACAACCAACACCACCAATAGCCCCAAGTTTATATAAGTCATCCAACGCACGTCAAAAGAGTGTTTGGAGTTATTTCAAGGGAGGTAATGTGAAGGAGGGAATGGGGGCGTCTAATTAGCAAGTTCTTTATCTATGAAAATGTCCCTGCTGCGAAGGCATCATCACATCATTTCAAAAATATGGTAGTGGGATGTCAACAGGCCGGTGTTGGAGTACAACCTCCCACTCCCTATGAGATAAGAAACAAATATTTGGATATGGAGTATAAAGACATTGGCGAGTATGTTAACAAGTTGAGGTCAAAGTGGGAAACTAATGGTTGCACAATCATGTGTGACGGATGGACCGGCCCGACCAGATTATCTATCATCAACTTCATGGTATACTCCAAGGGAAAGACAATTTTTTTGAAGTCTGTTGATGCTTCAGACCATATAAAGAATTACAAGTATATTTACAAATTATTGAGGGATGTAATCATGGAGGTGAGAGAGCATAATGTTGTCCAAGTCGTGACCGACAACGGTTCTGCATTTGTCAAAGCTGGAAAAAAGTTAATGAAGCATCATAATGTGTTTTGGACATCATGTGCAGCACATTGTATTGATCTTATGTTTGAGGCAATGGGGAAGAGAGAGAATGTTGCTACTGTGGTCAAAAGAGCTAGAACGATCACAAATTATATTTACAATCACGGTTGGTTGTTGGCAAAGATGCGTGAATTTTGCAGAGGAGAAATTATTCGTCCAGCTACCACTCGATTCGCCACCAACTATATTGCATTAAACAGCCTACTCAAGAAGAAAGCAGAGTTGAAGCAACTATTCACTAGTGACGATTGGGCCAACCACAATTTCAGCCGCTCAAATACATGTCGTATGGTGGAAAGTATAGTGCTTGATCATGCTTTTTGGAGTCAAACAGAACATGTGTGTCAAGTGTTTGAACCTCTTTACAAAGTTTTACGGATCGTTGACACATAAGTCTATCCTACTATGGGGGCAGTATATGAGTTGATGCGTGTAGTGAATGATGAATTGGAAAGAAAACATGGTGCAAGGTGGGTCGTAAAAATAATTGAAGACCGATGGTATAAAACATTATACCACGATTTGCATGCAGCAGGTATAAATTATGTCATAATTTGCAATTCATTTCTTTAGTTGCATAAGTATTATTTATCTTATTAGAGTATGTGTTTCTTTGAACAGCATATTATTTGAATCCCCGATACCAATACAGACCCGGTGTTGGAGATGATGATAACCTTATACGTGCTGTACATAATGTATACTCTAAATTAGACCCTGCATCACCAGCAGTTGGCCAATTTGGAAATGAGGTACACAATTACTTAAATTATAATAATTACTTTGTTGGATTAAACTAACACAATTTATTGTATTCAGCTAACATGGTTTAAAGATGCAAGAAGAACATTTGGAGAACCAACATCAGTTGCTGCTCGAACAAATATGTCTCCTAGTGAGTATAAACATATTTCACTATAAGTTTATAATAGAATTTGTTGGAGTTATTAGGCTTATCAACATTATTTTTCATTGTAGCTGAATGGTGGATCATGTATGGGACCGATGCACCAACTGTGAGAAAGTTAGCAATAAAAGTATTATCACAAACAGCTTCCTCATCTGCTTGTGAAAGAAATTGGAGCACATTTGCACTCATACACACAAAGCAAAGAAATAAGTTGGCTCATAGTAGCTTGGAAAAATTAGTTTATTGCTACTACAACATGAAGCTTCAAATTCGAGATAAGGAAGCAGAAATCGATCATGTCGACCGTGGTGACCCACTAGATGTGTTTGATATTGTTGGTGAAGATGATGATACGGAGGGTAACCAACTTTTTCAATGGATTAGACCTCTTCATTTAGATGATGATGAAGGCAACCCAGCTCCCAGAGTTGCTGAAGAAGCACGTAATGAAGGGATAAATGTAGAAAGAGTATTAGAGGAGGAGGTGGGATCTAGCAGCGCTGACTCTTTCGAATAACTTTTGCACCCAAGACCAAGCAACACTGGAATTCCACCTTTTTCCAATCCTACACAACCACAACATCGTGCTGATACTAATGATAGCTCTAGTACAAGATCAGGAGACTCACCTACCACCGGAGGTGGGAATGATGAAGGACATAGTGGAGCTGGAGGTAGTGGAGCTGGAGGTAGTGGTGGTGGATATGGAAACTATTATGGACCACCACCTCCCGGATATATGAGCCCCTTCACTGGTGAGGCAAACTTCACGCATGCAACACAGGATGATGACCATGGCAGTAGGCGGGCAGGACCAGGAATTGGTGCCATAGGGAAGGACTATACTCGCAGAGAAAGAGGCAAAGGGAATTTGTCAAGTCAAGAAGATGACTCGTTATCTAGAACTTCAGACTCTGTTGGCTTGGGAAGTAGTAACTATGGTTATACTCATAACCAACCATTTCCCTACCCTTCATATCCCATTCCTGTTGGGATGGAATCGAGCGACTCATGGAATCAATCCCAGCCTCAATCTTCAAATGATTTTTCTTATGGACAACCTCAACCAATCTCGGATCCATATGGGTGGCATATTAACAATTACATGCAAAACTATTTTGGGGATTTATCATTTGATAACTACTCTTCACAATACACTCATTCTACACATAGAGATGATGAAGATAGTGACAAATTTGAACCTCATAGGAACTCTATGTGGTACTAAAGTGTAAACTATTGTACTAATTCATTATATATAAATGATTATGGTGTGTTTAGACTTCTTTCATTAATTACTACATATTTTCTACACTTATAATGTTTGTCAGATCGCTATATAATCAACTTGATAATGTTAAATCCATCATGCAATGCATTTCCTTCCAATTTTTTGTGATAAACTAATAGATAATTGACTAAATAAACATCCTACAAAGTTTCAATAAAAATTTCCAAGTTTTTCTTACAATTTCCGTGGTTTCCATGTAATTTTTATCGATATCGATATTTTACCGATATTTCCGTCGATATTTCCGTGTTCTCGGACTACCGATATTTCCGATATCATCGATATTTTCTTCCTTGATTAAGAGGGACTAGTTTGCCTAGCTAGGTTGGCTTTCTCTACAAAAGGAGTAGAATCCAAGCAATGCATGATGCAACAAAATTGAATCCACCACTCAATCCATATGCCAAATTTATTAATATTTCTGAAATGTGAAATTTATATATCAACAGGCTTTATAAAAACATGTGGTGTGTGACATTTGGTTATCTAGAAAGTGTTCATGTATAAGCATTATTTTAACAAAAAAATAAATCACCCCCACCAAATAATTTCCCAATTAATTTGTCAAAAAATATCGCAGGGCAAAACTCATATAGACAGGTTTTAACCATGTTCTTCTTGACACTATATCAGTAATTCCAATTATTATCAGGATTAAAAGATGAAAATCTGCTTAGATTCTATAATGTGTGTGTGTGTGTGTATCTTATAAAGTGAATTCAGTTATTAAGTTTAATGTATTCTGAAACTTAGATATTATATATATCATTCCTTAAACATGATGCATTGAAAAGAATGTCAACTATCAATATTAATAACCTTTAAAAATATAAATAACTTCTGAAGAAAAGCTTAAGTAATTAAGGGAAGGTAGATTTTTTATACTATCGTGTCGTCTTTACCCGAAAAAAGGGAAGGTAGATTTTCACGGGAGCAGATCCTCTACAGAGTTTAAGGATCAAATGATTTTGGCTTTTAAATTTGATTCTGCGATCAAAAGTTATTGTAGCTTTTAAAAGACAATAAAAAATTTAGCTATACAATCAAATTTTAAGGGTCAGAATTATGTGATCTTAGGCTCCGGAGGTCTAAGTCCCGAGGGGATATGCTTCCAATTTTTATTGACAAACTTGTCATATTGTAGAATCACACATATACGTACTTAAATAAACAAATGATGATTTGGTCTTTCAAAGCCTTGTTATGCAAAATGATTACTTAAGTAATGCAACAACACTACAGACCAATAATGTAAAAAACATGGGCATGAAGTTCTCCACTGTATGAGGAATGTATGAGGCAAGGCTGATGGCTTTTCCATATACAAACAATGGCCTCAACTCCCAAGCAAAATCAATTTGATTTTACTAGTCCTCCAAAAGGTGGTGTCTAGAAAATGGCTAGGAAGTTTTAACGAAAAATCCGCGATACTGTTCCATTTAACGAAAAATTACATTTTACACTAAAAAGTCAAACATGATACTATTTACTTTACCCTTTATTTTGTCCTTATCGTTAAAACTCAAAATTTTCAAATCTTTTTCATTAGTTTCCTAAATGGTTAACTAATTAATATGAAAAGAAGTAATTAAGTTTCCTAAATGGTTAACTAATTAATATGAAAAGAAGTAATTAAGTGTGTAGTATAAAATCTGAATATAAAAATTTTAAAAATTAAAAGAATAAACCTCAGTTTATTACTCTCAAGTTTCGTGATTTTCAACATTTGGTATATGAATTTTTTTTCGTCGAGTCATACCTAAAGTTTTTGAGACAGTCTCATACATCCGTTAGTCCGGCGATTAAGTCTTCCGTTAATTGATGACGTAATGCTCATGTGAACAATGATTAAGCATCACATATCGGGTCCACGTGAAAATTAAAATTTAAAAACAAAAATTAGAAAAAATAAAAGGATTAAAAATTTAGAAAATTTAAATTTTTTTTTAAAAAAAAACAAGGTAAAAATTAAAAAAAAATGAAAAAATGAAAGGAAAAAACACCTAAATTCATTCCCACATCCAGGAACCTCCTTCTTCACTGACTGATTCTACCAATTCTTCCATGCCCTCAAAACCATCTTCCACCCCCTCTGCCCCATGTACCCATTACGATCTTCCCCAAATAGTCGAACCCATTGGATGACCTTCAGGGGCTTCGTAGGAAGATCGGCGCCAGATTGGTTGACCTGCTTCCTCCTTCGGCTATGGGTTCAGCTTCTTCATTGCACCAGAACCCCCCAAAATTTCAAACCCTGGCTTTTTCAATTTTTAGAGAGCTGCTGAGGAAACAGAAGGTATTCCAATGGTGACAAGTCGTCGGATTCGAAGTGGAGTCAAAACAGGGACGGTTGGGTTCTAAGATTTGAGGGCGGATCTGAACATAGATGAGAAATGGGCGTGGATGGTTTCTGGGTTGCAAGGTCGATTTGTGCACACGGTTTCTGGCGTGGATGGTTTCTGGATATAAGCATATGGCAACATAAGTGGCATCCATGTACGATGACGTTGCCCCTTTTCTTGCTACCGTTGACCAAAAAGAGGGAGGAGTTCGATTCTGCTTCCCCGTTGTTGTCGACAGAGAAGAAAGAGAGAGAACCCAGGCGGTGGTGCCATGGTGGTGCCGATTTGGGAAAAGAGAAATGGGAAATTGGCTTTGGTGGCTCTCGAAAAGAAGAGGAAGAAAGAGGGGTCGTGAGGGTGGAGGAAAGAGAAAACCCAAATCCCTATGGCTGATTTTTACTTTGTTTTTTTTTTATATAATTTTTCTAAATTTTTAATCCTTTTATTTATTTATTTTTAATTTTTAATTTTCACGTACCCTTAATGACACTTGTCGTCTAGTCATTGTCTATATGAGCGTCATATCATCAGTTAACGGGAGACTTAATAACTAGATTAACGGATGTTTGAGACTGTCCCAAAATTAACACTTTAGGTATGACTTGGGGACGAAAAAATTTTCATGTACCAAATATTGAAAACCACGAAACTTGAGGGTAGTAAACAAAAATTTATCCAAATTAAAATAGTTGTAAAGCTTTAACGTAGAAGCCAAAAGAAGAAAAAAAATGGTAAATTACATAGTAACCCCTCAAGTTTGAGGTCTATTACAACATCTTTAAAACATTTTATTTTCATACCTCATGTACTATTTTATTTCAAAATCATACCTCTGTTAGATTTTTCATCCATTGGTTTGTTAAATGCTGACGTGGTTGCCACATTTTGTGCTAATGTGGCTGCCACGTGGCAAAAAAATAAATTTTTTTATAAATTAAAAATATTATAATATTAACCCTAAAAAGAAAGAAAGAAAAAAAAAAAAAAACTGAAAACCCAAAAACCTATTCCCCCTGACCACCTCATCTCCTCCACGCTCTTCACCTCCCCTCCCACCCCACCCCCACCTCCCTCTCCTCCTTCTCCCCCGCAACCCCCCCCCCCACATTCTCCCTTTCCTCCCTCTTCACCTCCCCGACCTTCGTCCCCTCCTTTCACCACCAAAATCGCAACGACAACGGCGATTACGCTGCTTTGGATTCACCTGGTCGCAGACCTCGCCCTTTGTTTTGGAATTCTTCTTTTCTTCTTATCCACATCTAGACGCACTCGTAGCGGCGTGGATCCTGGCATCGCAGACCCCACCCCCCACCCCCCACCATAGTTTTCCATGAATCTGACCCTACAGCCCCCAGTTTTCCATCGCATCTGTCTGTTCTTCTGAAATATTTGTGATTAGAGTGGTGTACTAGGCAGCGATGAGGGTCAGAGACCAGGCTCCTAAGTGTGGTGGTACGACGGTCAAGTCCGTGACAGATTCGAAGCAGGTGTGGCAGTTCTCTACGTTGCTGGATTCGGGTGGTGGTTTGAAGGCGGGTGGAAGTAGTAGTGAGATGGGAAATCTGTGGGTGTGGTGGGTGAGGGTGATGAGGTAGGAGAAGGGTTGCGGGGAGGTGGGGATAGGGTGGGATGTGGTGTTTGGGTTGCAGGGAAGGTAGGGTGGGTTTTTCAGTTTTTTTTTTTTTTTTTTTTTTTTTTTTTGAGAAGATTCAGGTTAAAAAAACAAATTGCCACGTGGCAACCACATCAGCACAAATGTGGTAGTCATGTCAGCATTTAACAGACCAATGGATAGAAAATATAACGGAGGTATTATTTTGAAATAA
This sequence comes from Malus fusca, assembly GCA_035220775.1. NCBI lineage: Eukaryota > Viridiplantae > Streptophyta > Magnoliopsida > Rosales > Rosaceae > Malus > Malus fusca. Next base: position 31,483,626 of record CM069072.1, on the reverse strand, counting down.
AATAGTACATGAGGTATGAAAGTGAAATGTTTTAAAGATGTTGTATGAGATTGTAATAGACCTCAAACCTGAAAGGTTACTATGTAATTTACCAAAAAAAAAAATTCTTGTGCAAATTTGATTGCGGAGAAAAGTTGAATATCAAAATTAAAGCAATAATGTGTAGTACTATAGTTTAATGATTTTTTATTCTTCACTTGTAAGTAAGATGTCTCAAATTTAATATTTAAATATGGATAATCCATTATGTGAATTAACTCAAACAATTTTACACCGGGTAGAATATCGTTGTAACAAAAAGGAGAACATATCGCGTACACAAAAAATTTAATGAAGCTAGCATAAAGCATTCAACTCTATACCATCAGTTAACCAGACAGAACACTCAGAAAGGTTGGCTTGGGAAGTAATAATTCAATCATCTACTTTCATATCATTTAGTTTACAAAATTTAGTCTCTCTAACATTACTATTCTAAATAGAGTGTGGCGTAATTCAATTTGCTATATATGTATGTATACACGCAAAGTCATCATTGCTTTGAACAACTACAAGTTAATCATATATATTCCCATTTTTTTCTGTAAATTAGATAAAAACACTTGTAACACAAATGCTTGATGAAAATTAATCAAGAAAAATTAGGATTGTAAGATGACAAACTGACAAACTGACCTTACTCGGAACCCTCCTGCCATAAAAAACCGAGTTTTCAGGCATGGGGTCATTGAAATCCGGATTGGCATGGACATAAATGGAGTACAACCCTTCATGTCCTTTGAAGAACATTTCCCAGAGAGGAGCCATTGCCAGGCTCCCTCTCGTCAGAAACATGAATGCAACTTTCGGAGTCCGTTTAAATGGCAAAACCTGCCGTCGCGGCACCAGAGAAGCTCTCCACAACAGCTCATCGTCGTCCATTTCATGCAAAATATTCGGCGACTTAGTGTATTCTTTCAACCCTATTGGTGGTGCCGGGCTGGCGGCGGAGGTATTGGCTTTTGTTTGATTTGTTGGGATATTGAGAGATTGTGGTGGTGGTGGAGAAGAAGATGTTAGATTATTTGTTGGGATATTGAGAGATTGTGGAGGTGGTGGAGAAGAAAATGTTAGATTATTTGTTGCCAAATGAGAGTATTTGTTTTGTGTTGAATAAAGTTGGAAGGGGAAATCTTTGAGGTGGATGCTGAGGGAAGCGCCTAGTGCTAAACCGAAAGCAAAGATTAGAAAACTTGAGACGATTTTATGGAGGTGGATTTGGGCATTGAGGAATTGCTTTGGAAATGAAGGTGGTGGGTAGTGTTGCTGATGCTTATTCATCATTTTTTTTGGGAGCGGTTTTGAAAAAGGAAATTTTATTTGAACCTAGATTTTGTATCTTAACACTTGGCTTCTTTTTATATCCACATTGTATGTGATTTATCTATCATTATCTACTTACACCCAACATTATTTACGAAACCGTCCTTACTTATCAAAACTCAACTCAATCAAACTTCTACACCCAACTCAATCTACTTAAAAATACAAAATAAAACCCTAACCAGTCCATCATCTCCATGGAGCAAATCCCCTCCTCTCTCTCTTTAAAAAATCATTCCATCTCCCATGGTTGTCATCATCTACTCCTCTGTAGTCATCCAAACCTCTTCCTCTTCCTTTTCTTCATCATTTGACATCTCTAAATTTCTAGATCACTAATTAGCTTAATAATCGGTATGAGCTTCTGGTTAGAGTGCTTAATGAGTTTAGTATGTTTCAATTAAATGAGAATCTTCTAGCCTCTATATTCCTATATGTGGTAGAAAAATGGGTACGTCCATGATAAATTTTGGTAGATCAATGAATATTTTTAACCGTGGATATTTATTAGATACAAAAGTTGCGGACAACAATTCACATTACATTGAACTGTGGCTAAAAAGTATATCGTCTTTGCACATTTTATAGGCGAACTCATAGCTAAGCAGTTTTATTGTGGAGCAAAACTTCGAGAATTGACATAACCTGGATGTGTAATTGAGTTTATGCATTTTAATAATTAAACTGATAAATATTTCGACCATATATGGATTTAATATCGTAGTATCTTTTAGCCTCTATATGCCACAAAAGTTGCAAACAAAAATTCACAATACATAGAATTGTGGTTAAAAAGTATATCGTCTTTACACGTTTTATAGGTGAACTCATAGTTAAGCAGTTTATTGTTGACCAAAACTTCGGGAAATTTTGAATGTATAATTGAGTTTATGCATTTTAATGATTAAATTCATAAATATCTTGACCACATATGAATTTAATATAGCCTCTGTATTGGTATCTGTGGCAAAAAAATGGGTACCTCCATGAGAAAATTTTGTAGATCGATGAATATTTTCAATTTGGATATTTATTAGATACCAGAAATTATAAGTCTATTCGCGAAAGTCTAAGTCAATGCCATGTACAATATTTGTTAAGACGTATTTAGGGAACTGTTATTAGCACTCCAAAAATCTCATTCTACACTCTGCACAAGTGTATTTTTCTTTCTAACTATAGAAAGTTTGGAGTGCTAATAACAATTTTATATATTTATACACATTTTATTTTAGTTTGGAAGTCGACTTCCTTTTTTTTTTCTTTATCAAGTTGGGAGTATCACTGATTGTGACCATGTGCAACTAGATGTTGATTCGTTTTGAATAATCAATATTATTTATTACAATGTATTGGGCGTATGAATAACAGAAAGTAAACAGTCATGATACAAGTTGAATAGTAGTAATACTAATTAGTAAACAGCTTGTGCATGATGTTTGCTTATAACCAAGTGGCATGAAGGGACAAATGTGTAGGTTTCATGCATGACTGGAATAGTAGGTTTCATGCATGACTGGAATAGTATTAGTAATTGCATGATGTTTGCTTATATGAAGTGACAAATGTGTAGGTTTCATGCATGATTTGGAACAGTATTAGTAAATGCATGATGTTTTCTAATAACTAAGGGGCATGAAGGGACAAATGTGTATGTTTCATGCATGACTTGGAATAATATTAGTCGTCGGGAGACTTTGCATTAATTTGTTTTTGTTTTTAACATGTATATATTAAGTTCTATTTTAATGGGATTGCTCACCACCCTTAAGTTGTGATAATGCCTTTATTTATCATTGTTATGTGAGTTTAATTAAATTTTGAGATTGTGTTTATCCACTACATACATTTCGAATATTTTTTTTTTTTTTTGAGTTGAGCGATAGCATTAGTAAGTTAGATGTTAGATTAGTCACCAACAAAATTCGAACCCACGCCGTCATGCAAGAGCACAACACTTTTTCACCACTGTGGTAAATGGTCACTTGCCAACAAGTTGATTGGCTTGTGTGACTTTACTAATACTATTTCAAGTCATGCATGAAAAATACACATTTGTCCCTTCATGCCACTTGGTTATAAGCAAACATCATGCACAAGTAGTTTACTAATTAGTACTACTCTTATTCAGCTTGTATTATGACCGTTTTCTTTCTGTTATTCATACGCCCAAGACATTGTAAGAAATAATGTTGATTATTCAAAACAAATCAACAATTAGTTGCACAGGGTCACAGTCAGTGATACTCCCAACTTGATAAAGAAAGAAAAAAAAAGGAAGTCGATTTCCAAACTAAAATAAAATGTATATAAATATAGAAAATTGTTATAGCACTCCGAAAATCTAATTTGGCACTCCTAACTTTCTATAATTAGAAAGAAAAATACACTTGTGCAAAGTGTAGAATGAGATTTTTGGAGTGCTAATAACAGTTCCCTAAATATATCTTAACAAATATTGTACGTGGCATTGACTTAGACTTTCGCAAATAGACTTATAATTTCTAGTATCTAATAAATATTCAGATTGAAAATATTCATCGATCTACAAAAGTTTCTCATGGAGGTACCCATTTTTTTGCCACATATACCAATGTAGAGGCTAAAAGACACTACGATATTAAATTCATATGCGATAGAGATATTTATGAATTTAATCATTAAAATGCATAAGCTCAATTATACATTCAAGTTAGATCAATTCCCAAAGTTTTGGTCAACAATAAAAACTGCTTACCTATGAGTTCACCTATAAAACGTGCAAATGCGATATACTTTTTTTACCACAATTCTATGTATTGTGAATTTTTGTCCGCAACTAGTGTGGCATATAGAGGCTAAAAGATACTACGATATTAAATCCATATGTAGTTGAAATATTTATCAGTTTAATCATTAAAATGCATAAACTCAATTACACATCCAGGTTAGATCAATTCTTGAAGTTTTGCTCCACAATAAAAACTGCTTAGCTATGAGTTCGCCTTTAAAACGTACAAAGACGATATACTTTTTAGCCACAATTCAATGTAATGTGAATTGTTGTCCACAACTTTGGTATCTAATAAATATCCACGGTTTCGACAAAAAATAAAAAATAAATATCCACGGTTAAAAATATTCATTGATCTACCAAAAGTTATCATGGACGTACCCATTTTTCTACCAAAAATAGGAATATATAGTCTAGAAGATTCTCATTTAATTGAAACATACAAAACTCATTAAACACTCTAACCAGAAGCTCATTTATTGAAAAGAATGACAATCATGGGAGATGGAAGGATTTTTTAAAGAGAGAGACAAATGGCTTTGCTCCATGGAGATGATGGACTGGTTAGGGTTTTATTTTTTATATTTAAGTAGATTGAGTTTGGTGTAAAAAGAAGTTTGATTGAGTTGAGTTTTGATAAGTAAGGACGGTTTCGGAAATAAGATTGGGTGTAAAGAGATAATGATAGATAAATCAAATACAATGTGGGCATAAAAAGTAAGTTGAGTGTTGAGATAAAAAATATAGGTTCAAATAAAATTTCCCCTTTGAAAAATGAGAAGTGGCTGCTCTCTCTCTCCCCCCTCTCTTTAAAAGATTCTTAAATTGATCTCGTCACACTAGTTTTTTCTTCTTCTTTTTTAATTTGTTAACATGAAAGGTCAGGGTCATGGAGCCTTAAATTAACTCAAAAGGGAACTACAAGTAAGATTAACAAGGACAGTCATCATTAATCAAGGATAAATCTTAATTCATAAAAAGTATATAAAAAATGCGTTTTGGTGTTCTGGATACATTGAATTTCTCAAAGGATTTAGTACACATAAAATACTTGCTAAAAAAACGAGGAACAACAAAACATGAGTTGGGTTTTTTCTTAAAAAACCATGAGTTGGGATAAAAATGTTAAGGGTAAATTACACTTTACCACCTTAGGTTTGGGGTCTATTGCAATCTCATACAACATCTTTAAAACATTTCATTTTCATACCTCAAGTACTATTTTATTTCAATATAATACATTTGTTACATTTTCCATCCATCGATCTGTTAAGAGTTAATATGACTGCCACATTTGTGCCACGTGGCAAAAATAATAATTTTTTATTCATTAAAAATATTATAATAATTTACCCAATTAAAAAATAAAAACTAAAAACCCAAAAACCCTTCTTCCACCGAACCCTCGCCCTTCCCTGCAACCCAAACACCCCATCCCACCCCACCCCCACCTTCCCCACAATCCCCCACCCCACACCACCTCCCTCACCTCCATTCTCTTCACCTCCCGTCTCATCCAAACAAACACCCAAATCTCCTCATCCCCCACATTTCTCCGCTTCAGATCCCACTTTCCCCGTTTCGGATCCGCCGAGATCATCACCCACCTCTTTATCCCAGGCCATCATGCTCTTCCTCAACGGCGACACCATCCTTCACATCTTCATCACCATCATCCGCTACGTTCTCCCCTCCGAGGACCACATTGTCCAAAAGCTCCTTCTCCTCTACCTCAAGATCATTGACAAGACTAACTCTAAGGGGAAGGTCCTATCGGAGATGATCCTCATCTGCCAGAACCTCCGCAACAACTTCCGGTTTCTCTGCCGCTTGAATGAGTTCGAGATCATCGAGCTGCTTATGTGAAATCCCGTTCTTGGATTTCACTGTTATAATCTACGAAATTATATTACTGAGACTTTACATTATTTTACGAGAAATTATATTAATTTATTTGAATTTAGATTTCAATTAAACTAGTTACGAAGAGTGAAGTTTGGAAAATTATTATTTACTCGTTGACCTTTCGAGGTCACAAATAACGTTTTCAAATAGATCTCGAAACCAGGAACGCATAGGCGAAAGCTGTTTGCGAGTCCGGATTATTACGGTATAGTTACAGACGTTTGAAATCGTTTTACTAAATTATAGATTATAAATTAGTTAAACCCCCATCATGTGGGAAGAGTAATCAATTAGATAAAAGAGTGAGGGACCAAAAAGAAAAGGGGAGAGAACTCTAGAAGCTGCCTGATGGCAGCAGGGGAGAGGTTTTTGGGCAGAGATGACTATTCTTGCTATGCCAGAGAATGTAATTTGTTTGGTCCCAGATGTTGGGTTTTCACGTATGGTGGCATAGAGTCCAGGAGGACGATCTGTACGATTTCAACACCATCGGATGCATTGTATGTGGGTCTTGAGACCCATTTTGTCACATCTCAAAACTTAGCTATTTGTGCCAAAGAATCAAGATGGAGAGGTGGAGAGCTTCAAGTTTATTCGGTGATACATGTTGCAAGCATCATACGGAGGACACAATGTTTCAATCCCGACACGGGAACGGGAGAGACGGGTCAGAGAAGAAAAAAAAATGGGGAGATTGCGTTGGCCAAGAGGGGGATTACGAGGAATCCCACTGCCCCGAAACTATGAACCGAAATAAGGAAGTGTAGAAAACGATGTCTGAAGAAGCAAAGAGAATCATAACGAAGGTATGATTCCTTTTGTCGACCTGCAACATTGGTAAAAACTCCTAGCTCTCTTTGTTCTTTCCATAAATGCTTTGTATCAATCTTCTTATTACTTTCAATTTGATACATTAGGTGTGTTGATCAAATTATCATGTTTTAGGGTTTAGGTAAAAATGTCAATTCTTGTTTATTGTTGACATAATTGAAATCAAAGTTATAAATATGATTGAAGTGTATAGAAGTATTCTGAAGTTATGTTTTGGATTAGAAGAGTTTGGGTTCTAAGTTGCAGGAACTTATGTGCTTGCAGAGAAAAGCTATGTTTCAAGTAGTTTACTTTGGCTCTTGATTTCTATGTCCTTGTGGATTCCTTTTGATCCACTATTATGTGTTTTGAAACTAGACATGTCAATGATCAAAGCCCATCTGATTTCACATAATTCTGTTGAGTTTTGATATGTCAAAACCATGTACAATTTTGAGTCACGAAGCTGCCAGACAGCAGCAAATACTAGATTTGGGGTTCTATTTTGTATCTTGCATAACTTTCAAATTGGAATCCCGTTTTGCTACAAATCTTATATGTTTTTAATGTACTCAAAACAAGCTTCGAATCTCATGTAAGTTTGCATCATTTGGTATAGTTATGGGTGTTCAAAATCGAGCTTAATCTAGGTTGACTAAGACTGTTTTTCTGCAGCTTTTGTGGAGTTGAGGTTGTTGCCTTTGCAATATCATTTTTTCTTACAACTTTAATTCTAATTTACTTATCTATTTTGAGTTTGTGCTTAAACCATTTGATAAGGTTACGTATTGGGTTCCAAAAGAACCACTTTCTTATACAATTATGTGCCAATGTATTTATGTATTCTTTACCTATTCAGGTTGTGTATACACATATTTGTATATTCATGCATAAGCATGCAAGTTCTTGAACTACACCAAAATAGCCTTTACGTTCGCAATTCTTTTTCATATGCTACTACGGTTGTTGGGTAGTTCCAACTTTATCGATCAAAGCATTTCTTTAAAGTCAGAAACAATGAATATTATATAGTTGTGCATTATATGATTCCATCCCTTGGCTTATAAGATAAATTTGAGTAAAGCTGTGATATGATTATAAGCTCAATTATTTTATTGTGTTGGTGCATTTTTATACCTACTGAAACACATCATTACTAATGATCCAGGATTATTCCTTCATATGTATTTACAACGATTTTTTTAGATCAACCAAAAAGGGCATTGGATTTGGATACTGTTACATTAGTAATCCAAAGTACTTTAATTAGGATTAAAATTACAGTCATGCATTTAGTAGTATCTTACATTTGTGAAACTGAATTTGGCCACGATGGTGGATCCTTGTGTTAGTAACTAAGAGCAATGCTTAGGAATCTAGGTAAGGGAAATACGACATACCTTTATGGAGATGATGAGGTTTAGATATACCTGGTACATTTGGTAGGTACCATATGCTTGCTTGGATTCCGTTGAGTGATGGTCCGTAATCCCTTATATTCTGCGATTCCGTTGAGTGATGGTCCGGAATCATATGCTTGTTTGGATTCCGTTGAGTGATGGTCCGGAATTCCTTTTACTCCAGATTCTGTTGAGAGATGGTTCGGAATCCCTTCTACTCCGCGATTCTGTTGAGTGATGTTCCAGAATCGTATCTAACTTAGGTTACACTTAGTGGTGGTTATGCATTGTGCTCCACGATTCCGTTGAGTGATGGTTCGGAATCGTATCCACTTGGATTACGTTAAGAGATGGTCCAGAATCCCTCATACTTCGCGATTCCATTGAGAGATGGTCCGGGATCGTGTTCACCTTGGGTTTGATTGAGTTTGGATCGAGATAGCTTTAGAGATGTAGGCTTCGGCCGAACTATGTTGCTCTAGCCCTGCATTTCGGTCTATGATGTGTTATATTGATTGATGTGATTGTGGAATGATGTTGGTTGTGATTGTTGTCACTATGATTAGACTTGTTAACCAATGTGGTTAGAGAATGACATTGTGCTTCGTCGACTGTATTTGAGATGTTGCATACTATGAATTGCGGTATTGTTTGAAACATAGTGATTTATATGATGTATGAATTGGAAAGCATATGTATGAGAATGGCTTACCTTCGTGCATGATAAGGTGATAATGATTTTTTTTTGGCGTAAGGTTGATGTAAAGTGTGATGCTCTATGATTTTTGCTAGAAGTATTTTACGAAAAACATAGGGTTCGACGAAAGACGAACTACGAATGGCTTGATCCCTAATGAGGGTACGTAGGCAGTTTAACGAGGATGTTAGATGCAGTCATAAAGTATACGGAAAATTACTATGCGATTCGATTCTCGAGTTGTGATTTGCCTTATTCCAGAGGCGAGTTATGTTAGAAATACAGGTATTTGGTGACGTCGCGTGTCGATTCTGGACGTATGTCGAGATCGGGACGTGATAGCTTATCCCCTCAATTCTCGCCAATTTGGAGCACCGCCACCCGTTCGTAAGGCAGAATGCGGTCTTGGCTATCATGTTTGTACTGGTTGCCGCAGGGGGAGACGTTGCTGGACAGCGCACCGAAAGAGAATGGAGGAGATGGAGGTGGGTCGAGGGAAAAAGGGTTTCTGGGTTTTCAGTTTATTTTTTTTTAAATTGGGTAAATTATTATAATATTTTAAATGAATAAAAAATTATTTTTTTGCCATGTGGCACAAATTTGGCAGTCATGTGACACAAATGTGGCAGCCACGTTAGCTCGTAATGGATCAATGGATGGAAAATGTAACGGATGCATTATATTGAAATAAAATAGTACTTGAGGTATGAAAGTGAAATGTTTTAAAGATGTTGTATGAAGTTGCAATCGACTCCAAACCTGAGGTGGTAAACTGTAATTTACCCAAATGTTAATGAAGTTGTATAGTAGGTGGGGAAGACAATGTATGTAAACGAAGGGGGTTGTATGAAATATGGATTCCTCGAGTCATGCAAGAAATTAAGTCTTAAGTGGGATATAAATTTGATTAAAAAATGGAAGTGTTTTAAAGTTTTATAAAACCCCATGGCAACTTCAAATTAAACGACACCACCTTTTGCTTCGCACCGCCTTCCATGGCAACCACAATTGCCTTCCACAATCTTTGACTTCGAACAAAGTTCATAGAACATGAAGGCTCCCTCTTATCTCAACGCCTTCTTTTCGACGCCTTCGCCACCCCTTCTCCTTCAGATTGGCGATCGTGGTTCCTCGTGTCATCGGTTTTGTACGACAAGGAAATTTTGTAAGCCTCATATCTGCATTCCATTCCACCAAATGCCAATTCATGAAGTAGAAGGGCTATTTCATTCTGAAGAAAGTTAAGGTTCTACTATAAAACCAATTGACAAAATGAGGAGTAGCCTAACCTACTTATAAGTCCATGTAAGGTCATTCATCCCATCAATGTGGGACTCATTCTCAACACGCCTCATCACGTGTGGCGAATTTTCAAGCCTAACACGTGGACAACACAACAGGGTGACGTGCAGCGCGTGTGGGCATTTGGCTTCACACGTGGGACAACCTGCTCTGATACTATGAAGAAAGTTGAGGTTCCACCATAAAACCAATTGACAATATGAGCAGTAGCCCAACTTACTTATAAGCTGATGCAAAGTCTATCATCCCATCAATGTGGGACTCATTCTCAACCCATTTATGAAATAAAAAAGCCTGAACTTTTTTTAATCATTTGGATTTCATTCCACCAAATTCGTGTATTCAACATTGCAACTAATAATGGCCTGAAGGAGGAGGAGACGGAGAAGAGATATCGGCACAAAAAATTCACCGACATCGTGAAGAAGCCACGGGAAAGTGGTGGGCGTAGATATGTTAGGGCTTGATGTGGGTTGATTTTGTTTTAATTTATTTTTCACATTTATTTATAGGGATATAGGCCAAAACGTAGCCCGTTTTGACACAAAATTCGTCTCCAACCGAGAGCTGGGCCAAAAGGCTTGCGGGACCCACTGGGCCATAAATCAGCCACAAGGATTGCAGGCTGGCCAAAGAAAGCCAGCCAGCCAGCCTGATTTGGGTAGGCTCAATCCAGTCTAATGGTAACATGATGTCATCTTAACGCTAGGCCTAGCAATTCCTGACACGACCCAATAACCCGACATGATACGAGATTAACAGGTGTTCAGGTTGACACTATAACGAATCGGGTCGTTATCGAGTAACCCGATAAGCACCTGTTAAGATGACGGGTTGGTTCGGGTATACACGTGGGTAACACGATACACGATAAGCAAAATATTTAAATTTAATAATTTTATAACCCTAAAAAATACTATAATTATATATATATATATATTAATTTAACAATTTTATACCCCTAAAAACTATAATTATTATATATATATATATATATTAAATTAAATTTTAAAAATTGGTGACCATTGGATCGGCTTAAATATACATACCATTTAAATTTCCAAGTGTTATAAACTTATACGTACAAAATAAATAAATATATATATATATATATACACACACACATACACCATTGAACTTGATGGGATACAAATTCTACGAAACTAATTTCAACGATCCAATCGTCAAACTTGTTTGTATATGCTTCGAGATCGTATCAGCAAAAAATCACAAAAAATAAACATTCAGAGATCAAGTAATGGGACAAAACGTTTCGACAGTTATAAAACGAAAAATCATGATTTAACAGTTATTTTAACTCCGATTTTGATTATGTTTTATAGCTACACTCCTTGATCCTATATGAATACAATGAATGAATTCGATCTTCAATTTAAAATATTTACACTAGTGTTATACTTAATGAAAGTATAAATAAACTCTAAGTGTTAGTGAATCTATCATTTTTATGGGATACGCATCCTACGAAACGATCCAACCGTCAAACTTGTTTGTATATGCTTCGAGATTGCATACGCTAAAAATGGCAAAAAATAAACATTCAGAGATCAAGTAACGGGACAAAACTTTTCGACGGTTATAAAAAGAAAAATCACAATTTAACGGTTATTTTAACTCTGATTTTGATGATTTTTTACAGTTACACTCCTTGACCCTATATGAATACAATGAAAGAATTTGATCTTCAATTTAAAATATTTACACAAGTGGATACCACAAAATCTTATGTTATACTTAATGAAAGTATAAATAAAAGTGTTAGTGAATATATCATTTTGATGAGATACGCATTCTACGAAACTAATTTCAACGATCCAACCGTCAAACTTGTTTGTATATGCTTCAAGATCGCATACACCAAAAATCGCAAAAAACAAACATTCAGAGATCAAGTAACGGGACAAAACTTTTTTACGGTTATAAACGAAAAATCATGATTTAACGGTTATTTTAACTTTGATTTTGATGATTTTTTATATCTACACTCCTTGACCCTATATGAATACAATGAATGAATTCGATTCGATCTTCAATTTAAAATATTTACACAAGTGGATACCACAAATCTTACGTTATACTTAATGAAAGTACAAATAAACTCTTAAGTGTTAGTGAATATATCGTTGTGATGAGATACGCATTCTACAAAACTAATTTCAACGATCCAACTGTCAAACTTGTTTGTATATTCTTCGAGATCGCATATGTCAAAAATCGTAAAAAACAAACATTCAGAGATCAAGTAACGGGACAAAACTTTTCGACAGTTATAAACGAAAAATCACTATTTAAAGGTTATTTTTACTCCGATTTTGATGATTTTTTACAGCTACACTCATTGACCCTCTATGAATACAATGAATGAATTCAATCTTCAATTTAAAATATTTACACAAGTGGATACCACAAAATCTTATGTTATACTTAATGAAAGTACAAATAAACTCTAAGTGTTAATAAATTTATTGTTTTGATGGGATACGCATTCTACGAAACTAATTTCAACAATCTAACCGTCAAACTTGTTTGTATATGCTTCGAGATCGCATACACCAAAAATCGCAAAAAACAAACATTCTGAGATCAAGTAACGGGACAAAACTTTTCAACGGTTATCAACGAAAAATCACAATTTAATGGTTATTTTAACTCTGATTTTGATGATTTTTTTACAGCTACACTCCTTGACCCTATATGAATACAATGAATGAACTCGATCTTCAATTTAAAATATTTACACTAGTGGATACCACAAAATCTTATGTTATACTTAATGAAAGTATGAATAAACTCTTAAGTGTTAGTTAATCTATATATTAAATTAAATTTAAAAAATTGACTAGTAGTGTATGGATGTTTTTTTATTAGACTCTTATTTTCGAGTGTAGATGTAGTACTTAAATGATAAATGTGTTTTAATGTTTTGAAGTAATATTTATGTGGCAATGTGTGGTATGTGCAAATTTAAGAAAAAAATATAGTTTTCTTAACGGGTCATAACGGATCATAATATGTTGGGTCACTTTACCCGTAAAGTGACCCGACCTGTTAAGGACCTGTTAAGATAACAGGTGTGACACGACACGACCCGTTAAGATAATATGTGTTACATGAAAATGACACGGCTAAAGTGACCCGACCTGTTAAGATAACATGTGTGACACGACACGACCTGTTAAGATAACATGTAACATCCCACATCGCCCAAGGGAGTGATCCTTAAATGTATATCTCATCCCTACCTAGCACGAGGCCTTTTGGGAGCTCACTGGTTACGGGTTCCGTAGGAGCGAGAAGGATGCCAGAGCACTTCCAGGATGGGTGACCCACTGGGAAGTTGCTCGTGAGTTCCCAAAAACAAAACCGTGAGGGAATGGTAAGCCCAAAGAGGACAATATCGTGCTACGGTGGTGGAGCGGGCCCGGGAAGTGGTCCGTCCCGGGCCGGGATGTGACAAGTTGCTCGTGAGTTCCCAAAAACAAAACCGTGAGGGAATGGTAAGCCCAAAGCGGACAATATCGTGCTACGGTGGTGGAGCGGGCCCGGGAAGTGGTCCGCCCCGGGCCGGGATGTGACAAATGGTATCAGAGCCAATCCCTGGCCGGAAGTGTGCCGACGAGAACGTCGGGCCCCTAAGGGGGGTGGATTGTAACATCCCACATCGCCCAGGGGAGTGATCCTTGAATGTATATCCCATCCCTACCTAGCACAAGGCCTTTTGGGAGCTCACTGGCTTCGGGTTCCGTAGGAACTCCGAAGTTAAGCGAGAATGAGGCCAGAGCACTCCCAGGATGGGTGACCCACTGGGAAGTTGCTCGTGAGTTCCCAAAAACAAAACCTTGAGGGAATGGTAAGCCCAAAGAGGACAATATCGTGCTACGGTGGTGGAACGGGCTCGGGATGTGGTGGACCCGGGCCGGGATGTGACATAACATGTGTTACACGAAAATAACACGAACACGATAGACACGACTTGTTTGTCAGACCTACCTGACGCCAGTGTAATATGATGAATGAATTGAATATATGTTGTAAGACACGGAATTTATGATGAATGCATTGAATATTTGTTGTAAGACACGAAATTTATACGATAATATACATGTCTATATCACAAATTTAAAATTAATTTATATGTGGAAATATTGGGGGGCCAGATAGCCGTGTACTTTAAGTACATCGATGTTGCTATTAGTCAATAACTACATTTCTCAGAAGGATCTAATTCATTTTCATGTAGGGCCTCTAAATTGTGTGACGTTTTGATTAATTAACGTGTACTGTAAGTACATCGATGTTGCTATTAGTCAATAACTACATTTCTCAGAAGGATCTAATTCATTTTCATGTAGGGCCTCTAAATTGTGTGACGTTTTGATTAATTAACTACTATACTATAAACTTATAACAACAAATGCTCCATGGTAAGACAAAAAGTGAAATAGTACAAGAAAGGAAAGAGATACGTATTGCTCCTTTTGCCAGGGAGCTTTGTCACTGTTTAGTTAGGTGGGCAAAATTTCAGATCTTTTGGATGTTGAAAGTTGAAAGTAAATCCAGGTCGAAAAATTAAGTAATCTTGAATGTGTTTATAACAAAATTAAGTTAATTTTTGTTATATTGTCAATTTATTTTAATATTAGAGTATGTTAATTTACGTGTTGAGTCTAACAGTTCGTGTATTCTCACGTCACTCAATATGCGTTGTTTACATGTTAAACTTAAATGATCTCACACGAATTTCAAATTCTGATTTGCCTGACGTGGAAAATGAATTCTTATGCATACAAGCCAAGAATATTTCGAGGAAAGTTTGCTTAAAGAACCAAGGTAATTCCTCACTTTAAGTACTGCGTTTGACTAAATATGCAATATTTTTATGCGTTTGACTGTGATAACTAGAGAGAAATCATGATCTCAAGAACTCAATGATCCATCAACGAAACAGAAATGCAGAATAAGAGAGAGAATGAGGTTTAGATAGAGAAAGAACTTGGAGAACAAGTTGTATTTTATTGCAATGAATGAATACAATTACAAGTGGTTATCCCACTATATATATGGCCTTAGAATTACAGCTGTTACCTTTTGACAACTTAACCACTAAGCTAACTAAATGCTAAGGTGTACCATTTATTAGCCAAATGCTTAGGTGTCTTCTGTTAATACTCCCCCTCAATCTCAGATGGGGTAACCCAGTCTGAGATTGGAACAATGATGAACAAACAAAGGACTGTGTAATCCTTTCGTTAAGAGATCTACAACCTGAGCTTCTGTAGGAATGTATTGAACCTCCATATCCCATTTTTGTACTCTTTCACGAAGGAAATGAAAATTAGTATCCAAGTGTTTAATCCTGTACTCTTTCACGAAGGAAATGAAAATTAGTATCCAAGTGTTTAATCCGAGTGTGAAACACTGGATTAGAACATAAGGCTAATGTGGACAAATTATCACAATGCAACAAAGGAGTAGAAGGAAAAAACATATGAACATCCTTAAGAACCATTCGAAGCAATATCAGCAACTGCACTAGCCAAGACATTATATTTAGCCTCCGTTGAACTTCGAGACACACTGCCTTACTTCTTGGACTGCCAAGAAATAGGATTATATCCCAAGAAAATAACACATCCATTGGTTTATCGTCTAGTATTTATGTCAGCTGCCCAATCAACATCACTATAAGCAAGCAATTTCAATTTGGCAGTAGCTGAATAAGTAATCCCACAATTCAAGGTACCCTTCAAATACTGGAGTATGCGCTTCACCAAACAGAAATGAACCTCAGTAGGAGTATTCATAAACTGACAAGCATAATTGACTGCATAAGCAATATCTGGCCTAGTAAAGGTCAAATATTGCAAAGCACCAACCAAACTCCTATAAACTGTGGGATCAGACAATGGTTCTTCTTCATCCTTCAATAAATGTGTATGAGGTTTACTACGAGTAAAACAAGGCCTACAATGAACTATATCGGCCTTATTAAGGAGATCAGTAACATATTTTGACTGACTAATAAAAATATCCCCATTCTCCCTGTAACTAAATTGAAGTCCCAGAAAATAAGTAAGTCTACCCATATCCTTCATGTCAAACACAGAGGCCAAATCATCAATTACTTGCTACACTAACTTTGGAACATGAGCCAGTAATAATAATATCATCGACATATAGAAGAATAATCACCACATCTCTGCCACTGAACTTCACTAACAAGCTTGGATCCGAGTGAGAAGACTGAAACTCCAAAGTAGGAAGATAACTAGTAAACTTTGCATTCCAGGCTCGGGGTGCCTGTTTCAAACCATACAAAGATTTAAGAAGTTTGCAAACATGATTAGGATATCAAGGATCTTGAAACCCTTGAGGTTGCTTCATAAACACCTCTTTTTGTAATTCACTATGCAAAAAATGCATTTTCACGTCTAATTGCCTTAAATCCCATTTATTCATAGCAATAAGAGATAAAACAAGTTGTATTGTAGTATGTCGAACAACCGGACTAAAAGTTTCGTCATAGTCCAAACCTTGTTCTTGACTATACCCTTGTGCAACCAGTCGAGCCTTGTACCTAGAAATCTTCCATTCTTGATCTTTCTTGATTTTATACACCTATTTGCTGCCTATAACATTTTTATTTTCTGGATAAGGTACAAACTCCCCCAAGTCCCTTGTTTGTGCAGTGCATTGAACTCTTTTGTCATAGCATTCCTCCAATGCTCAGATACAACTGCTTGTTTATAATGAGAAGGCTCAAAAGAATCATGAATATCTAATACAGAAGTGAGACCATAAAGGACTACATCATCATTATGTGACTAAGGAGATAACTGTATATAAGATAATGATACATGATAAGCTGCATAATTCCTTCTCTGTATTGCATCACTTTTCAACCTTGTAACCATATTATGTTCAGAATAAACATATACTGCAGTACTAGGCATAACAGTGGTTGAGACATCATGTTCATTATCTAAATGAGTGATGTGAGTATCAAATTGTGTAGGTGTATGCAATATCTCTGGGGAAGAAGAAGATACCTGAGTTTGGGAATGAGTATGGATAGGCAACACTTGAGAGGAAGAATGAGTTGATAGTGGAGTAGTAGCTTGAGTAGTAGTTTGTGCTGAGACACTGTCTGAACTTGCAAAGACACTTAAACTTTGAGAAGACAAAGATGGCACTTCCATATTCTGACTGCACACATGATTCTCGGACAACTGATCTGCGGACTCATTCGAATGCCTTGGCAAAACAACAGGCACTGTTCTAATTGACAATCTTTGGGAATTGGAATCAGCCAGAGATGAATTACATGTATTGATGGTTGTAGGACAAGGAGCCTTAAAGGGAAATCTACTTTCATCATGTATTACATGCTTACATAACAACGGCCTCCTTGTAGTTCTATTGTAACACAACACCCCTTTATAACCAACTAAGTATCCTAAAAATACACATTCATCATTTCTAGCTTGCAGCTTATTAGCATTATAAGGTTTTAAGTAAGGGTAGACAGTCGTACCAAAAACCTTAATATTTACTAAAGAAGGAGACTTTCCAAACAACTTAGCATAAGGATATGACATTTGCAAATTTGGGCATGGCATTCGATTCATCAGAAATACTACATGACTACAAGCATGATACCAAAATTACTGAGGTAAAGAAGCAGCACTGAGCAAAGTCGCAACAGTCTCAATAATATGCCTATTCTTCCCTTCTGATAACCCATTTTGTTAGGGTGTATATGGACATGAAACAAGGTGCATAATACCATGTAAATCCAAAAATTTCTTAAACAATCCACTCATATATTCACCTCCCTCATCTGTTTGTAATGACTTAATGGTTGTCTTAAATCGATTCTCAATAAGAGCATGAAATTTAAGAAACACATCATATACATCAAATTTATTCACAAGTGGGAAGATCCAAGTAAACCTTGTGCATTCATCAACAAAGATTACATAGTATTTGTAACCTTCAACAGAGATAGTGGGTAAGGGTCCCCATACATCAGTATGCACTTTTTCAAATGGAATACTAGACTTAGTAGTACTAGAACTAAATGGAAGTCTAGACATTTTGCCCATAATACATGATGAGCATATATGTGGATGTACATCTAAACAAACATAAATAGAAAAATCCTTAAGCATTTTGGATTAAACCTCATTGGTTGGATCACCAAGCCGATGATGACAAATAGATGTCTTCACAAGCTGCCCCAAGAGAGCATGTGGTGAAGTGTCCAAAAACTGTGAATACTTGAAAAAATGTTGTTGAGGAATGTAATACAAGCCACTACTACTACTCCTTCCTCTCAAGATGATTTTCTTTGTTGCTTTGTCCTGCACCCAAAAACCAAACTCATCAAGATTAACATAACAATTGTTATCTTTACAAAGTCTATAAACAGATAATAGACTTGTAGCCAATTGAGGAACATGTAAAACCATTTTCAAAGTTAACATTTTTTTAAGGAGTTAAAATGGAACCCAAACCAGTGTTAGCAACCAGAAGTCCTTCACCATTGCCCACTATGATTCTTTCATTTCCTTCAAAAGAAGCCATCAGAGTCAAATTATCCAAATATGTTGTCATGTGGTGTGTAGCACCTGTGTCCAACACCCAGTTTGGTTGAGAAGAGGAAGCAAAACTTGGCTGAGTTTGTGCAGTAAAAGTAGTGATAGAAGATGGTGGTTGAGCACCCTGATAAGCATAATTGCTCATGTGGTAGCAGTTAAGAGTAGTATGCCCTCGCTTCCCACATATTTGACACTCTGGAACTTGAGGAGCAGTGTTAGAACTTGTAGAATACCTAGAATAACAGTTTGGTGCAGTATGACCGTGCTTGTTACAAATCTGGCATTCAGGAATCATAGTAGACTTAGAACCAGTGTTGCCATTCCAATTCTGCCAACTAGATCCTCTTTTTGAACTAGAACCTCCACTATTACCAAAATTTCCAGAAGACATGGTAGAATTCCCAAAAAATCTGCCATTATTACCACCATTATACCTTGGTCTATTATTAAATCTTCCATTGTTGCTGCCATAATTTTGATAACTCCTCTTATTTTGAAAATTACCATTTCCCTGTTGATGAAATTGAGGCAATTGAGCTTGAGAAACTATCACACCAGTGAGGCTTGAACCATTAGTCGGAGATTCAGCACTGCTTTTACCGACATAACCACAACCTCCATCGAAATATTGTGAAGACCCTTGAGAATGTTGAGCAACATTAGAATATTCACCATGACAATACATTGCTGACATTGGAAAAGTCAAAGTAGAGTGAGATTCTTCAGTAGTTCTTTTAGCAGCCAACAATTGTGCCCAAAATTCCTTTTAAGGAAATTGGAGTCTCACAGGCTACAATCACAGTTCGAATCATATTAAACTCAGCAGGTAAGCTAGCTAAAGCAACTACAATTAGATCATTGTCAGATACTACTTCACCAATGGCAATTAATTGATCTTTAAGAGCCTTGAGTCTGAGCATATACTTCTCTACACTATCAGCACCTTTCTTGATAGTGTGAAACTCTGTCTTCAAATGATTAACTCGAGCCCTAGACACAGTAGCATATCTATCTTGGAGATTTGTCCGGGCTTCATGAGCAGTTTTGCTACCAACAACATACTCAACTGCTTCATCACCAAGTGTGGCCAGTAAAAAACTAACAAGAGCTCTATCTTATTTAATCCACTCCTTATAAGCTTTAGTAATTCAGTAGTAATCCCAGTCTCCTCAGTAAACACAAACTTCGGTGGACACACAGAGGAACCATCAAAATGATCAAATAGGTCATAACCTTCAAGAACTGATCGAAATTGAAAAGACCACTTCATAAAATTGTCATTTGTAGTCTCATAGTTAACATTCCCAATAATGTCAATCTTGATAGAATTCATCGCCATACTTCAAGAAATTTCAATATAATATCTAAAAACCACTGAGAACTTTACTTCTTCAGAGAGCTTCGTGCTCAAGAAATTGATGAA
This sequence comes from Malus fusca, assembly GCA_035220775.1. Lineage (NCBI taxonomy): Eukaryota > Viridiplantae > Streptophyta > Magnoliopsida > Rosales > Rosaceae > Malus > Malus fusca. The sequence continues at coordinate 31,463,333 of CM069072.1, read as the reverse complement.
AAACTGGCTTCGTGCCAACAATGAGTATCAACAGGCTTCGTGCCAAAAAAGAAATGCAGAACAATCAACAGGCTTCATGCCAACAATTAACACTAACAGGTTTCGTGCCAAACAAGAAACTCAAAGCAATCCACAAAACTCATCACAGAAACTCAAATTTCAATTCTTCAACAAATGATCACCGCAGAGATACACATCGCATACAAATTGCAGATAACATGGAGTTTCGTGCTCGAATTGCTCAGATTAATAGAAAGAATCACAAACAATTACTTAGAGGCTTCGTGCCCTAGAAATTCACCAACACACAATCACCGCCTTCAAAGAATGAAATTCCAGAAATTTTACAAAGATCGAACACAAGTAGTATGAACCGGCAAGAAATCGAACCCTAATTTGACGAAAAAACACAAAAACGATTTCCGTCAAAGATTGAAATTCCAGCCAAACAGCCACCAGATCCACCACCAAATAGCTACCAGATCCACCGCAGTGCCTGATGAGCCAACCAGGATCCTCTTCTTAGATTTACTGAACCTAAGCTCTAGATACCATGATAACTAGAGAGAAATCACGATCTCAAGAACTCAATGATCCATCAACGAAACAAAAATGAAGAACAAGAGAGAATGAACTTGGAGAACAAGTTGTATTTTACTGCAATGAATGAATACAATTACAAGTGGTTATGCCATTATATATATAGCTTTAGAATTACAGCTGTCACCTTTTGACAACTTAACCACTAAGCTAACTAAATGCTGATGTGTACAATTCTAAGCTAACCGAATGATGAGCTGTACCATTTAGCCAAATGCTTAGGTGTCTTCTGTTAATAGACTGAATATACAATATTTTTCCTTCTTTACGATTCAAAATTACGTAGAACCTCCCTCTACATATTTTGGGTTTCTAATACTTATTTATGAAATGGCCCAGCTTAAGCAACCCAACCTCTATTCACATACAGACTTGGGCCTGGCAAGGTGTCAAAGTTTTGAACAAAATCCGGGTCGAGCCACAGCCCACGGAGGGCTTGGTAAATAACAAATATATCGTCAACCCACCGCATCTCGCGTTCAAACATTCTCACACTAAACTAACATAATACTATCACTTGTATTTGGAATAAATAAATACGTCCTCACATGCAAACAGACCGGTTGATAATTTGCCCTAACTCTCTACATACATTTTTGGGGTTCATTCGTGAATAATGATAAGTGAGATATCTTGGATTCGATTCTTGCCTTTGAACCGCATTATTGCTAGCTCATTGTGAGGCTTAGCACACTCCTCATCCCCTTAGTGTAGATAATATTGTTTGCTAAAAAAAAATTATTTCTACCCTACTCGATTGCAAAAGGTAAGGGAATTATTGACTTTTTAATCTATCATTTGCACTTTCAGTTACACAATTTTACAGAATCAATTTACCACATATCATTGTGTTGTTGTTCTTAAACATTATGTTCTAAAGAATGTACGCAAGTCTTTCTCTATTTGAGATGTGGTGTTCTGCTCAACGATACACAAAAGGAAAAAGAGGATGTCACAAATATCACTCTATATCACAATCATTTTGAAAAATTAACCTTACACACCTCAAATTACCCCAACAAGTAAAGAAAACAATTTCTCGAGCTTGGCCTTTATTTACTTTTTATTTTTTATTTGCCACAAAAGCTAATGACAAAAACAACCATAAGCCTTTTTAGTTTACAGATAAATGAATGATGAGAAAAGAAAAGAAAACCTCTAAACCCTAAAAATCAATTGAATCTCATGATCTTTGGAGCAAACCTCAACAGCCTATCTAAAGAGTGTGGCAAGAACTTCCTTGCAAACAAATAGCAAATATTGGTTGGCTTCCCATTGTACTCACAGTTGCTTCCATGTCTCAGCTTCTTCAAGAAGTCGATCGTTACATCTGTTCTCATAAACTTAGACGGATGGGGCCCACCCCTCGACCAGTCAACCCAGGTCAACGTCCTGTTAGAATTCTTCTTCCAAAACTTGATGCTTACATATGTGGGCAAGTAGTGCTCATCGGAGTAGCATGGGGGTTTGCAATACCTTGTGAATAACGGGAAGTACTTTTCATCCGAAACCATTGCGGTCGCGATCTCACGGTCCACTTCGAACCACTGTGAGCCTTTTCGCCACTGATCGAGTATGATATGAGGCCTCATTTTGTGCCTGTACCGGTCTCGGCCGACAGGCCCGGGAAGGTCGTAGGCCTCCACGAACGTTTGGTTTGAGTCCATGAGATAATTGTAGACTATGTTGAAGTTAAAGAGTGGTATGCATGACTCTGAGAGGAGCACAAAACGTTGGTTGGAGAAGTCAAGCAAAGCATTGGCTAATAGGCGACGCTCAGCTTGCACCATGTTAGGTTGACCCCATGTCACATTCTGCACATTGAACCATTTGAGTTAGTAGTTAATCATTACACTGGAGAAAATGTTTTGTCATACAATCCGTAAAGTTATATAAGTCATTGATTCAAAAGTTAACAGTCTAATAACTTAACATGTTCATCAACTGTTGACAATCTGATAACTTAACATGTCCGACATCAACTGTTGATAGTCTGATAACCTAACATGTCTCATCCATCTAGGAAGAAAATATGACACATGTTATGCTAATATGTTATGCTTGTTAATTAAGAGGGACTAGTTAGCCTAGCTAGGTTGCCTTTCTCTAGAATATGATGTGTTACACTTTGCTATATACTTACTTTTATTTACTTCCTAAGGACATAAAAGACACTAAGAAAGAAACTAAAGGCCACTTTTGCTTACTTTCTTGAATTTGATACAATGCACATGCATGCATGACAAAGAGACAACATTACGAAAGGAATTTAGAAAGGTCTTAAAAATGAATAGAATTCTGTTGCAGATAGTTACAAAAGGAGTAGAATCCAAGCAATGCATGATGCAACAAAATTGAGTCCACCACTCAATCCATATGCCAAATTTATTAATATTTATGAAATGTGAAATTTATATATCAACAGGATTTATAAAAACATCTGGTGTGTCATTTGGTATTATTTTAACCAAAAATTAAATCACCCCCACCAAATAATTTCCCAAAACTGATTTGTTATTTGTTCATCTTGTCTTCACGACTTCTTCCACAGTTGAATATGATTAATTTGTCAAAAAATATCGCAGGGAAAAGCTCATATAGACAGGTTTTACCCATGTTCTTCTGTCCAATCATTTCTTGACACTATATCAGTAATTCCAATTATTATAAGGATTAAAAGATGAAGATCTGCTTAGATTCTATAATGTGTGTGTGTGTATCTTATAAAGTGAATTAAGTTATTAAGTTTAATGTATTCTGAAATTTAGATATTATATATATCATTCCTTAAACATGATGCATTGAAAAGAATGTCAACTATCAATATTAATATCCTTTAAAAATATAAATAACTTCTGAAGAAAAGCTTAAGTAATTAAGGGAAGGTAGATTTTTTATACTATCGTGTCGTCTTTACCCGAAAAAAGGGAAGGTAGATTTTCATGGGAGCATATCCTCTACAGAGTTTAAAGGATCAAATAATTTTGGCTTTTAAATTTGATTCTGCGATCAAAAGTTATTGTAGCTTTTAAAAGACAATAAAAAATTTAGCCATACAATCAAATTTTAAGAGTCAGAATTATGTGATCTTAGGCTCCGTAGGTCTAAGTCCCGAGGGGATCTGCTTCCGATTTTTATTGACAAACTTGTCATATTGTAGAATCACACATATACATACTTAAATAAACAAATGATGATTTGGTCTTTCAAAGCCTTGTTATGCAAAATGATTACTTAAGTAATGCAACAACACTACAGACCAATAATGTAAAAAACATGGGCATGAAGTTCTCCACTGTATGAGGCATGTATGAGGCAAGGCTGATGGCTTTTCCATATACAAACAATGGCCTCAACTCCCAAGCAAAATCAATTTGATTTTACTAGTCCTCCAAAAGGTGGTGTCTAGAAAATGGCTAGAAAGTTTTAACGAAAAATCCGCGATATTGTTCACTTTAACGAAAAATTACATTTTACACTAAAAAGTCAAATATGATACTATTTGCTTTACCCTTTATTTTGTCCTTATCGTTAAAACTCAAAATTTTCAAATTTTTTTCATTAGTTTCCTAAATGGTTAACTAATTAATATGAAAAGAAGTAATTAAGTGTGTAGTATAAAATCTGAAAAGAAGTAATTAAGTGTGTAGTATAAAAGAAGTAATTAAGGGAAGGTAGATTTTCATGGGAGCAGATCCTCTACGGAGTTCAAGGATCAAATAATTTTGATCTTTAAATTTGATTATGCGGCCAAAAACTATTGTAGTTTTCAAAAGGTAATAAAAATTTTAACCGTACGATCAAATTTTAAAGGCCAAAATTATGTGATTCTAGGCTCCGGAGGTGTAAGTCCTGAGAGGATCTGCCTCCGATTTTTATTGACAAACCTGTCATAATGCAGAATCACACGTATACATACTTAAATAAACAAATGATGATTTGGTCTTCCAAAGCCTTGTTATGCAAAATGAATAATTAAGTAATGCAACAACACTGGACCAATAATATATAAAACATGGGCATGAAGTTCTCCACTGTATGAGGCATGTTATGAGGCAAGGTTGATGGCTTTTCCATATACAAACAATGGCCTCAATTCTCAAGAAAAATCAATTTGATTTTACTAGTTCTCCAAAAGGTGGTGTCTAGAAAATGGCTAACTAATCTCTATTAATTAATGAAACCCTTTTTGTCAATCAAAAGAATGTGAAAAGATAAATTAATCTTCTATCACATAAAAAAATGATGGGCAATAATGTAATTTCACAAGTTTAAATTTTATTGTTTGTTATTGAAACCTCACCTACATGTGATATTAAAATACCTCCAATATTAAAAATTAAAAATAAAAATCTCCCACCTCCCCACGTTTTCTCTCTCTCTCTCTCTCTCTCTCTCTCTCTCTCTCTCTCTCTCTCTCTCTCTCTCTCTCTCTCTCTCTCTCTCTCTCTCCCTTCCCATTTTCTAAAAAAATGTGTTCATACACACAAAATGTGTAGGCAAATACTAGTTTATATGAAAAGAAGTAATTAAGTGGGTAGTATAAAATCTAAATATAAAAATTTTAAAAATTAAAATAGTTGTAAAGCTTTACTGTAAAAGCCAAAAGAAGGAGAAAAAAAAACACTTTCTTATGCAAATTGAGAAAAGTTGAATATCAAAATTAAAGCAATAATGTGTAGTACTATAGTTTAATGATTTTTTATTCTTCATTTGTAAATAAGGGGTCTCAAATTTAATATTTAACTATGGATAATCCATTACGTGAATTAACTCAAACAATTTTACAACGGGTAGAATATTGTTGCAACAAAAAGGAGAACATATTGCGTACACAAAAAAAATTAATGAAGCTAGCTGCTAGCATAAAGCATTCGACTCCATACCATCAGTTAACTAGACAGAACACTCAAAAAGGTTGGCTTGGGAAGTAATAATCATTATCAACTTCCATATCATTTTTTTTGAAAGAGATCAACTTCCATATCATTTAGTTTGCAAAAATTATTCTACAAATTCAGTGTCTCTAGCATTACTCTTCGTGTGGCGTAATTCAATTTGCTATATATGTATACACGCAAAGTCATCATTGCTTTGAACTACTACAAGTTAATCATATATATTCCCAATTTTTTCTGTAAATTAGATAAAAACACTTGTAACAAAAATGCTTGATGAAAATTAATCAAGAAAAATTAGGATTGTAACATGATAAACTGACCTTACTCGGAACCCTCCTGCCATAAAAAACCGAGTTTTCAGGTATGGTGTCATTGAAATCCGGATTGGCATGGACATAAATGGAGTACAACCCTTCATGTCCTTTGAAGAACATTTCCCAGAGAGGAGCCATTGCCAGGCTCCCTCTCGTCAGAAACATGAATGCAACTTTCGGAGTCCGTTTAAATGGCAAACCCCGCCGTAGCGGCACCAGAGAAGCTCTCCACAACAGCTCATCGTCGTCCATTTCATGCAAAATATTCGGCGACTTAGTGTATTCTTTCAACCCTATTGGTGGTACAGGGCTGGCGGCGGAGGTTTTGGCTCTTGTTTGATTTGTCGGGATATTGAGAGATTGTGGTGGTGGTGGTGGTGGAGAAGAAGATGTTCGATTATTTGTTGGGATATTGAGAGATTGTGGAGGTGGTGGAGAAGAAAATGTTAGATTATTTGTTGACAAATGAGAGTATTTGTTTTGTGTTGAATAAAGTTGGAAGGGGAAATCTTTGAGGTAGATGCTGAGGGAAGCGCCTAGTGCCAAACCGAAAGCAAAGATTAGAAAACTTGAGACGATTTTATGGAGGTGGATTTGGGCATTGAGGAAGTGCTTTGGAAATGAAGGTGGTGGGTGGTGTTGCTGATGCTTATTCATCATTTTTTTGGGAGAGGGTTTTGAAAAATGAGGAGTGTTCTTGGTTTTTGAAATGGAATGAATGAAATTTGCAAGCTTCAAAGAACTATTGGGGCTGCTCTCTCTCTCTCCCCTCTTTAAAAGATTCTTAAATTGATCTCGTCACACTAGTTTTTTCATTTTTTTTATTTGTTAACATGAAGGGTCAGGGTCATGGAGCCTTAAATTAACTCAATAGGAAACTACAAATAAGATTAACAAGGACCGTCATCATTAATCAAGGATAAATTTTAATTCATAAAAAGTAAATAAAAAAATGCGTGTTGGTGTTCAAGATACATCGAATTTCTCGAAGGATTTAGAAATAAAATACTTGCTAAAAAAACGAGGAACAACAAAACATGAGTTGGGTTTTTTCTTAAAAAAAAAACCATGAGTTGGGATAAAAATGTTAATGAAGTTGTATAGTGGGTGGGGAAGACAGTGTATGTAAAAGAAGGGGGTGTTGGAGATATGTCAACAATCTGTGATAAATTTATATATGCTAATAATAAACAGTGTATGAACAATGAAATAATATTAAACAGAAACATTGAAGATCGAGGCTTGCGTACCGCAATGTCCTTGAAACAGAAATTTCGCCCCTACTCGGTGCTTGTAGTTCTACGGACATCTGCTTCACTAGGATTCAACGATCAAGTCAGAATTCCAGCATTGAAAAACTTGACTTCTGGAGAATTTTTGTGTGGTTCTCTGAGAAATGATATTTGTGATTGTAGAAGAAGAATGTTGATTTTCTGTGTCTTAAATGCCATGCAGATAGATGTATATATAGTGGGATTATACATGTTTGCAACAAGTATGAAAATGGGATGTGACTGTTGGAAGACATCTCTTCAGATGGGGTGCTGAGTTCTCTGTGTTTTTTCATTACTTCAGACTTCATCTGAAAATATGAGTATGTTCAAATAAAAAATAATTAAATTAAATTCGAAATTAATTAAAAACAATTAACTAAAGAAATTAATTTTCAGAGCCCCAAGGCCCATCTTTTGATAATTAATTATACATTAATAGGAATTATTATTAGCACTCCAAATCGATTAACAATTCCCATTTTAATTACCAATTAATTAGTACACCTCAAAGCCCAACCCCAAGGGTGTGCCCAATTTTATTCTTCAATGCCTATTACTCCAATTACTTTCTATAAGGGACAAAGCCTTATAAAGTGATGAATTTTTTTTGGAATAGCCAATGTGGGACAAAGAAATTTCTACTCAAAATTTCCAACAGGGGTTGTAAGAAGTATGGATTGCTTGAGTTATGTAAGAAATTAAGTCTTAAGTGGGATATAAATCTGATTAAAAATGGAAGTGTTTTAAAGTTTTATACAACTTTGAAGTTTGAAGATTTGGTGAAATTTGACCATATATTATTAGGAACTTTAACGAAAAGCTCTTGGTACTGTTCACTTTAACGAAAAACCACATTTTTACACTAAAAAGTCAATCATGATACTATTCACTTTACCCTTTATTTTGTCCTTATCGTTAAAATTCAAAGTTTTCAAGCTTTTTTCATTAGTTTTCCTTATATTATAATCCAAGATAGGGAAGAACTGATTTCCAAATATACCCCTCAATTAAAAAAATTTGTTTCTTTTGCCATTGAAAGAAAGGAAAACTAATGAAAAAAAGCTTGAAAATTTTGAGTTTTAACGATAATGAAAAAAATAAAGGGTAAAGTGAATAGTATCAGAATTGATTTTTTAGTGTAAAAATATGATTTTTCGTTAAAGTCCCCTTAAAAGAAATGAATGATAAAAAAAAGTAAGAATGACACTGCCCCTCCCCAGTTCTATATTTAAATTATAATAAATAAAGGATAGAAAGTGATGAAGCCAAATAAAATATAGGGTCCAAGAACAATTCACCATGTAACATCTTAGAAAAACAGAAAACAAATCATCAACATGAATTTTGTTAATGACTTTTTAGTCTCTAAAATGCTTGCAGTTTCCTTTCTCTTTTTAGGTCTAAACTCTCGTACGCAAGTTAACGCTACATGTATAGCATAGTGTGTTGCTATAATTAATACTAATTTCTTTTAAATTACGTGAGAAGACAAAAGTGCATAGTAAAAACAATCAACGAGAGTTCTAAACTCTAAATCTAAACATAAAGTGTTTCTCCTGTCCAAAAATAACCACCTCGATTCATCTAAATTGTAAGTATTATTAGCTTTAAACATTTTAGGTTGAAGTATATATTATTATGTTGGAATTCATTGAACCAATCGATTATTTCCACACTCTAAATAGGTTGTAAACTTGTAATAACATTTTTATATAAGAGTAGGCTAGCTTTTGAAGTAACATGAGAGTTTGTTTATTTTTATGCCACGTGGGTGTTGTACGGTAATTGTCACTCTAATTAATGGGGTATATTACTTATTTTAGGCAAATTAATTATGTTAAAAAAATTCCCAGGTCATGCCTGCCTGAGCTGCCACAGTTGAACATCGCTGGCTGCCCTACATGAATACTAAAATTCACCAGGCATAACTTGCAGCCACCACATTCCTTAAAAAAAATTAATATTAATTATTACGTAATATGATAGATACATGTTAATTTATTACATTTGTGATATATAAATAAAGTAATGTTATCTGGATATTCAATACGGGACGTTTGGTGATATACACTCTAATACAAAAGAATTTTATATACAAACGTATAATTATGAAACGGAAGAAAAATGAAATTTTATTATAACCCAATAAACTTCTTTTCACACTTAAAAATTTAAAAGATATTTTTTTTAATTCCTATATCACCCTTGAATAAAATTGAAGAAATATTAAATAAATAAATTTCTTTCCACACCCAATATGGGATTCTAATCCTCGTCAAAAACCCCATGGCAACTTCAAATTAAACGACACCACTTTTTGCATCGCACCGCCTTCCATGGCAGCCACAATTGCCTTCCACAAGCTTTGACTTCGGACAACGTTCATAGAACATGAAGGCTCCCTCTTATCTCAACGCCTTCTTTTCGATGCCTCCGTTACGAGAAATTTTTCATTGTGACCGGAATACAAGTGGTATACCACATGTCACTATACAAATTGTGGAATATGTGTGTTAAAAAGTTAATAACTTAAAAATTAAAAAATTTCACCACTTATATAAAAATACGTGATGTATCACCTCGTATTCCGGTCACATTGAAAAATCTCCCCTCCACCACCCCTTCTCCGTCAGACTGGAGATTGTGGTTCCTCGTGTCATCGGTTTTGTACGACATGGAAATTTTGTAAGCCTCATATTTGCATTCCATTCCACCAAATGCCAATTCATGACCAAATGGCAATTCATGAAGTAGAAGGGCTATTTGATTATGAAGAGAGTTAATGTTTCACCATAAAATCAATTGGCAATATGATGAGTAGCCTAACTTATTTATAAGTCCATGCAAGATCCTTCATCCCATCAATGTGGGACTCATTCTCAACGGTCCCTTCTCCCATAAATGTGGGACTCATCCTCAACATGCCTCCTCACATGTGGCAAATTTTCAAGTCTAACACGTAGACAACACAACAGGATGACGTGCAGCGCATGTAACCATTTGGCTTCACATGTGGGACATACTATGAAGAAAGTTGCGGTTTCACCACAAAACCAATTGACAATATGAGAAGTAGCACAACTTACTTATAAGCCCTTGCAAAGTCCTTCCTTTCATCAATGTGGGACTCATTCTTAACTCATTCACGAAGTAAAAAACCCTGAACCTTTTTTAATCATTTGGATTCCATTCCACCAAATTCGTGTATTCAACATTGCAACTAATTGCAATGGTCTGAATGAGGGTTGACAATTTCTCTTTGGAAACTTTTAATAAAAAAAACAAAAAGAAACAATGTAAAACGGTAGAGGATGAGATGGAGAGGAGATGTTGGCACAAAAGATTCACTGTGTTGATGCACAAAACCGGAAGGGTCTTGGAACAACGTAAATCCGACTGTGAATCTGCAAGAATGTAAATAACACAAGATGTATCGTGGTTCATCCCAATGTTTGGGCTACGTCCACACTGATTATTGTATTTCTCTGAGATGTTGAAGAGGGAGAGAGATAGCTTCTCTGTGAGGATGAGAGCTCTGAGAGGGTGAGGTATGGCCTAAGAATTGGCCTCCCCTAATGAGGAGAGTGAGGAGTCCTTTTATAGAATAAGGGCTCCTCACTTATTACATATTTGCCCTTTCCTTTATTACATAATTACATTTGAGTTCCCCGAGTATTAATACGAGATCTAAATACGGAGGCCCTAAGTATGGTACAAACAATAGTCCCCCAAGTTTTCAGTCAAGAGAGTCTTTTGGCTGGAGACTTGAAATTCAGTCCATGTGTGGGCCGAAGTAACTAGATGTTGTCTAGAACTGATGCTCGATATGAGGCGGTGCCCAATCTGAAATGATGCTTAACTAGAAGTAGCACATGTTGCGAGGCAGCTCTGCTTGTGTTGCCTTGGTTGGCTCGGCTTGGCTTGTGGCGTTGAATGTGAGGGAGTCCTTTTTATAGAATAAGGGCTCGCTCCTCATTACAAAAATGATGGGTTAGAGTTGGTGCTCGCGGTGAGGCGATTGCTCAGCTGGCAACGATGCTCTCTAATGAAGGTGAGAGGGTCCCTTTTATAAAATAAGGGTTCGTTCCTCAATACATAAATGATGGGCTAGAGTTGATGCTCTCTAATAATGGTGAGAGAGTCCCTTTTATAGAATAAGGGCTCGCTCCTCAATACATAAATAATGGGCTAGGAGATGCTCACGGAGAGACAGTTGCTCAGCTGGCGGCGATGCTCTCTAATGAAGAGGAGGGAGTCCCTTTTATAAAATAAGGGCTCGCTCCTCAGTACATAAGCGATGGGTGCTTTCTAATGAAAGTGAATGAGTCCCTTTTATAGAATAAGAGCTTGCTCCTCAGTACATAAATAATGGGCTAAGTCCCCCGAGTATTTTTCATGAGGCCCAATATATGGTACATAGTGTAGTCCCCCAAGTCTTCGGTCAATAGAGGTTGTTGGCTGGAGACTTCAAATTTAATCCATGTATGGGCCGAAATGTGAAGGAAATTTTTGTGAAAAACATGTTCATTTGAATAACATCATATAGCATGCAATTAACAATTAAAGGCGGAATCATGCTTTCATGCATTCAAAAACAAAACATCTACCATGAAATTCAAAGCCTAGTAGATTGGTGAACCTTGACTCAACTTAAAAACAACAATTTGTTAGTTGAGAAATATTTACCTTTGTAGATTCCTCTTTGCATATGCAAAGGATAATCACCCAAGAGATAGGGCCTTCATTCCTTGCTTCTTAGCTCCATGGATTTGGTTAGAAGAATAGGTTCTCCAAGTTCCCAAAATTGAGAACCTCTAAAGATTCTACACCAAGGTTGGATTGGAGAGGAAATGAGTGACCTTGAGGAAATAGAATTGCTAGACAATATCCCCCAAGGTGGTTGGCCTCTTAGAGAGAAATGGAAGCTTTGTATTCTCACCAATTTTCTCTAAAATCAACAACTTTTGAATTTTAGGTTATAAAGTTCTTTATATAGTCACTTCTTTAAATGACCTAAAGAACCAAAAACCCTAATTCAACACTAAATGGATATGGGCTTTTGGGCCTTTGTGAATCTTTATTCATTAAGTTGTCATACAACTTAAGTCAATGGGCTTTGACGTTCGAAGCCCATTGGGCCTTAAGGTCCAAAACTATCCAGAGGTCTTTAACGAACTTATTCGTTTGATTAATTAACATATTAATTAATCATTGCCATAAATAATTAAACCATTTAATTCATCTCCTTTGTTTCTTCAATCTCCACCTTATTTGGTGTACGATACATTAGGTTCCTTTTAGCGAGGCAGTGGGCGATTAAAACCATTTTACATCGATTGTGAATTGAAACTTACTTTCAATTCTCCCTTTAGTGATTACACACGTTTATGGCTTCCACAAACCATGAGTGACCCCTAGCAGCATATCATGGCTACCCAAGCTAATCAGAAGAGGTAGAGAACCTATTCAGTTTAGGATTACAAATGCAATACGGTCTTTCTCTAATCTAATACTCTTGACCACATTGTTTGGTTTGATAGTTTATTTATTCATGTCTACTATCCAATGTGATTCATTTGCATTTTATGATTACCTTGAATATGATTTGGAACGCATTCCCCAATCTCATTCATACTCTGGCCAGAGATTTTAATCATATCATAGAGTATTCTCCCTCAAGCCAATTGAAGGTTAGAGATCCCTTGTTACGCATTCACTTGTCTCCATGACTAAGTGGCTTAACCCCAATGATGTCGTGGACACCCCGATGGGGTGACTTTGGCATAATCAAAGATCAAGGACTTAACCACAAGACAACAACTGTGATGCCTCAGGTCAAAGGACTAATTTGCATTATCCCAAACATGAGTTCTCATGTGACATGAGTATGAGAACTTCTCGTTGATCGTGTTCAGTGAACTCATTCTCTATTGAGCACCTACGTACTTGTCTTGATGTCACACACACCAATGACTCGAGACTAGTCACTCTCCCTGAGAGAAGACATAGCACGTACTGATCTTATCGGACTGTCAATGCCCAATTGGCAATCCTATGATCAGGAACGTTTAGGATGTGTCTACGAAAGAATGGTCTCATTAATCTAACTACATTAGATTGCATTCTTCCAATCACATATTCCTTGGACTTTATCGTTTAAGCATATAACATTTATATGAGACGCCTCAAACAATAATGTTTGCCTTTTATATGTAAACTAGATTAGTTTAACATGTGAAATATCCGTAAAGTATCATCATATGAATGGCTTTAGGGCACATTTCCAACAAAATGGTGGTTGTTCGGATGCGGTCTTTGTATACCATACACTGAAGCTTTGTAGGTGAAGCTTTGCAAGTTGAAGCTTTGAAGCTAAAGCTCTGTAAATGAAGCTTTTGAAGCTGATTGACATGAGTGATGCTCATGGATGTTGACATGAGTGATGCTCATGAATGTTGACATGAATGATGGTCATGAATGTTTATGTATGATTGACATGAGTGATGCTCATGAAATGTTTATGTATGATTGACATGAGTGATGCTCATGTATAATTTTGGAGTACTGGGCGTACTTTTGATCACCTGGTTGGTGATAATAGCGGCAGGCTGCTAGATAATTTTTTGTAGTACTGGACGTACTTTTGATCACTTGGTTGGTGATAATATAGGGCTTGGCTTTTTTGGGCATATGGGTCTTCGCCCTCTACACAACATTCCAACCCATTATGTTGGGCTTGCCGTTTTTTTATTTATTTATTTATTTTACCCTCTGATGGGGTTTATACAGATGTCTGCAAAATATAAGAAAAGTAAATTACATCACTTTAAAGTAAGGAACCATTATCTTCCTCCTAGGTCTTCCCGTAGCTTTCTCAGAAAATAGGAACATGCATGACAAAAGTGTGGGCATCTTCTTTGGCTTTAGTAAGATCTCCATTTTTCCTTTTCTTTTGCGTTGTCCCTCATGTGCTCTCAAGGAGAACCTCCCTTTTTCTTTTTCTTTTTTTTCTTTTTTCAACAGGTGGCAGACATCTTCTTTTCTCTTTTTCTTTTTCTGCTGTCTGAAAACCAGTTGGTGTACTCTAGCCCCAATTTCTGAAAACACTCCTGGTGGGTCATGGGCAAACCATGCTAGTTCTTGAATCTGCTTCTCCAGCCTGACATTTTTATCAGATGCTGCAATAAACTCTGCCTTTAACAGGTTGATCCGTTCAGGTGACTCGCACAGGGAGGAACCAACCTGGGCGATCGATTTAGCAAAGTTGTGATTGAGAATGGCGGCCGGATTGGAAATGGAAAGGAAACCACTGGGGAAGCAGAGGGTGAAGACGCAGCCGAGAAGGACTCCAACTGCTATTGCGGCGCCGACCTTCAATTTGCTGAGAGACCGCGCTTTCTCTCTGCGACTCACCACCGTCATGCCGTTGTTTTTCTTCTCAGTTATGCTTTGAGAGGGAGGAGATAGACAAGCAGAGAGCAGAAGGCGCCGGAGCTTGCAGTCGGATTTGCAGAGCAAAACGAAAGCTTTCGATGTGCAGGCGAAGCTGGCGACCTCAGAAGGCGTGAGGAACGAGAGGATGCAGAACTGGACATCCTCGGGGAAATCGGAGAAGGAAATGGCGCGACTCAGATCGTCAATTGCGAGGTGGATACGTTGACGGAAGAGACATGTCGTTGGCATAGTATATCTGGAAACAAACTTGTCGAGAAATGACTCAGGATTGTTAGACTTGAAAGCTCTGAAGAATGACCACATGTTGCCAATGAAAGGCAAGCCCAAGTCACCAGGTGGGAGGGAATACTGCCTTTCACCCAGCTGCGTTTCATACAGCAACCGATTTGCATTCTTGATAAGCCACCAGAATGCCACAAGACCAACAAAGCTCGACAGAAGTAACATCTAAATGGAAGCCAACCTCGTTCCCACACCTATCGCCATGATTTTCTTATGCTTTGTGATGACTCACTATTCACTCACTTAAGAAACAGGAAGTGAATAATAAACAGAGAGAGAGGGAGAAGAAGAAGCTAAAAGTTTGAGTGATATCCCTCAGGCTGTCTGTGACGCTGTTTTTGTGATTTGCTTATGGAATTGGAGACTATTGGTCAGCTAATTCAAGAGAGATGCATCTGGGTTTCTCTCTATAGATTGAATGGGTGTGTCTCTGAGTGTGGGTGTTGGGTTTCTACAAATTCACAGCGAAGGTGAAAAATTGAGAAAGAACCGACATAGCTTTTCGTGTCGTTTCCCACAGACGGTGCCAAATGTTGATGCACAAAACCGGAGGGGTCTTGGAACAACGTAAATCCGACCGTGAATCTGCAAGAATGTAAATAACACAAGATGTATCGTGGTTCACCCCAATGTTTGGGCTACGTCCACACTAATTATTGTATTTCTTTTAGATGTTGAAGAGGGAGAGAGATAGCATCTCTATGAGGATGAGAGCTCTGAGAGGGTGAGGATATGGCCTAAGAATTGGCCTCCCCTAATGAGGAGAGTGAGGAGTCCTTTTATAGAATAATGGCTCCTCACTTATTACATATTTGCCCATTCCTTTATTACATAATTACATTTGAGTCTCCCGAGTATTTATACGAGATCTAAGTACGAAGGCCCTAAGTATGGTACAAACACACTAACATCGTGAAAAAGCCACCAGAAAGTGGTGGGCGTAGATGTGTTAGGGCTTGATGTGGGTTGATTTTGTTTTAATTTATTTTTCACATTTATTTATAGGGATATAGGCCAAAATGTAGCCCGTTTTGTCACAAAACTCATCTCCAACCTAGGGCTGGGCTAAAAGGCTTGTAGGACCCACTGGGCCATAAATCAGCCACAAGGCTTGTGGGCTGGCCAAAGAAAGCCAGCCAGATTTGGGTAGGCCCAATCCAGTCCAATGGTAACATGATGTCATCCTGACATCGCGTAGCCATTGGAATTTGAAATTTTTTTTTGGACGAAATTTTAAAAAAAAAATTATTTTATTTTTTTCTATAAATATCTAAGCCATTTTTACATCATTTCTCACATCCTTTTCACCATTTGAAATAACGAAGGTGTGTGAATTCTACTCCAATATCTAGCCAATTTAGTAACATTGGAAACTGAAGATAAGAAGTGTCACGTAGATAAGAATCCTATCTAAAATTTGCATAACCAATTACATCTCAACATGTGGCACTCAAAATCATATCTGAAAAATTATTAAGATTACATAAACAAAAAAATTATGGATAGTTACTCACTTTAGCGACACGTGTCACTCGAAATCCTATCCGAAAAATTATTGAGATTATATAAAGATAAAAAATCCGAAGGCTTATTCATTTAGCGACAAGTGACACTAAAAATATGTTCGAAAACCTGATTTTAATATGGTAGTTTAATTCAATTAACCAATAAATTAAAGAAAAAACTTAAAATATTAAATTATTTACAGGGCTAAAAAATAGCCTCCTTCGGTTGGAGATAGGTTTTGTGTCAAAATGAGCTATGTTTAACCTATGACCCTTTGGCCCACTCAATTGGAGATGGTATATAAATATGATCTGGCACTGTTCATTAAAAAATAATTTCTTGCAGAGCTATAATCTAGACGGGGGCCCTTTTGGTTAGAGATGGCCTAAAGGAAATTGTCCAAAACTTAAATCAAGAACATAGGGGATGTTTCGGCCAATATGTGAGCCAATGTCTATGAATCTATTCGTTCATCGGAGCAATTGGTTTCTAAAAGTAAAAAACCTCCATTTTTCGTAGTTTTGGGTTCCACCACTTGAGCAAAGTTTGATTCAAACTTATGACTACGAGAATGATACTCAGATACAACCTTGGCGAGAGCTCGGCAAATGCAGGACCAATGGTCCTTGCCTCCACAATGATAACACAATTTGCATACATGGGGTTGGTTCTCTTACCTTTATTCTTTAAGTTCAAGGCCTTGTGAGCGAGGTGACAACACTTTTGGGCTCTTTTCCTCCCTTAGATGGGCCTTCATTGTTGACCTTGGGCATTCGGCTTACGGCCAAGCCTACCAAGCTTAGAGCAACGGCTCGGGCTTTATTTCTTGATATTGTGTGCTTCAAGCACAACGGTCGAGCCAGTAGGTCTAGCCTGATGATTTTTCATCAACAGCTGGTTTAGCTTTTCAGCAAGAAGTAAAATAGAGATCAAACCCGAAAACATAGTGAAGTTCTGTGCCCGATATTGTTGCTGCAAGACAATATTGGTACATGGAAAATTGAATAGGCCTTCTCCAGGAGATCCTATTCAGTTAAGTCTACTTTACAGAACTTAAGAGTGATTAGATTTGACAAACTTCAAAATTGCATTCATTCACATACTTAAAGTCTTGGAAGCGTAAGTGTTGCCAGTCGTGTCTTGCTTCATACAAGAATATATCTCTTTGGTGATCAAAGCAATCCTTCAAATCGTTCCACGAAGCTCGTGAATCCTCATCTGCAAGGTACTCGATTTGTAGTGCATCATGATATGCTTTCATATGAAGATCATGGATGTTGCTTTGTCAGCTTCGCCAACCGGAACATTCTCCTCAGCTTCTATGGTAGCTCCAAGGCTCTTAACAGTAAGATGGAGCTTCACATCTTGGACCAACTTTAGGTAGTTTCTTTCGAAGATTTCCAAAGCAGTAAAGTCAAGTTTGTTCAAATTCGACATGTTACTGTCAAAAAAAAAAGGGGACAAAAGTGTGGTTAGTCCAATAAAGACAAAATTTAGCAATCCATACATAAGGAGTAGAACATTTCGATTTTATTAGACATGTACTGGTTTAAATTATCATAAAAAACTGTTAGTTTTCTTAGATGTAATGTTTTAAGAAAAACTTCTGGTTTTCATGCCAGTTATTCGAAAACTTCAGGTTCAAATTTTTTGAACTTCAGGTTCATTGGTTCCTACAAGAAAACGCAATATATATAGAAAATATGCAACAAATAAATGCATGTAGGTCTTCAGTGCCTAATGTACAAAAATAAATTGATATTTTTTTCATAACAAATATTCCATAAGATGGATAGATACATGTTAATTTATCAAATTTGTAATAATATAAATAGAGTAATGTTATTTGGATATACAAAACCGACACGTTTGATGATATACTCTTTAATACATATGAATTTCACATACAAAGGTATAACTATGAAATGGAACCTAGGAACGTAGCAACATGGGTGCAATTTGCAAGAGAGGCCGCAAAGCGTCTCCCATGAACTTCCTAGCGAACAAAAAACACATAGAACAAGTAGTAGTACTATTTGCATTACTATTACCACTACAACTGCAATTAGAACCAAATCTTATCTGATTCAAAATGACTTCTGAAACATCATTCCTCCCAAATCTTCCAGGGTGAGGACCACTTTTGGACCAATCGACCCAAGTAACGCTCCGATTCGAGTTTTCTTCAGGGCCAATGATGTTCACTAGGGTTGGGATGTAATGCTCATCCATGTAGCAAGGAGGGCTGCAATGCTCTTTGAATATGGGGTAGTACTTGTTGTCTGATATGATCTCAACTGCCAGCTTCCGGCTGACCTCGAACCATTGGGAGCCTTTGCGCCAATCCGATATGTTGATTTCAGGCCACATTCTCGGATTGTATCTGCCCCGACCCACCTTCCTCGGGTCATCGTATGAACCTATATTGCTCTCACTGGCATTCATGAGGTAGCTGTATATTGTGGTGAAGTTGAACAATGGGATGCAAGACTCGGATAGTAGCACAAATCTCTCGTTAGTGAAGTCAAGGAGGGCACTTGCTAGTAGGCGTCTCTCACCATCGATCATTGTAGGACTTCCCCATTCAACCGCCTACATTAGAGAGGTGATCAACTATGTAATCAGTAAATATGGTACAAATAACAACAGTCTTAATTTATATACGCATGAAAAATTACATGATTCGAATTGACCATTTTTATCCACAAAAAAAAGTTCAAAACTAACCTACCTTGCTTGGAATTCTCCTTCCATAGAAAACAGAATTTTGAGGCCATGACTCAACATATGAAGGATGAGGGTGGACATATATGTTGTAAAGTCCTTCATGGCCATTGAAGAACATTTCCCACAATGGGGCCAAAGGTATGGGCCCCTTTGTCAAAAACATGAAGGCAATTCTAGGCACACGGTTATATGGAAACTTTCCAATCCTTGGAACAAAAGATGCTCTCCAGAACAACTCACCATCATCAACCATCTTGTGCACCAAAAGTGCCTCAGTATCCGATGCAACGTTATCAGTACCTGATTCCTGTAAAGGGAGAAGCGGCGGTGAGGGTGGTTGTGGCAGAAACTGTGATATTGAGGCAGGCGGCAATAGCAGTGACGAGGAGGAAGTGGTTTGTAAGGTGAATGGGAAGAAGGTCTTGTAGTATGTACTGACCATGACTCCAATGGACAAACCAATGACAAAAAACACTAGATGAAAGGCATGGCTAAACTGCAAATACGATACCAAAAGCTTCGAAATTGGCTGAGATTTTCGGAGTTCGCTTCCCATTTCCGGGAGCAGGATAGGAGAGTTTAGCAGATCGAAGAACTTAGCTAGCTATCTACTTCAAGCTAAACCAGATTGATGCCTACATTAATAAACCTAGGAGGCTAGGACATTAAAAGCGGAAGTAGCTTTCTTTTTCTTGGGAAAAAGAAGATTAGGTAGAGTGAAATTTAAGATGCATGCATGTGTTTTGGTATTGCTACGACCTAGGGTTTCGAAAGACCTCTTGAAAATCGACACCACATATATTAGGCCTTGGTCATCACCTTTGATCTTTTAAAGAGTTGACATTTCATGGCCACTGGTCTTCCACCTGTTCGAGCATTCCTACGTCTAAATTGCAATCCTAAGTTTGAAGATTTTTTTTGTATGTTCCCAAGTATTTTACCGTTAATTCTTTAAAATAGTCAAGTTTGATGATTTCTTACACGACTTGTTATTCCGACATGAAACAATACAAAAAATAACAAGTTTCAGGTCAACCCGTTAACGAGTCAAGTCGTTATCGAGTCACCTGTTAATAACCCAATAAGATAACGAGTATAACACGAACAAGGCATGTTAATGGCAATTTCTTGCATGACCCGTTAACCTCACATGAAACGACACAGTCCATTAACAAATCGGATCATTATCGGATCGCCTGTTAATAAGCCGTTAAGATAATGAGTTTAACATGATACGACCCGTTACGGTTATGATATAAAAACGACACGAACACGACAAACACGACCTATTTGTTAGGTCTACCGAACATAATAGAATTTGACTTTCATTCCAAGTTGTTTTAATTAAAGTTTAACTTGGACGTTACGACCTATTTGTTAGGTCTACCGAACACAATAAATTTGACTTTCATTTCCGGTGCAAATGTCACCAAGTTGGTATGAGCTAGCAAGCACCTAGATTTGGGGCAACAATGATTGAAGAAGGAATGCATTAAAGCTGTTTCCCCTGTTCTTCCGGGGTAGAAAAAGTCCATCTTACGCATAGGAAAGAGGTTCATGCATACGAAGACGATACGAAACTGCCTTTCAGAGAAGACGAAAAGGCAAGTTCAGGAGAGACCGAACCCGATTCGCTAGGAAGCAAGACTAATATCCGTTACAGTTTCAGTTTTAAGCTGATGGATCCAATTCAACATCCAAAAATGTGTCTATTAGCGCCTCTAGGTACTCAAGAAAAATCGGTTAGTGTGGTTTCGACGAAAAAATGGTCAAATTTTATGAATACTCCTGTTCCGATTGGCCACTGCAATTTCAGTTTGATTTTGAGCCACCTAAATTTTACAATGTGTCAATTTACCCCTCTTGACAAACCTGTCGATTTTATCGTCAAGAAGAAAGTAATACTCAAAACAGAAATTAGAAAGAACCGTAAACTTCATAGCTCGAATGAAATTCGCGAGACGATCGCATCGTCTCGCTTAAAACAGAACCAAAGGGGAATCCCAACAGTTGTGCAAACACAAACCATGACTAGAGAAGCCAAATGTATAAAATCTCCGGCAGGACTGCAGGACTAACCTCAACAGTATACA
This sequence comes from Malus fusca, assembly GCA_035220775.1. Lineage (NCBI taxonomy): Eukaryota > Viridiplantae > Streptophyta > Magnoliopsida > Rosales > Rosaceae > Malus > Malus fusca. Next base: position 31,442,181 of record CM069072.1, on the reverse strand, counting down.
AGGACAAGTATGGTGAAAATGATGAGTAAGAAGTAAATTCGAACGTTTTTAACACTACAAAAGAAAATCTGGAATTACCGGTGTTTGTGCAACCACATTCAATGGCACTTCCGCTCGTTGTCGAGCTTTGTGCTTACTATGGGTACGATTACTTTTCTGCATCAATTTCTGACCATTTCCTTCTGTTTCATCTCCTTTTTTCCCCGGGCTTCCGTGTCTTCTCCCTTTACTATGACTATGGTGCTTGCTTTTTCTTGAACCTGGGTTTCCTTGATCATGCTTTTCAACACCACCCAAGTTTTCTTTAGCAGAATCAACATTTAGTTTCTCCTTCCCTTTTCTCTTACTCGATGACTTGGTGGATGCTTGACCTTGGGATGAAGTGGGATTGGTGTCACTACCTAAAAGAACGTCTCGCACGGTACCAGACAACAAATCTTCCTTCAGACGAGGGTTGGTCGCAATAGTTGCTTGATCTCCATCTAATTTCACCACCACAGGCCGAGGCTTTGCGTGGTTTGGCTTTTTCTTAGAAAGAAGTAATTGCTCTGTAAGCTTAACAAGATCTCCGTCGTCGTCATTGGTATCAGCCAGTGATTTAGTATCATTGGCAGGTGGATAATCATCTTCTTTATTCGCATAGGGAAGATAATATAAACCGTGCTGCTTACGGTGCTCCGCAAGTAGAGATGTGGATTCGCTCGATGGCACTGGCTCTTCTTTGCTTTCATGGATAGGAATAGAAAAACCAGCTCTCTCCACATACTGTGGGCTTCCAAGAGAGAACGAATTTAATGAAGGTAGTTGAACATCACCAAAGATTGTTTCCAAGTCTTCAAGATTCTCCGCAAGCACTAACCCATCTGGTACAGGAACTCTTTCTTGAGCACTTACCGAGACAGGACCTAGATCATTTGAAAAGGCATCATGCATCAATTTGATGATTTGAGACGCTTGGGCTCCTTCCCTTTCCAAACTTTCTTCCTTCTGTACTGGACTATCAAGCAGATCTCGCTTAATCAACTCGGTGAAACAAAGTATATTTCGTGCTCTCTCTAGTATTTCTACATCATAGCTTCCTGTTAGGGGAACCACAGCCAATTCAACTCGATTTAAAAGGTTTACGATAGATTCATGTGTGAAACTATCCTTCAATGAAGACGATGCAGATGCTTGCCCAAGAGTAGCAGTTTCCTCCCCACCATGTTCTACAGAAAGACTTTCAAAAGACTGATTAAAAACCCTCGGGTTGAATCCTTCATCCTGTTTGCAATGCACAGGAGCATCACATGATGCCAAACTAGAACTCTCTGGGCCATCTTGTTCCAAAAGCAATCCTGGAACATCTGGCACCAATCTATCAAAAGTTGAGGAGGAAGCAGTATTCCCCCTCTGCCAAAGGTAAGCATTTAGACAAAAGATTAAAACTTTGAGAGCAGACTGCACATATACCGCTCTCATAGATGGTGGCAAGAGAGTTGTACGAGGTTGTAATAGTGCCTCCATGAGTTCAAATGGGTTTATTGAGAACTCAACATATTGCCCTGACAGCCAAGCAGCAGCCGACAACATCCTGTGTAAGAATGGATTACCAAGTAATGCAGGATCAATCAGCAGATCACGACTAAGCCGAACAAGCTCTGGTCTAACATCCTTGACCCTCATACCAATATCAATAAGTTGTTTCTCAATTTCTTCCCCCTGCTGGCAATGCAGGATCCTCGACATTTCTCCCAAAAGTGATACATACCAATCGAAGTCCACAATAATCTCATATACATCACTGCAGCATGTTGATAAAATGGAACCAAGAATCTCATTGCAAAACTCTGGATCAGATTTAAGAGCATAATTGACCAAAACCCTGCAAATTTCAGCCACATTATTCTCAGATACCATTGCCATAACAAGACGCAAAGACTCCAGCTTGATATTCGGATCCACATCACTCAAAGACTTAATCACAACCTCCTTATTCTCCAAAACTGCCCACAAATGCTTTGTTGCAACAACTGAAAGTGCCTGCAATGCGAGATACTTAAGATTCGGATCATCATCAACTAGCATTTCGCGAATTTTGACAACCACCACCTTCACTGCAGATTCATAATCACTCAAACTGGTCACCACAGTCCTAATACACTCAAACAGCAACGATTTGGCCCCGGTCTTCCTGATATGCTCACATACCGGCTCAACAACCCTCTTCGCCAACCTAGGTTCTAAAGGGGCCAACTTTGCAAATATCTTCAACACCTTAATCAAAACCCAATTGTTCTTAGAATCAACCAGGATCTTATAAAACTCCGGCGCCAACGGAAGATACGATCTGGGTTCTCTCAAAGCAAGCTCACAAAACACGCCAACAGCCACAGACACAATCTGCGAGTCAGGACTCTCCAAATTCTCAACCAAACGCTTAAAACACACCCTCACAGCATCTGGGTATTTATCAAATACCCTCAAAAGCACGGCGATCGCTTTCTTTTGAACGAAAACCTTACCGCTACCCAGCAAGGTGAAAATCTCAGTTGTCAAATCCCTAGCAAGATCTACAGTAGCAATTCTAGAAAGGCATTCGAGCGCTAAGCTTACCTCGAACTCGTTGGTGGAGGTGAGGTCCTTGCGGAGCTGGTTGGTGATGAGGACGAGGACGGGGGTGTCATCGGAGAAGGAGTGGGCGGCGGCGTGGTAGGCGATCTTCTTGTGGGAGAAGCGGGTGGAGGAGAGGAGCTCGACGACGTGGAAGGCGGCGAAGGACATGTCGTAGAAGTGGAGAGAGGAGAGGTAGGTGAGCTTGTGGAGGGCGTTGGCTTTGGTGTCGGCATCGGTGGATTTGACTTCGCGTCGGATTTCGTCGAGGGCTTTGGAGAGGAAGGCGGACTCGCCGATGAGCTGGAGGCGGAGGCCTTTGATTAGGTCCTCCAGCGTGCGCTGGAAGAGGTTTTCCATGAGGGAGGAACCCGCCATGGGCGGCGGAGGATTTGAGATTTGGTAATTTTTACGGTGGCGCTACACACTCTGTACAAGGTGGGAATGTTGGGCAAAGGTGATGGCTTTGGGTAAAAGCTCTGTTTGGACTTTGGAAATAGCTCACGGTCTGGTTTTTTCGTTTGTATCTATTTGATCTTGTCCAAAATAAATATAATTTATTTATTTTAGCAGGTTAGAGAAAAAACTTAGTATGGATTTTTTTTTTTTTGTCAAATGATGGGTTATGTTAGATTGGATGTTAGATTAGTCACCGACGAGATTTGAATTCACACTGTCATGCAAGGGCTTAACACCTTCACACCACTGTGGTAAATGGCCACTTGCAAAAACTTAGTATGGATCGAACCCTAACTGTTGTATATAGACATGATTGTTTCTGTAGTAAGCGTCATCTACATTGATTGAAATAAAGAACGTGTTTGTAAGAAGCTCTTTACCACAGTGGTGAAAAGATGTCGAACCCTTGCATGCCGACTTGAGTTCAAGCCTTGTCAATAACTAATCTAATATTTAATAAAATCTATAATTTGACAAAAATAAATAAATAAATAAAGAACACGTTTGGAGAATTGATAATATTGATTGAAATTCATTTTACAAATTCAATTGTTAGAAGGAATAAAAGTTATTAGATGTTGAGAATTTATTATTTCAGCAAATAAAACTTGCAAATTGATCATTTCGACTAACTTCTTAGAAAATTTGGTAATACCTTGAACTTAATTTGGTACTTAGGACGTATCAATTTACGTTTTTTTTTTTCATTAATTGAGATTCTTTTTTTTTTTTTTACAAACGATATTATGGATGAGCTTATCATCACAATAAACTAATAATAATATGGTTCAAATTCATCTTTGGCGAGAATCAAATCTAAGACCTCTCACTTACAAGTGAAGATGAATATCACTAGACCGTAGTACTAAGTGGAAATCAAGAGTCATATTTAGTCTAATTAAATTTGAAAAAGTAATAAAAACGGTGATGAATTTGACATTTGAAGGTAAATTGAGATTTTTACATTTTTCTTGAAATTGAGATTTTTACATGAACATTGGCTGGAACTTGGTGGATTTGGGAGGGGTGAGGTGGTTCCATTGATTGTGCACAGGGACAACTAGCCCAACGGGCTTTTACAATACGCCCTGTATTATGATTATCTTTTGGTTGAAATTTTTCCAAGTGCCTCTAGGTCTTGGTTGTAAAAACAGTGTATGGAGAAGCAGTCGTTATGCGTTTCTTAGGAAGTATTTAGATGTTTAATAAAATTTCTGACATGTTTTATATAGAATTACTTTAGAAAAGCACTTATTTTTAACAATTTTTGTTATATAAAATACTTTCTTTGGTTGTAAGAAAGTTAGGATAGAGTTATGTACGTTGAACAATTCTTCGTCGTGCAAACCCTTTTTTTTTTTTTGGCAAAAAATTTTTTTTATTTAATTTTTTATAAATATTTTAATTAAATTATAAACAATAATTAATAAACCAAGAAAAAGTATTTAATTATAAAATATATGAAAATGTACATACAAGATGTCCGAACAAAGAAAAAAAACTACAACAAGTAGTCTTCTAGGTTTGATGCATCAGGCTACTAGGTATTGGCTGGGTGAAGTGGCTGCGAAGTCGAAGGTGGAGCAAGATCAGGTGCTGGCATCGGGATTTGGAGGCCAAACATCTGTAATGCTCGTACAATCATATTCATCTTCTCGTCCTAGGCCTATAACTGGGCTGTAATCTCGGTTTCCCGGGCTTGTTGGGCCGCAATCTGAGGGAGAGATAGAGGCAGGTATGGAGAATTTATGTCTTTAACATTCTGTGGCATGGCTTTGCAAAAGCCAAAAGGTCCAAGTTCTTTATTTCATAAACAGATTCAAATCAAGTTGAACAAATTGTTTAAAACAGAAAATTTGGATGGTTTCCTTTCTCCATCAAAAACCAAAAATTTATAATGGGAATTTTAACGAAAAGCTTCCGGTACTGTTTATTTTAACGAAAAACCACATTTTTACACTAAAAAGTCAATCTTGATATTATTCACTTTACCCTTTATTTTGTCTCTATCGTTAAGTTTTCAAGCAATTTTCATTCGTTTTCCTATTGTTTGTTATGCCTAAAATGTCCTTAATGTCTTGAGTTAATGACTAGAAACATTATAGTACCAATGATCATCCATTATATGTGCATAACCGGTAAATGGTTTACCTTGACGGTTCAATATTAGGAAAACTAATGAAAATGACTTGAAAACTTTGAGTTTTAATGATAAGGACAAAATAAAGGGTAAAGTGAATAGTACCAGAATTGACTTTTTAGTGTAAAAATGTGAACAGTACCGTAAACTTTTCGTTAAAGTTCCCTTGAATATTTGCTGCCACTTAAAAAGTAGCATTCGAAAAAACTGCTTGTAATAATTAGCCACTAAATGGCCTTCTCTCCACGCTGCCCTGCAAATGACATATGCAAGACAAAAACTTTAGGCAAATTCTAGAGAGCAATCATCAATCCAAAGAGTCACAAACTTATATAGGTGTTATAGTTTAATTCAGTTTACATCATGTTTAAGAGCAAGGGAGGGATTGCATGATGAAGAGAGATGAAATATTAGTATGATGAATTTAAGAGTAAGGGAGGGATTGGAGAAGGTTTTGAAGAGAGATGGGGGAGGGAGGGAGCTGCTGCAATTGGGTTTGCAGTTTCTGCCTCCTAAATTGATTTAAGTGATGTGGAAAAAGTCGTTGATTTTGCACGACGAATGTGTGCATTCTTTGGGGAAGTGGGTCTGCAATATCTTTGTACATAGGAAAGTGCTTAAAGGGAAAAGAAAGCAGATTAGTGGCCAAGTTGGAGAGGGAAATGAACTAATTAACTACCTAATCAAACATTAAGGAAAGTAAAGTTAAAGTCTCGTTAATATTCGCTAATAAGAGGTTGATGAAACATCTCACCTAACGAGGAGATTTTCTAATGAAAAGGTTTGTAGTGGATTCATTTCAATAATTCGTTAAATTGCTAGTTGCTTATAACCTCAAAGTACTATGCACATACGATACACGTCATTTGTATTTTTTACGTTTAGTACACGTTATTTTGACACATTTTTCAATAAAACATATAAAATTCACATTTTCTATACGTATTTTCACATATTACCAAAGAAATATAAATATATAGTTAAAATATTAAAATAAAAATGGCCTGATTTTTCAAAATATATTTTTAGTAAAGTTACTATATAATACACGTATGTATTTCTCACCTACTACACCAATTCCGTATTTTATTAACCATGCTATTTGAACAGACCACAAAGTCCCAAAATCATATGTACATTTTAGGTATTTAGATTTTGTGTTGAACAATTTCCATGTACAGTCCTCAGTAGGCATGGCGAATCATTCATTGTGGAAAAAAACTTTTCTGGAATGAAAATACATTTTTTGCTTCTTTGTCTCCCGTGATGTGAAGATATAAATCTATGCATGTAAATTCTTCTCATACTACGTGACGAGAGACAAAGAAAAATTATCATATATATTATGACATGCAAGTTCTTTTTATACAACGCAGTTTAATATTCGTTGAAGTTAATGAAAGAATTCAAACATAGACTCTTTTGCTTGATTAGCAAGTTAATATAATATCGCGTCAATTATCCCACCAAACCTTGAAACAGTATCTCCCCAATTGATCCACGTCATAGTTTAGACCTTAAACATATTTTATTTTATGCTCAAGCAAATAAAGATACAACAATGGTATATTAAAATAGAAAAAAATCTAATAAAAACAAATAGAGAACTATTCGGAGACTCATTTTCGCATTTTATATATTTTTTAATTTTTCAACCGTCGAATCAAATTAATCGAATAAAATCAATAAACAAAAAAATATTAACAAGAATACGTGGAAAGTTTTTATGTTCAAAGATGGGCCCCAAATTTCAAAGAAAATGCAAACGACTCAAAGACTTGAAAGCTCCAAAAGGACCAAAAGACAAAACTGAGGTGAGCTTGTGAGGGCGTGGGCCGGCATGTGCCTGCTCAAACCAAAACACAACCGGCACGAGCTCCCTGTGTGCCTTCAACCTTCAACGTCTTTTCCCTCTCTACACTCAATCTCCAACCTTCTCGAAAACGACTCTTATTATTTTGATTTCATTTTCGTACACCTCAATAATTAAATTGGTCTGCTTTCAGCATATAAGAATGCATGTATATATATACGTGTATACATATATACATATATATATATATATGTGTGTGTGTGTATTGCGTACTTATATTTAGGGACGGAACCGTGCTTTTTTACACAATTTTTTACACATACTTTTTGGGGGCCATTTCGTAATGTGTTTCAACGATCTAAACATTCTATTTTTTAGAACATTAATCATAAATCATTCTTGCAAAAAATTAGACAAATCCGACACCATAAGACATTCATTTGTAGTGAAGATTGACGAATACGGTTCTACAAATAAACTCTAACCCCTTAATCTAACGGTTATATGATTTCAGAATTGTGAGACTTTTGGTAGACATGATCTTTGAGGGAAAATCTAAAAATAGACGTTCAAATCATTAAGTGCATTATGAAGTGATGTAACAGATCCGCCCTCTATATACTAATAACTGGTTATTTATACAAAATTATTCAAAGGGAAAGGAGATATCGTATTTAAAAGGGAAAATGATTCAATTATGTCACGTGTTGAGCCGGCCATAACCACGTTTTGAACTCAACATAAATATTATACATGATTGTCATTCATATGTTTTGATATGATACTTATCACTAGCAAATAAAGAAAAGTACAACTAAATCGTAATATTAGTTAGTAAACAATAATTATAATTCAATAATAGATAATGTGAAACAATTGCTCCATGGCGTGATTTAGGATCTGTATGTCATGAATTCTTTGTTTTTAGTGGAGGACTCATGACTTAAGCCAACGACCCTATTTCATGTGTGTGCATATGTATATACATGTATAATATATAAGTATACATTAGGTAAGAAACAACGTTGGAAGCTTAATTTTAATTTCATATTTAATTTGAGTCACTTAGTACTATTGTCTATTGGTACTCCTCTTCACTTGTAAGTGAAAAAATTTAAATTCAATTCTCGTCAAGGGCAAACTTGAACCACATTATTATTAGCTCATTGCGAGGCGAAGCATGTTCCTTCCTCTTTAGAGCAACTTCACCGTTGCAAAGGCCCCATCGGGCTATTCACTATTTAATCCACCTAGTGAACAGTAACTGTCTTTTGCATCTCCACCCCTACACTAAATAGCCATGGCAATAAGTAATAAAATATTAGTATATTTTTAATTTATAATTAATATTATATTATTTACTTTGTATAAATTAATATTATATTATTAATTTATCTCCGGATCCTCCTCTTTCTTCCTTTTTCTCTGCAGATTTCCTTCTTCCTTCTTCTCTGCAGATTTGGTTCTGCTTATTCTTCAATTATGCATCTTCTTCTTCACTTCCTTCTTCCTTCTTTGTTTGTTTATCGGAAAACTTCTTCTTCAATTATGCATCTTCTGCATCTTCTCCGACAACCATCTCTGAGGAAGTCACGACGCTGGCTTCGAGAAAGCACGATGCCGACTCTGGGAAAGCCCACAATGCTGACTTGGCCTTTAAAGAAGACGGATCCGGAGGCTCCGGTGGGTTTGGGTCTGGAGAGGATCTTCTCTGTAGCTTCCAAGGACGACGGAGGTTGAGTAGCTGTAAGGTTGAGGCCCAGAAATGTATAGGAGATGATGGCCGACGTCGCCCAGACATTAGCCTTGCGTCAAGTGGCCTTCGGGCTCTTGGGCTGGCAACTCCTGCCTGGCTTCTCCCTCGGGCCTACTCAGGCTAGTTCGTCAGCACACGTTGGGCTTCATCACTTGAGCTCTTTGGGCCTGTTCATGTGCTTGTCCCTCGGGCTGGAGCACATGGTGGAAGTGCTCTTAGTGTAGATAATATCGTTTGTCCAAAAAAAATATTCATATTTAATTTGTAGTAGTGGTTTGTTCCTAACTCCCAAGTTCCATAAACTATTTTTAAGCCTATAGGAATTTACAAAGTTAATTGTTCGATAACTAGTTAACTATCGACTCTTTAAAAATATAAAGTCTGACTCAGTTACTGATTACGTACGTAACATATATGTTTTTATGGAATTTAAGCACTCATACAACAGGCTGATTGAACTACTTTGTCTCATTTATGTGGTTTTCCTTTATGATCATGCTTTCCATTCTTCTTTTATTAAAGTCGGAACATAGTCAGTGGTGATTGAATTATCCCCTGAAAAAAAACAGAATAAAAGCTTACATTTGATACCTTTTTGTTTTTATTTAATCCTTAATGTTTCCAAATAAGAAAATAAGAAGAAAAAAAAAATCATCATTACATATAGAAGTATACTAAATTTAGGAACAAAATTATTTCAACAATCCTCAAAATATTGGATTAATTGAGAGAAAATAATCAATCTTTTCTTTTAGAAAAATATTCTTGGGTAATTTTCACGCTACTACTCTCAAGTATTCTAACTTTCATATTTTGTTATTCTTAGTTTTTTTTTTGTCTAAGCTTCGTACCTAAACTTTGATTTTTTTGACACTTTAATACTTATGGTAGGTTTTTCGTCAAGTTCTTCATTACACGTGGTATAACTTTGGCCCACTATATTTGCCACGTAGATGAGAGATTCTTTTGTAAATCACAGCCACTGAGTCTAGTGCTAACTCTTGGCAAATATGATAGTCAAAGTCATGCTACATCATCATTTAATGGAGGACTTGACGAAAACCTAACAAAGATATTAAAATGTAAAAAAAAAAATCAAAATTTAGGTATACGAGTTTGAAACGAAAAAACTAATTATATCAAAATACGAATTTCGCGATAGTTGAGATAGTACTAACAAAACCCAAAATTCTTTAGTAATTTCCTTACCATACATGAACACCGCATACATGATACACACATGACTTCCAAGTGCCTCACGTGACCAGCCGTTAATGACATCACCGTCCACATCGGCGAACGTCGGCGCCACGTGGCGCCGTGCCGACTATATAAACTCCTCCTCCTCCCTTCTTCTCCGTCGAACAAAAATAACAGACAAAAAAAAAATTAAAAGTTCAGATAAACAGATTTTAGAGAGAGAAAGTTTCCGTTATCAGAGCAAACGCCGAGCTAGAGAGAGAATTCTCCGGTAAGAAGATTTCTGGAAGACGGAGATGGCGACGCCGTTAACGGACGGAGGCGGAGGACTGGCGATGCTGTCGAATTCCGTCAACAAGGTGGATTCTTCGTCGGTCAATGGATGCTTGGCGAGCTCGGAGGAGCCAACGAGGTCTCCGATTCTTATTTTCTTGTTCTTTCACAAGGCAATTCGGAAGGAGCTCGATGCGCTTCACCGATTAGCCATGGCCTTCGCCACCGGAAAAAGAACCGATATTCAGCCGCTGCTCGAGCGCTACCATTTATTGAGATCGATTTACAAGCACCACTCCAATGCCGAAGACGAGGTCACTGATTTTTCTCGCTCTTTATTGGATTCGTTTTCGTTGAGTGTTAGGAATTGCATTCAGGATTTTCAATTAGTTTGAAGAATTGAGTTTGTTCTGGATTTTGATAATTAATTGTGATTTCTGAATTTCTGAATAAGCTTTAATGTTAGTGAAGGTTTTGCTGCAATTGCATTTGTGTTGGTAAAGATTGCAATTTTGTTTCTAACATTTTGAGGTATTATAATCATATGTTATGAATTTGTTAAATTTGTGAACCGGGATAACGTTTCGGGATTTCTCATCAAAACAAAGAGTTAATATTCAATGGCTGCACTTGAATTGTATTCTATTTTTCAAAATTCTCCTTCTTGTTTTAAGTTTTCTATCAGCCCGGCCATGCAATGTCACATGAACGTTTTGTTTTCCGCTGCATCTTCTCTTCGATTTATGGTTTTCGAACACTTGTAGTGCCAGTAGAACAAAAATTTCGTGAAAAGGCCAAGCCTTTTTTGTATCTTTGCAACTGAAGTGTTCGTTTTTGGAAATGTAGGTAATCTTTCCAGCTCTTGATATACGGGTGAAGAATGTAGCACAAACTTACTCCCTTGAACATGAGGGTGAAACAAATCTTTTTGATCATCTATTTGAGCTGCTAAGTTCAAATGCCAAAAATGATGAAAACTTCCCGAGAGAGCTAGCGTCTTGTACAGGAGCCCTACAAACATCAGTTAGCCAACACATGGCAAAGGAAGAGGAACAGGTGCTGTTTCATATTTCGAAGTTTGAATCTTGATTCTTTTTCATGCCCCCAATTCGGCCTACGTGTTATTCGCAATTGCTTACGTGTTATTTGTCACTTTATAGTACGAAAAAATGGAAAGAGAGTTTCTAAAAAAGTTGGGATTCGTATAATATTTGCTAGTGGTAATACTATGACATGGCAGCTTGTGTGGTTATACTATGCGTTCTATGGAAAGTATAATAACCATTAATGATCATCACTTTCAGTAATTTACATATTTTTCCTCATGAAATCTCATAACTATAAGATCATGCAAATCCAACTTTTCAATTTTGCTATGAACATCTGATGATCACCATAGGAACTGAACACAAAGTTTCCCAACAAAGTTCCACCACTAATATACATTTAGTTGAATTTCTGCCTTTGAATGTTTTCCAATTAGGAGATACAAAAAGTACAATACCATCTAATCAACATCAAGCAAGCGCGTATTTTATCCAGACAAAGTCCATTCTCTAACATGTGCATCAAGTTGTCTCTATTTTTGCGAACACATAATTGACTCTTCTCTCACTCTAATCAATGACAAGAAAACCCTGATCTCTTCCGTAATAGGAGGGGAAGGGGGGAACTACAGGTAAACATATGCACACCCGTTTGGGCCTAATAGTTTTGAGTACCATAATAATTGTCCTTACGGACTGGAAGAGCTGAAGATTTATGCTTCTCGACGAACTTCCCTTTGCCAACTAAGGGACCCCTTGGGAGATCTCTCTTCAAATTCCAGGATTTTTCTTCGATACAATTATACTGAACTTAATTAGTGAGATCAGAACTTAATTTCATTTTTATTTTTGGCAGGTCTTTCCGTTGCTCACTGAGAAATTCTCAGTTGCGGAGCAGGCAGCTCTGGTCTGGCAGTTTCTGTGCAGCATTCCTGTGAATATGATGGCCGAGTTTCTTCCATGGCTTTCATCTTCTGTTTCACCTGATGAACATCAGGATTTACGCAAATGCTTAAGCGAGATAGTTCCAGAGGAAAAGCTTCTTCAACAAGTACTGTTTCAGAGTTGGTCAAAGAATTCAGTTCTTTCTAGTATTGCTTTTCCAAGCACACATAACTAACAGCTCTTTGTTACTTGAAGGTCATTTTCACCTGGATGGGAGGTAGAAGTAGTGTTGACATGTTCAGAAGTTCTATAGATACCCCTCAGTTCCAATGTTGTGTGGATTTTGGTGCTAGCACATCAAGTCAACATATGGAGAAGGCAAATCCTGCATGCGAGTGCAGGACTGGGAAAAGGAAGTATGTAGAGTCAAGTACTGATGTTTCTGATACCATTGAGGGGCACCCAATAAATGAAATACTTCTTTGGCATAATGCCATTAAAAGGGAGTTAAATGAGATAGCTGAGGAGGCTAGGAAGATACAACAGGCTGGAGATTTTACTAATCTATCAGCTTTCAACGAGAGGTTGCAATTTATCGCTGAAGTTTGCATCTTTCACAGGTATTTCTACATATCTGTCATGCATCTATGGAAAGTTAACTCTTTCCTTTGGAAAACTTACGTTTGATCTTTTCTTCTTTTCTGAATGATGCGTGGTTAGTGAAAAGTTCCTACTATGCTAGCGGTAAACTGGTACAGCTATATGTTAAAATTAATATATCATAGGGTATAATTCAACTTTGGTATACTTTTTTTAGTTACTTTTTTTTATTGTGATCATTATGAATTCATTGGTTTTATGTGGCAGAGAGTTTATAACATAAATCTTAGTTTCTCTCCTTTTTATTTGAATATTACTTATTTCTGATTTCAGTATTGCTGAGGACAAGGTCATATTTCCTGCCGTTGATGGAAAAATTTCATTTTTCCAAGAGCATGCTGAAGAAGAAAGCCAATTCAACGAAATTAGGTGTTTGATTGAAAATATTCAAAGTGCTGGAGCTATCTCTACTTCTGCTGATTTTTATGCAAAATTATGTTCTCATGCTGATCAAATAATGGAAACTATCCAGCGGCACTTTAGCAATGAAGAAGTTCAGGTAATTTCTTTATTGCTAGAATAGGTTTTTTGGAAGTTTTGGTAGCTTCAGTAAGTTGTGTGGGGGGAAGTTGTGTGGGGGGAATATATATTCAAAATGATAATAAATTTGGTAACACGGTATGTTTGGTAAGTGTTAGATACTAGAAACTATAGAATCAGTATCCCCTCTAATTCCTAACAGTACTTGCTCCATGGCCTGCATGTCTAGGTTCTTCCACTTGCTCGAAAGCACTTCAGCTTCAAAAGGCAGCGTGAACTTTTGTATCAAGCTTTGTGTATGATGCCCTTAAGACTGATTGAGCGTGTATTGCCATGGCTAGTCGGAAAATTGACTGAAGACGAAGCAAATAATTTTCTCAAAAACATGCAGTTAGCAGGTTCTGTATTTATTGTTTGTATGTTCACCTTTTAATTGATAAATATCAATGTATTAAAAGAGTGAGGCGTGGGCAAGGTGTCCGAGGGATAGCCCAGCCTAGGAGTGAGGAGAAGCCTCATGAGATCTAAATTTTTTAATATATACACTGAGCGTACACATATATTATATTAAAAAAAAAGATTATTAATCAATATCACCTTGAGCACATCCATTATACCAAAAAAAAAAAAAAAAAAAAAAAGGCAGAGAGATGATAGTGCAAGGAAGAGGTGTGAGGCAGTTAAAACCCTACCCAAAATTTGGGTTTGGGAGTAAAAAATAAAAATTTAAATTTAAAAAAAAAAAAAATCCCCTGAGGCGCGCCTAGGTGGCTCCGGCAACGCCTTGCACCCACTCCCTCAAAACAGAGGCGGCAACCCTCACGCCCAGCCTTAGAGGACGCCTAGGTGCGCCCTAAGGCGAGCCTTTTAAAACATTGATAAATATTAATAAAAATATTATTAGTTACTTTCTATTTTGACATCTAGTTTTATGATTCAGCTCCAGTGCCTGATTTCGCTTTGGTAACACTCTTTTCGGGATGGGCATGCAAGGCTCGTAATCAGGGTTCATGTTTGTCTTCAAGTGCAATTGGTTTCTGTCCTGTTAAAAGCTTCACTGATATTGAAGAAGGTTTTGTTCATTCAGCATGTGCTTGTTCTTCTGCATCATCTGCTAGAGACAGCTTGAGACTTCAAGCAAATAATGTGAAGGGGCTAGCCAAACGAAATGTTCCTATGTCATGCAAAGACAATGGTAGTGACCAGTCCTGCTGTGTCCCAGGTTTAGGAGTGAACAGCAATAATCTTGGGCCGAGTTCTCTTTTTGGGGCCAAGTCTTTGCGCTCCTTATCTTTCAGTTCTGGTGCCCCATCTCTTAATTCCAGTCTTTTTGTCTGGGAAACGGATAATTCTTCTTCTGATATTGGCTGTGGAGAACGCCCCATTGATACTATTTTTAAATTTCATAAAGCCATACGTAAAGATTTGGAGTATTTAGATATTGAATCTGGAAAGCTTATTTATTGTGATGAAACCACTCTTCGGCAGTTCATAGGAAGGTTTCGTTTGCTGTGGGGCTTATACAGAGCGCATAGTAATGCGGAGGATGATATAGTGTTTCCTGCGCTGGAATCCAAGGAGGCACTTCATAATGTCAGTCACTCATACACACTGGACCATAAACAGGAGGAAAAATTATTTGAAGACATCTCATGTGTTCTTTCGGAACTTTCTCACCTTCTTGAAAGCTTGCAAAAGGATGACATGGATGAGGATTTAGTTGGAAGTAGCATTAGCTTTTCTGCTGCTAATGGTAACTACTCTAAAAAGTATGACGAGCTAGCTACAAAGCTTCAAGGAATGTGCAAATCTATCAAAGTTACACTAGATCAGCATATTTTCAGGGAAGAACTTGAGCTGTGGCCATTATTCGGCAGACACTTCACTGTGGAGGAGCAAGACAAAATAGTTGGCCGCATTATTGGGACCACAGGTGCTGAGGTGCTCCAATCGATGTTACCATGGGTAACTTCTGCACTTACTCAGGATGAACAGAACAAAATGATGGATACATGGAAGCAAGCAACTAAAAATACAATGTTTAACGAGTGGCTTAACGAATGCTGGAAAGGAATTTCAGAGTCAACTTCACAGACTGAAACATCGGAAAGTAGCACTCCTCAAAAAGGTTTGTTTCACGATCCAGGCGTTTCTGTTATTGTAGATGAATGGACAGTTAAGGCAGTCAATACACCATGTCAAGTGAGGGGTGTGCTTTTGTCCTAATGGGAGATATTAGTACAGTAATTTAATGTTTGAACGCCCAACTTGATTTTGGGAAAACAATTACCTGCTGCCGCTGGACCCCAATTATACTTCTGAACTAGTACAGTGACTTTAATGTCTAAAAACTGCCTTTCAACTGGGTTAATTTAGCTTATCTTAAACTTTTATTTTGTTCTAGGTGTTGAATTTCAAGAAAGCTTGGACCAGCCCGATCAGATGTTCAAACCTGGTTGGAAGGATATTTTCCGTATGAATCAAAATGAACTTGAGTCAGAGATCAGAAAGGTTTATCGCGATGCAACTCTTGATCCGAGGAGAAAGGCATATCTAGTGCAGAATCTTATGACTAGGTTAGTTCTATACTAACCTTACAGAACTTTTCTCTTATTGCTACAGTATCTTTATTCTGACTCGGAAACTGGATCGTGATGTTAAAAATACATAAGCCTTGGCCAGAATTCTTAAATTATTAATGAGCGACTCGTTTGTTTCAGCCGCTGGATAGCTACTCAGCAGAAGTTGCCTCAAGAAATAGCAGGAGAATCTTCTAATGGTGAAGACATGGTTGGACACTCACCAGCATATCGATGTGCAGAGAAAAAAGAGTTTGGGTGCGAACACTATAAAAGAAACTGCAAACTCCGAGCTGCTTGCTGTGGCAAGTTATTTACTTGTAGATTTTGCCATGACAATGTGAGCGATCATTCAATGGATAGGTAATTTTTGGATATCCAGACTTACTTTTCAAGTTACGTTACATTGTCTTTGTTCTTATTCTTCTTTTTTGGGTAAGACCTGTGACTCTATTAACCATTGCAGGAAAGCAACAACTGAAATGATGTGCATGCGCTGCCTGACCGTTCAGCCGGTTGGGCCAATATGCACTACACCTTCATGCAATGAACTATCCATGGCAAAGTACTATTGCAATATATGCAAATTTTTTGATGATGAAAGGTGAGTTCTTATTTGCAACTTCAATTTTGTAGATAATTAGTAAATTCTTATTGGTAAAGTACATATTTCTTTTGAAATTTCAGGACTGTGTATCACTGCCCATTTTGCAATTTATGCCGACTCGGAAAGGGTCTTGGCATTGACTATTTTCATTGCATGACATGCAATTGTTGCCTGGGGATAAAGTTAGTGAACCACAAGTGCTTGGAGAAGAGTTTAGAAACAAATTGCCCCATCTGCTGTGATTTTTTGTTCACATCAAGTGCAACGGTTCGAGTTCTGCCCTGTGGCCACTACATGCATTCTGCTTGCTTTCAGGTCTGTGCCTTTATAAAGCTTATTTTTAATCCATTTGTCATGTACTTTTCTCCTTTCCTTTTAGAAGAAAGTAAATCTAAACTACTGGATGGTTTTCTGTTAGGCGTACACTTGCAGTCACTATACTTGTCCAATTTGCAGCAAATCTATGGGAGATATGGCGGTAAGAGGATTTCTCGTTTGTTTTTAATCTTCTTTTTCTTTCTAGACTTCGTTCTCTTGCCTTTTTAAATCGTTAGTAGCGCAACTTTGTTATGAAACCCAACTCTCAGACCTTAATCTCTATACCTACTCAGGCTTACTTTGGCATGCTTGATGCATTATTGGCCGCCGAGCAGCTTCCAGAGGAATACAGGAATCGTTGTCAGGTACACTGCTTCCATTCGTTTTATTTTATTCATGTTCTCCAAGTTAGTTGTCTAGACATGCTGAACTAGTTGGTCTCCCTTCTTAAGGATGGTTACAGGTTCTGCGTTATGCTAGTTCCGTCTCATACAAACTTGTGAATTGGATTCATATGTTAAATTGGAAAACTTTTGTCTTAACTCCTGATATGTGCACGTGTTTTTCCCCCGAAAATTAGTCATAACAGTAAAGGCACCATCTGATGAATTATTTTTCCAACCAGGACATTCTGTGTAATGACTGTGATCGAAAGGGTACCTCACGGTTTCACTGGCTATATCACAAGTGCGGAAACTGCGGATCTTACAACACCCGGGTGATCAAAGGCGAGACATCAAATACCGACTGCCTGACATCAAACTAACAACAGGTTTTATTCTTTGACAAAGATATATATATACATATTAATCTGTAGATACCTGTATAGGCAATTCAATTTTCCCGCAACCACAGAACTGGTTGTTTTACATCCAACAGAGCAATTTTGTAGAAGCCCGGTATGGTTTCAAGATATTCAATTTTCGAACGTGTAGACTGAGGAAGTAAACAGAGCGCATTGAAAGCCTTCTGTATAGAAGTTTGCTCGTATCAGTTTTTCTTCGGTGCGGTAAATTTTTCGATCTATGATGTCGTTAGATTTATCTTTCCTTTCGTATGTTAACATTTTCGATCGTATTTACTTTAGATGCAAGTTTTTCACCGGGGACTTTCGTCTCCATTGGATAAAGCCTTTGAACGGGGCAGAGTATATCAATATGGTTACGAGGTAGAATGATTGCTATATTTGGATTGAGATCAACTTCGGATGTCACACTCCGGAGTCCACATACCGAGCAATCCGGACCACGCAACAAAGAGATATCTGAGCGTTGTACTAATTGCGACTGCATGATTTAAATTCAATGGTCTGAATTACTCGGTCTGTAGGCTCTGGTATGAGATACGGAGAGGATCTCAAGGCCAACCGCCAACTGTCACTTCCACTTGGTAAAAGTACGTTGTAACTTCGCTAGAAAAGAATAGGTTAAACTGTAGAGGAGAAAATGGGGTGGGGTTCGAGTGGAAATTTTTAGTACGTTTGAGATATTTATACATTAGAGATTTTGGTTTATTGGATATTTGGTCAAAAATTCCGAGACCAAGATTTAAGAGAGAAAAATCTTAACATTTAAAATACGCTGAAGCATAATAGAATTTTCGAAGACGGAGAATTCTATTGCACAAGGTTATGATGAGCACTTTTCCCATCACATGGGTGGCACAAATACTTATAAAAGGTCGCGTCCATCACGAATGACACATGTCCATCATAGTCTTGTCAATCCAACGAGTAATCTCCAAGCATTGCACAGATGACTCCAAGCATTACGCAGGGATTGACACGGTATCCGGATCGCAAAACTCCGAAACTATCGGAATCAGTAATTCAAACAACTCAATTTAAATTGTACGGTTCTCATTAGCTTTATTTTACTAATACACCTTACACAGAACCACGCCTCTATCTCTCTCATATAATCCGGCTTGCTAGGTCCATCGGTCCGAAATTTGAGATCCGGAAATGATCTCAATCCATTGGCACAGCCAAGTCTTTTGGTACTCTGTCGGGGGAAAAGCATCTAGGCGTTGCTTGCTTGGGACCCCAATATATATAAAAGTTTTGGTGACGATTCCATGTAAGAGATTTTAATGGATTTATAAATCCATGGATTTTTATGGAGTTTAATTGATTTGTAAAGATTCCATGTAAAATTTTGATTCAATTCCCTCGAAATCTCTTGGGGGGAGGTGAGATTTGTGGATGCTCAAAATACACTACGAAATCTCTCCAATTCCCTATAATTCCTCAACTTTCTCAAATTCTTTAAAATCAAATTCTAATTTAATACACCTGGAATGTTATAAACTTCTTTAAAATTCTAAATGAATACACTCGGATTTCTAAGGATTTTCATAAACTATCTTAAAATTCTGATTGAATACACATTGAATTTCAGAGAATCACTTAAATTCCTGATTGAATACCCCTAGATTCATTAAAAGAATTAAAATCCCTCAAAATCCTAATTGAATACACCCCTAAATTAGTTCAACAGCCAAAAGTCTAATACTGACAAGAAATCTATAAAGTGAATGACATTTCAAACATGGATTTGGCTTTTCAAACCCACTCCATGAAACCAGCTCACTCCATGAAACCAGCTCTCCCTTGTCTCGTCAATCACAAATCGTAAAGAAATGAGGAAAATTTAGTGATTTTGCTTCCCCCACTTTTTCGTTAGAGAAATTTCGATAGGACAACTTAAAAATGTGATTAGTCATACACTTTTATCAAAAGAAAGAGTTGTGATGATTGTACCTGCATGGGACGAAATAGTACCCAAGTACAAGAGGTTCCGTTTCTTTGTTAACCGTGGTCCGTGACTAACCAGTTACGCGATCAAGGTGCCAATTCTACTGTAGTTTTTTCTTCTAGAGTAGAAAAATATTCATTTTGAAATGCCAAAATTGCTATACCCAAGAAAACAAAAACCTTGATTCATTTCACACATAGGTACGAACAAAAAGGTAAGCTGAATAAACGGAATCACTCGCAAAGAAACAACAATGAACAACCAATTTCAAAAAGTTTATGTTAATTAGCATAATATACATGGACCAAAAGCACTTTTAGAATAAAAAAAAAGCAATTATCCCATCACAAATGAAGACAAATCCTGAAAAAATGGGGTACCTGTCGAGTCCCCCAAATTAATGACATTTCAACATGTTTAAATCTTCCAAGCACATCTAGCCATCCACTCTTTTATCTGTACAATAATACTATTATCGCTCACAATGTACACTAATCTAATAACGCACTAAATCTGAATGCCAAGTGTGGCAAATATTTGAGCAAATTTCTCTCCTCTTAGACATTGCTTCTAAGTTATACATTTCTTCCTTCTTTCCAAGTAAACTAGGAAGATTTTGATGAACAAAGCAAGTGGATGAAAATTTACTTCTTGCCCTTTTTATCTTTCCCGGGGTGTAAAAAAGAACCCAAACAAAAGAGCTTTGCAGTTCCTTTAGAAATATAAGGAGATGGTACATTTAACACAGGACTAACTCGAACACCGTTGCCGTAATAAGACGATCCGTTGTAACCCTTCCTCGACGGTGGCCTCGGCAGCAGCGTTGCATACGGATTCGACGACGACGACGAAGAAGAAGATGATGAACATGATGCGGACTTCGACATCTGCTTTTGTTTATGAACATCCTTAAAAATCGCTTTTTTCGGATTCGGAGCTGAGCCGGTTGAGTTGCTTCTTGACAAGAGTTGCAATGAACAAAGCAAGCTCTTCTTATTTTCTTGGTTGAGGCTGATGCTTCTCTTGAATCCCCAGAAGGATTTCGACTGAGGCTTCTGCTCAAAATGATACGAACTCGAATCGATGTCTTCCTTCGTGTTCATGATCTCCTTCTTTGGATTTGGATTGTCATAAGTTGGAGAACTTGGAAGTGGAGGAAGAGAAGCATAACGCTTAAGTTCGCTATTCGAAACCCTATCTTTCGGCTGCATAGGGAGGATCACACCGTGCGAAAAGAGCTCGTCGGCGGAGGAAGATTGACGCTCTAAGCTGCTGTTGCTGAAGCTGAACTCAAAGTCACAGTTCATGTCCAAGAGTGATGTGTCTCTCCGACCAACTGGTAGAACATCTGGTTGTCCAAGATCCTGGGAAAACGATAATCTCGGAGGACTGGCTTCTGAGCACATGATGAGGATATGTTGGAGCATAAAATTTCGGCAAATATCTTCAATCCACGTTGAGAAGCCGGACACCAACCTTTGCTTGCCAACACAATGAACGAGGAGGATATCTGCAAGAAAACACTGACGCTCAACTCGACACCAACCTTTTTTATTGCCAACAATGAACGAGGATGAGATACCTGCGAGAAAACACTCTGATGCTCGAGAATCTTCAGAAGAAACCAACAAAGATTTGAAGAACTTAGAAATGGAGTTCACGAATGTTGGGAAGGCGATGGCACGTGGAATGAAGAAATAGAAATTTCAAGTTATGAGGGCTTGAAACTTGAGATTATGGGTTGGACTTGGAAGTCAAAAAAATAGGGACAAAGAAAACAAAATGGGATTCTCTGAAGGAAGAAAGAGGACAAGAAAAAAAAAATGGCAGCTTTTGGAAGGAGAAAAATCTTTGTTTGTGACAGATTTGGATAACTTGCAGGTTGCAACTTACAATGAAAGAGATGAAATATGAAACTCAACGTGCGGGAGGAGAGAAACAACACTGGGAGAAAGTACTATTATACTGACAGAAAATGAATGACCCTAGAAAGGAAGAAAGACTTTATACAAAGGAGATATAATTCTTGCGGTATTTCATACTAATCACGCATGTTACGCTTAATACTGTCACAGTTCCTAAGTTTTTCTTTGGAAGATGAAACCAAGCCAAGATTATGAGAACTCTTTAGCTAGTGGTATTTTTTCTTTAGAGCCAGAAGTTAGGGAAGATAAAAGTGGGTGAATAGGAAAAAGTGTGATGTATTTTCTCTAAAACAAAGACAAGGTCTAGCCCTTCTAGGTCTCTCTTACCATATGTTTAGACTTTTGGGGTGCCATCCTAATCACCAACTAGGCCTTTTTCTCTTTTTTCTTCAAAATTTCTTTCACCCATATCTTTCTTGCATAAAGTAATTAATCAAAAGTTTAAATAAACAAATAAGGTAGAAGAACATTCTGCCACCTCTAGTCTTGAAATTTCTCCTCGTCTAATCACATCTTTCTCTTTCTGAATTCTAATGCAAAAGCAAATCCCTATTGCAATTTAATATTGGAAAACCTTTTTGTTGGTACAAGTGGGACTTTGTAAGCAAATCAAAAGCTGGTGAATGGGACTTTGTAACTTCATTTAGGTGCCCGAATCCTGATTACACAAAAGACAGTTTCAAATGACTTGAAAATGATATGAAAATAAGTTTCACGATTACTTTTGTAAAGTTTGTGAAAAAAAGGGATAAAAATTATGAGTATTTGTCCAAAGATTTTATGAAACATACAACTATTGAATTTTCGCAGTATCTTTTGCATGCGCATTAAGAATTTTTTTTTAACTCTTTTACAATTCATTGAGTAAACACATCGTGGTTTATCTTTGACATGAGAATGATTTATAGGCAATTGGGACGTTAATGTAATAATATTCTAAACTCATTACTTGATGTTAAATATAAGTAAAACATATAACAACACGTGATATGCTCGATATTGTAAGTATGTGACGTCCTGATTTCAAATAACTTCCTCCCCAAGGACACAACAGATTTTCTCGACTCAGCGAAGATAGGTACTGACAAAATTTATATATATAGCATCGTGAAAAAATATGGCAGCAGCTGAACCACGACGTACGTTTTCGAAGCGGCTTGAAGCATTGTCAGTAGTTTTACAATACAAGTTATTGAGTAAGCCAAAAGTACTTAGCAAAATATATTCCCGAAATTCAAAAAACTTTAAATTATTCAGTACGATCAAATGCTTAATTATTGCACAAATTGGTTACAACTTACATCAGATGAAAGAACCGACTGACCAACCAACCAACCAAATCTAAAAATCAATCAAAATTAGATGCTTCAAACAAATATGCGAGGGGTAGTAACTGGTTTGGCAATTGTAAAACAGATTTGCTAATGATTGAGCAGTTTATGCAAATATATATTTAGCATCCACCAATCTCTGCATATTCAATTGGTAAATTGATAATTGCTTCATTTGTTGCCTTTCAAGGATGGGATGCCACCAACTTTCTCATTCAGACATTTTCGTGCTAATTTCTCAACTCTCATTTTAATTTTATAATGGTATACAACGATCGGAACTCTTGACTTTATAGTTCACTGTTTTAAAATCAATTCTAGAAAAAATCAACCAAATATGAAATTATTTAGCCGACAATTAAATATGTCAAATTTCAGTATTTAATTGAATAATATTGTTTATCTATTTATCGAATGACTAAATAATTTCTGATTTGCTTGATTTTTGACATAGTTGATCTCTAAATCTCTAAAGAATGATCTAGAAAATAGACAGTTCAAATAATCGCATATTGATATTGAAAAATGAAAGAGATAATTTATAAAGTTTTACGAGAAAATTCAAATGAAAAAGATTGTTGGTATTATATCAAAGCATAGGGAATGTGATGAATTGGAACACAGGAGTAAGTAAGCATTAATAATAAAAGAGTAGGGTGGGTTGAAACTTGGAGATTGAAAGATGCTTTGAATTATTGAGGTGGTGATGCTATACCAATACCATCAAAATTTTGAATTAACCATGACATAGTACAATTGACTGGGTTAGGTTAGGTTAGGGTGCACATAATATTCATGCAGTCTCTTTTTCGTAAACATGCACTCCATCTTCTCATAAATTATTGAGACTTAATTAGACATTGCATCCTCTAATCCCCATATAATAGTTTAATACACCTTTGCTAGCAAGGACGTATTTGACATTCTCAAAAAGTGTTCATTGATGTAAGAGAGTGAGACCTCTTGTCATTATGTATTTACGAAGAGTCTGATTTTGCTTACCTCTTAAGGTTGTAAGGTTTAAAATTATCAGATTCTCGAACCTCTATTAGGATATTCTTGAATAAACATATTTGTGGGCATTGTTGACTTTTGACTCCAGAAATAAAAAGGACTCCATTTTTAAGAAAAGGATTAGATTAAAAATCGTATTATGGATAGGAACAAACTTGTCAGCTAACCCTCACTGTCCATGTAGGTCCATTTGAGCAATTTTCTTGTACTTTGAATTGCTACATGCTATTGTTTAGTTAAGGCTGAAAATACAATTTTGGTTAGTTAGTCAAGATAATGTAGTCGTTCTCTTAAAATCAAGTTCGAATTTCGCATTTTGTAACTTATAGTAGACTAGAAGACCGAAACATTAAGGTATGGGGAGGGTTGGGAACATGAACCCAAAAGGCTCATACTCTTTCTACCGTGTAGAGGACAATCCATATATGGCAACTGGCCATGTGACCAGTCTCCTTTTTTTCAAACTTTAGAATGGATGATTGAAGATGCAGAGACTTCCCCACAAGGCCACAATGGCCACGGATGCTGCGGATTGAGATTCACTCTGAATCTTTGTGTCTGAAGTTCGTGGACCGAGAGATATATACCACTCCATTTCAATTTTACAGCCTTCATTAGCCTATTCCACTAATCCACTTCACAAAAGTCCGAAAATTTAAACAGCCCCGATCTCTTTCTCTCTCTCTTGAACGGTCTAGATCTCTTGGTCTGCGGACTCCGAATACAGAGACCGGAGTTGATCTCATTCTCAATGGCCACAAGCTTCTAGCTTGCAATGCTCAGCCCTCCCTTTGGAAGGACATGTTGATAGCCACTCACTGTGTATATATGGGACCCACTTGGGACATGGTATCTGGTTGTATCAGCATTCAGCAATGGTGAGTGATATGAGAATACTAGATGGGTACAAGCAGGTACATAAACATAGATAAGGAAAATGCGTAGTTCTCATTGATTCTTTGCTTAACTAGCTAGGGAGATAATTAATTGTAATGGAGACATTAATGTGGCAGTGTCTCAAATGTATTAGGTGTAACTTAACGTCGCATGATTAGTTTGAGACATTGACACTTGAGCATCTCTCTTTTATCAAAGTTCACCAAATTAGTAATCGTGAGGGTATGGACATGAACTTACCTATACTAAGAGATGTCACAGTTGCAGTATCCAAATCAAATCACGAATTTTCATGTGATTTAACATTCTTATATAGCAATAAACTATTGACTTAAGATATTATCACGACGACATATGATCGAAGTATGCTTGTTTGTGAACCACAACTGAACAATCATCATATCAGCATCTTCATGTAGAAGGAAATTATAAAGGGACCGACTCATGAGGAATCATTTCTATCGGTTTGGTGGTACCTAATTCAAGATGCCTTTCTTTCATCGGAAAAGCTCAATGAAAAACAAAAGAGGAAAGTAGATAATGTAATTCTCAATCCCCATTTCTTGAGAGATAGAGAAAGATGGGAGGCATTGGTTTCTTTCTTGTGGAAAGGTAAAAGTGATGTATTTTCAAAGCTAAAAGTGAAAAATAAAGACTCCCGTTAACTCTAATCGTTTTCGGTAAACGATTAGGGTTACAAAAAAATTCAGATGAATATGTACATCACAAACAATAGTTTGTAAGTTGGGTTCATGGTATATATATAGCATCGTGAAAAAACATGGCAGCTGCTCAACCGCGACGTCCGTATTAAGGCTTAACACTGTCAGTAGTATTACAATACAAGTGATTGAGTCGAGCCATAAACTTGACAAGGTATTCCCGAAAGTTAAAGACTTCTATGTATTAAGTAAATTATATGATGCTTCTTGAAGAAAGTTGAGGTTCTACCATAAAGCCAATTGACAATATGGGAAATAGCCTAATTACTTATAAGCACATGCACGTATCTCCTCTCATCAATGTGAGATTTATTCTCAACACGCCCCCTCACGTGTGGCGAATTTTCAAGCCTAACACGTGGACAACGCAACTCGGGTGACGTGGAGCACGTGTGGCCGTTGGGCTTCACATAGGAGACAACCTACTTTGATACCATGACGAAAGTTGTGGTTCCACCATAAAACCAGTTGGCTATATGACATCTATTGAGAATGTATTCCACATTGATGGGATGAAGGACCTTGCATGGGCTTATAAGTAAGTTGAGTTATTTTCCATATTGCCAATTGGTTTAATGATGAAACCTCAACTTTCTTCACTTCCAACAAACAGGTGCTGCTGAGTTTCATCGAGAATCACAAATAATTCGCGTGATGAGGACCGATCGCCCTCATCACACTCAACTCAGCTTAAGACTAAACGTTAGACGATAGTTGATGGCCAGGCAGGCAGATATATAGTGTCGAAATGGACACAAGTCCAACTGATGCAATCGATAACCATAAACAAGCTAGAGATGAGAAAATACCTGTCATGTTTTTACCAAACCCTACATAAGATATTTACAGACAAAAAGACATAGGACTTGTTTTTATCAGTTAAAAAAAAAAAAGCTCAAAGTGTTCAAAACAGAAGCTATCTTGCTCAACCAAGTCGTAGCAATGGAGAAGGTGTACCTACAGATACTCTCCTTGAACCCTCCAAATTCAAAGTAAACCAAACTTCTCAAAGCCCATTGTTCCTTTCTGACTAGAAACAAAAGTGAGAAATTAAAGAAACCCAACTTCTACGTAACACAACAGAAGCATGCAAACCAGTTTTGTTTAGAATCTCCCCACTAAAACTCCCAAAAGCAAAAAGGTAGAGAAATATAACTGAACAGAAGCTATAGATTTGTTTAGAATCTGTGCAAATGACATGGTTAAGTGTGTTTTGTGCTATAAACTTCAAAGCAAAGACAGCTTCGAGGTCGCTTATTACCTCAAAATCCATGCATGGCAACTGGCCATGTGACTAGTCTCCTTTTCCACTCTTTAGGGTGGATGATTAAGATGCAGAGACTTCCCCACAACCACAAGGACACAATGTTGATAAACCACTCATCGTGTACATATGTGGGAACCACTTGGACTTGGTATCTTGCTGGATCAGCATTCAGCAATAGTGAGTCACATGAGAAAGAACCCTTGTTGGGTACAAGGGTACTTCAACATAGATAAGGCGAAGGTGCGCTTGCTTGTGTCGGTGTCTTAATTTATCACTCGTTTGTTGATATGTATTAACGATTTCACATAACATCATTTGATTTGTTTGGGACAGTGGCACGTTAAGGTCCTATTTCATCTAAGTCGTCCTAATTAACGATCATTAATAAGGGTATGGACCTAAACTTACCTAAATCCTATCACCAATTACTATGTAAATTAAGTATGCTTGTCAATGTGTCATCCAGTCAAAATACGTTAATAATGGTAATGAGTTATTGACTTGATATACCGTCGTAGTGATATTGCTTGAAGTATTGCTTTTTTGTGGACCACAACCAAGCAATCATCATATCAGCGTGTTCATGTAAAAGGGAACTATATATGGACCGACTCATGAGGAATCATTTCTATCGTATGGTTTGGTGGTACCCAGTTTAAGATGCTTTTTTTTCATTGAAAAAGCTCAAGAGAAAAAATGGAAAGAAGAAGATAATGTAATTCTCTAGGCCCACTCCTTGAGAGAGAGAGAGAGAGAGAGAGGAGAGAGAGGAATTGGTTTCTTTCTTGTGGAAAGGTAAAAGTGATGTATTTTCAACCAAAGTTTTAAAAGACGTTAATTGCTAATCAAGTTGTAGATTGGGGTCTAGCGTCTAGTCAGCTTGGCGGATTTAAGCATATTCATTATATATTGTATAAATAAGTGTCTGATTATACTTAAAAATACAGATTACATTGGAATAAATAAATTGCAAAATAAAATGACATAGGTTATAAAGTATTAAAATATAATGAAGACATGGAAAAGAAACACATAATGTATGTTCATCTAACAATCTCCCTTAAAATCTCTTCCAGACGAGTTGCACTAACAGGCTTACGGAAATTAAATCCTAGTTTACTCAGTCGAAGGCTTTTGCTTCTTCCTTTACTTATTTCTGCTAGAAAGTCACTCTCCTTTTTGCCTGTAGTGAAGGATTACCTCTCTATGCACATATCTATTTAGTCAAAAGGCTAGTTCAATCCCTCTGAGGAAGTACTATAACTTAAATCACCAGAGAAAATAGGCAAATTGGAATAGTACAGCAACCGAAAGACTACTATTGACTATGACCTTAAGGTATCGTTTGGTATGCAGACATGACGAGACGGAACAAAATGGGATGGGACGGGACGAGACAAGACGGGACGGAACAGAGAGGGAGCAAAGATGCCCTCAGATGGAAACAAGGAGGAAGAAGAAGGAGACGGAAATGTTATAATTTTGTGTTCCACGGATGTGGAACGAGTCGTTCCAGGGGGGTGAGGCGAAACGAAAATTCACCCAAAATTCGTCCCGTGGAACAGCGTGTTCCACCCGTTTTAGGCACATCAAACGTGGGACAAAACGTTTCGTCCCATTCCGTTCCGTCTCGTCCCACGTACCAAACGATAATAGACTAAGTAGGGAATGAAACATGAGGAAAGAAGTACATCTAATACTACAGTAAACAAAAGAAAGAATGTAACATCCCACATCGCCCAGGGGATTGGATCCTGTAAGCCTTATATGTATATTCTCATCTCTACCTAGCACGAGGCCTTTTGGGAGCTCACTGACTTCGGATTCCGTAAGAACTCTGAAGTTAAGCGAGTTCGCGCGAGAGTAATCCCATGATGGGTGACCCACTGGGAAGTTCTCGTGTGAGTTCCCAGAAACAAAACCGTGAGGGCGTGGTCGGGGCCCAAAGCGGACAATATCGTGCTACGGTGGAGTCAAGCCTGGGATGTGGTGGGGGTCTGGGCCGGGATGTGACAATTTGGTATCATAGCCAATCCATGGCCGGAAGTGTGCCGACGAGGACGTCGGGCCCTTAAGGGGGGTGGATTGTAAGATCCCACATCGCCTAGGGGAGTGGATCATCTAAGCCTTATATGTATATTCTCATATCTACCTAGCACGAGGCCTTTTGGGAGCTCACTAGCTTCGGGTTCCATCGGAACTTCGAAGTTGAGCGAGTTTGCGCGAGAGCAATCCCATGATGGGTGACCCACTGGGAAATTCTCGTATGAGTTCCAGAAACAAAACCGTGAGGGCGTGGTCGAGGCCCAAAGCGGACAATATCGTGCTACGATGGAGTCAAATCCGGGATGTGGTGGGGACTCGGGCTGGGATGTGACAAAGAACCTATACAATCAATTAAAAGAGAGAATACATAAAGTTAATATAAAGTATAGATGTCCCTTGCTTCTTCATTCCTCGCTGGAAAGCTCAGTTCTCTTCTAATCACTTTGATTCCCGTAAAAAAGTACCTTCCTTCAAATAGATATATTCCAGTTATTAATATGGATAGTACTTGTGTAAGCAAATCCCTTCTTTTTTTTTTAGCTTGCTTCTTAAGCCAACAAGTCCTGTGCCTGGTAGGTGCAATTAGTCTGCCCCTTCCCTATCCATTCAAGCTCTCGTCTGGCCTTTCTTTCGTCCTACTCTCCTCTATCGAGAATGGGTCTCTCGACATTGTCATGTGGAAAATAGATGTCGCTCTTCAAGTAGACCTTCTTTGCTTCATCGCTTTCAGTATCCTTTGCTTGGTTAATTTCTTCCCGCTTTACTGACCTTGATTAACTAATAAGGCTTCTTTTTCTTATTAGCACGATAGGGGGAGGGGGTAATCCTTTCAGTTACGAGTCAATCTTGTAGGCTTTTTTATTTTCTCTACTAGGCCCATTTTCTCTAAGCAAAAGTACTGTTAAAGCCCTCCTCAGAGGTACTACTACCATTAAAAACTCTCGATAATAAGGCGTAAGAAGGCTTTACGTTCGATGGAATCTCGTCCTTACTTTTAGAGATAAAAAGGCGAATCCCTTACAGTGCCTTCTAGTAAACTCTGAAAGTACTTTACTTTTGTAAGATCACATAATGGCGTTGTAGTGACATTTATCGTTTTGAAAGCGAGAGGTCTGGCCTCTGTTACAATTTATTGAAAAAAATAAAATGCAAAATAAAAGTTATCTATTTCCATCTAAGTAAGAATCAAGACCTAGACGGACGCCTAGGCGAGTCTAGACGGGTTAGGCGGGCACCTAGGCAGTCTATGCAAGCGTCTAAACAGGTCTAGGTCCCCTTTCTTAATTATCAAAAGCCTAGGGAAACCGGAATAGTGGCCGACCGCCTAGTGCCTATGCGGAGATTTTTAGAACAGTGTTTTTAAGAAAAAGTATCAATAACAACGTTTCCGGAAACCCTAATCGTTTTTATAACCCTTCTTCCTTTCACATAAAATGAAAACGATTAAGGTTACCAAAAAATTCAGACGAATCTGTACATCAAAAACCCGTAAAATGCAAGTCATTTTCGCAACACACTTCGACCCCAATGCTTAATTATGCACTTAAACACTTGCCTAATCGACAAAAGACAAACAGTTCCCAAGTCTTCCAAGTTGAAGCCATGTCTGGCAACATTTCATGCTTTACACACAAAAAAGAATACTTGTACATACGACGGGCCAATTCTATAAATCGAATATTGTACTCAAATATATATGAACAATTGCAGGAATGAAGGTTAGCCATCTGAATACCGTTTCTCTAACTATCGAAGATCAATAACGTCAAACTTTAGATTGGGGTTCATATAAACATCTGCACAGGTCTTGTAAATGGGTCCACCGTCTGGCGGCTGATCGTGTGGATGAAAACCACGGTGCTGGCACTGTCTAATGACTGACATGCCCCCTGGGTTTGTCAATCGGAAAATGCCATGGGTTCTGTACATGTGAAAAAACAAAAGATATTGTACCAAAACAAATGCAAGGCCAGTAAAAATGATTTCTACGGTCACACCACCAATAATGCAAGATATTCAAGGAGATGTGATCGATCTTTTACCTTGAACCACCTTGTGGTGCCATGACAATTGCAACAGCTTCCGGCAACATAATCTGAACATGGAAGAAGCATTTGTGTAAACCACGGTTTTATAATTTTGTACACCAACATCTTAGCTTCTGTCCATAAAAAATAAATTTATATCCTCTAAGCATTTAAAAGTTGGTTTCCAACTGAGATAAAGAAAGCTATGCACAGAAGGTAAAAGGCATTCACCTGATATGAATAATGGGTATGGAGATCAATCGACGACATGAAGCAAGACTGTGTAGGATGCGTCTGAAAATTGTGCCATAGTGAACAATTGAACGGTCAGCATAATGATTGGAAATAAAAGAGAATCCCATGGTAAACTTACGCATATATAGATTAGGCATTGAAACAGATGCAACTGCAGACATGCTTTTTATCATATTACATTTACATATTATCCTTTAAACGAAACCAGGAGTTATGGAAATGTTACTATTTTTGCTAAATCACAAACAAATCAAATATGAAACTGGCTTTAGTCCATGAATCAGAGGAAGGTCAAAGCATGATGTTTTGATCCGTGATTGAAAATACTCACATGTATCCAGCCAAGAGGAAAGAGAGATTGTTTATCCTGAACTTCAAATATTTCCTCTTCATTCGTGGCCTGACACTGTTAAGAAAATGTACAGTTGACAAGAGTTATATCTCCAGGCCAAGTATACTGATATGTGAGAACAAAACATGAAATAGTTCAAAAGGCACAAAACTGCCATACCGAATTCGAAGTTGACTCCTGTTTGGGTATGATGAGAGCTGTAACATAAAATTTTCTGTTTTTCTGACGAATAGAAATATAAAAACATTAGCATCTTAAGAAGTCAAAGACTTTGTAAATTAGTTATGCAGACTTACTAGTGAGCCTCCTAGGATGCCACAAGTCTCTAAGCTCTTGTCAGTATTTGACTTAGCCAGCTTCATGAAATGTTCCATCATTGTCGTTGACTGCAAAGAGAAACAAATTATTAGGTAAAGGGAGAACCTACAGCTTTCTGTCAATGTCATTGGTTTTCGGCATACATGATCAAATAATTATCATAAGTTTTTATCATCAGAAAGATCTTGCATTTAAAATTTTCTAATTTTTTGTTCCGGACAAACAGCTGAAAGCCCAGAAAGGGAGAAAATACAGTAAACATTAAATAACTTGTCATGAATCTTACAATATGTAATTCCATGGGAGATTCAGCACGAAGAAGTTCATCTGATGAAAGAGTCTCCAGTCCACATTCTACCTCAGAGGCTTGAGATGAGATTGCTGGGATCAAATCTTGTACTTCCGCAAGAACAGGCGGAGGAGAAGGCTGTCTGACAAGTTTTGTATCATCAGGAGTTTCTGTTGATTCAAAAGAAATGAGGGAGCAAAGTTCTGCTGTACAATCCTTCTGGCCACCATCAGTAGTCTGGGTAAGAATTGGTTCCAAACTTGACCTTTCAGGTTCCAAATCGCTAGCGTCATTTATATTTGTCTTTTCATCTTTTATAATTGTATGTTCATCTTCTATGGACTGCCCCAGTCTGTTTGCCCAGAAAAATGATCAAAAAGTATAAACTCACCAAAAACAGAAACATATCAGGAATGAGAACTGCCTAGAATGTTTAAAAATCAAGTTCCCGTTTGAACACATTACTCCATGAAGAAAGATAAAAAGAATTCCTATACCATTATTTAGATCCATTGCAACTGTAACTGGAGGTACAGAAGAACCAAAAAAGAGCTTCAGAAAGTTAACCAGGAGACATACCTTGGGATTTCAACAGGAGTCAAGTCTAAAATACTTGGATACTGAACCTACAATTTAAGAGAAAAGTGAACATTCCTTTTTTCTACTTTGAACCAAAAACAATAGTCAGATAGCATCATACCCCTATATCACTTCTGGGTGGCTGCCACTGTCCATTAAGCCCATTTGGGCCCAAAACAGAATGTCTGGAAAGAGTTTCCTCATTTGGACGTGGAACTATGGATCTACAGAAGGCAAACAAGCAAGGGCAACCAAGATCAGGAGCATTTCATAATATCAAACTTAACTCATTTTCTCACTGTCCCCATACAGTACATGTGTGGCAAATATGCGACGAGACAGAAAGTAGAAACAAAAAGAAGGTTCAAATGCAATGACATATTAGCAAATTTCACATGCAGAATAATCTTGGCCTCAGATAAGATGGCTCTCAAAATGCTTTTTTTTTCCGTTACTATGCAGCTGGAAATCCTTTTTAAAATTCCACGTGTACATAAAAGGTTATATGCATAATTATCTCGATTCAAGAAATCCTCAAATTACCCTCTCATGGAAGTAAACTAAATTTTGTGCATAAAGCATGTAGGGCATATTCTTAGTGTTTTTATAAGAATATAAAGAAGATACCTTTGTAAAGTATATAAATACTTACAGTTTGCGAAATTGATGCTCCAAAGGCCTGGCATAGGAAAATTGTTGAGACCTTAGAGGTTGATGGACAAGTTCTCTTGCAGCTGGTCCTGCTGCCTGTCATACATGGAATACCATAAGGAAGTAAAAATTGTTTCAACAGGAAACATATAATAGTATCAGTCGGAAGCAAAGTATAAGGAGGAAATAAAACTGGCAGGCAACAGAGTCAAAGAATGAAAATTGAAATCAGTAGTTTCCGGTTTTTTTCTTATGAAACACGTCTAATGTCCACTAGTATGATAAAGAAGTAAGCACTAACTGTACCTTGGTTGCATCATAGCTAATCAAAGATTGCTTCTTGAGAGGGGATGCCACAAAATCAATTTGGTGATTATGGCTCCACCCGTTGTTCAACTTTCCATTTATTCTGTTAAACTCATTGCTCTTCTGTTTCACTGTTGGCTTAAACTTCTGTTTCACTGCTGGCTTGAGCTCCTCGAGCTCATTCAGAGCATCAAACAATTTCTAAAGCAAAAAACCGAAATTATAAAGTGCATAGAAACAGAGAAATAAAAATAACTTTTATTATAACTAAAGATGATATGATAAAATTACCTTTTTCAAGAAAACCTTCTCTCCTTGAACAGATGCTCTATAGTCTCGATGACATGGTATTGTCTCAGAGACCAAACTGAAGTAGAAAACCAAAAAGTTTCACCGTTATTTTTACGCATTTTTGCGTATGTCCGCCTACATTTTGAGTATACTTTTACCCTACTTCATATAACCTAGCTGACTGTATAATTAATTGAGTGGTGCTTTCATACATACCTTGAAAACCTTAGTAGCATAATGTAGAGGTCTATAATATTCTTCTCGTGTCGAAATATGTCAGCCTTGAAATAGACAAATTTATTAGGAGCTGAAAAGACGTTTTAAACGAAAACAAGAAACTAAACTGTGGGGGAAATACATGTTTAATCATATTCATGTAATATAAAAAGGACAAGAATCTCAAAGGAACAATAAAAGATTGATATCATAATCTATATAACATTGGAATATTATGAGGAAAATGCACTTTGGTTTACATTATAGCGGCACCGGATATGCACGCATGGAGGACATGTATTAGAATATGAATGCACAAGATAGCATGCATTGACACCAGAATAGCAAAG
The DNA here is from genome assembly GCA_035220775.1 of Malus fusca. Taxonomy (NCBI): domain Eukaryota; kingdom Viridiplantae; phylum Streptophyta; class Magnoliopsida; order Rosales; family Rosaceae; genus Malus; species Malus fusca. The sequence continues at coordinate 31,407,781 of CM069072.1, read as the reverse complement.
CCCTCACTACAAAATTGATAAATTTCCATAATTTGCGTGTGTCAAGCACGGAAACTGTCTAGAATGTTGCTTTTGTTCTCGCCATAGAAACTGCATTACTTTCCTTGATGTAGTTATTTCCTACTTGAATGTGAAGAAAGTTGAGGTTATAAAACCAATTGGGGGAATAGCCCAATTACTTATCAGCATATGCAAGGTCCCTCCTTTCCAAGATGTGTGATTGATACTCGCAACAAGCCGCCTCAAGTGTGGCGAATTTTCAAGTCTAGCACGTGGGCAACACAAATCGGGTGACATAGACCACGTGTGGCCGTTGGGCTTCACACGATGGACAACTTGCCACCCTAAAACCAATTGGCAATATGGGGAGTAGCTCAATTACTTATAAGCACATGCAAGGTCCCTCCTTTCTCCAACATGGGATTGATACTCTCAACAAAATGATGATCCCTACAAGCGAAGCGAGCAAATTTGTTGTGTCTGTTCTTCTTCAACTATTTTCTGTGATCCCATTGATCCTTCGGGTCCTATCGACCGAAAGCTACAAATTTAAATTCTTGACATCCTCCGAAACCCTAATGATCTATACAACATATATGAGCTTCTGAAACTCAAATTACCTATAATTCTCATATCTAAATAAATAAATAAAAATTAAAAAAGAGAGAGAGCAGAACGCAGCATCTAAAATCCAAATTCTACTTCCATATAAGTAAAATTAACAAAATTAATTCGAAATTCCCAACCTAAATTCTAAATTAATGGAAATTTAATTCACAAAATTGCTGATAAATTAAGGAGGGAGAGAGAGAGTGAAGTGAAACCTGCTTGAGGACATTGTTTGCGATCCGAAAGTAAATACGCAGAGGAATCCGATTGTCGACATCGAGTCTCTGAGCACTCGTAGCAATGTTAATTCTATCGGAAGAAGACGACGACCTCATCTTCTAATTTCCCAATTTTTTCTTTCTTTCTACACACGCAACATCCTCTGGGATCGAGAAGCTAGGGTTTTCTCCTTCCGATGCCTGCTTCTGAGTATGGAAGCTCGGGGGAAGGTCGTCAATGGCGGCTTCGTGCTCAGAGGAAAAAGAGGTGAATAAAGGGTGCGTTGCAAAGGAGGATGTAATTCTAACTCTCTCGCGGGGGTACATTGGGAAAGATGTAAAAATTAAAACAAAAATTAAAGGATAGGGAATTGAAGAGATAAGAGTAAATTGTATCAATAGTCTCTCAACTTTAATCAAATTAGATCAATGATCCATCAACTAAAAATCTATTACCATTTGCCTCTTAACTTATCAAAGCGTATAGCTATGATCATTTTCATTAATTTCGTTATAATTTTGTCAAAATGAGTTATGTTGGAATGAATTTTGCTACAATTGGGGTCCTTCAACTCATCAAAACATATCATTATGGTCTTTTTTGTCAATTTCGTTAGAATTTTGTCAAAATGAGTTACGTTGGAATTACCATTGCTACACTTGGGTTAAAGTTGAGGGATCATTGCTCCAATTGGATTAAAGTTAAGAGATTATTTCTCTAGTTAGATTAAAGTTAAGGGACCATAGCTACACGTTTTGATAAGTTGATGGACCAATGATAATGAATTTTTAGTTGAGGGATCATTGCTCCAATTGAGTTAAAGTTAAGCTACCATTGCTATAATTTACTCAAGATATAATTGAAGTCACTACCTCTATTGAAATTTTGGTCCTTGAATTAAAAATCTATGAGTACTGATCCCTGAATTTATAATAATGTGAAGTAATGGTGCAAGTGACTCTATACTATAACGGTAGAGATGAGTGTTGTCTTTGCCCCATGACATGTGTTCGAACTCCGTTAACTTCCTAACCTAACACGTAATTTAACAAATCTATCGTGTGGCAAAAAAGAAGAAGAAGTAATAGTCATTTTGACTAACTCTATTAAACATCCATTCATTTTTTGCCCATTTGAAGGATTAACGGAATTAGCAAAATGGCTCATTGTTCCACATTATGCTAAATTCAGGGACCAATATCTATTGATTTTTAGTTTAATAATCAAATCTCCAATTGAACTAAAATTCATGGACTAAACTCTAATTAGGCTAAAATTCAAAAAACTCTCTAATTTTCTCAAAAACTAATTTACATGTGAACCATTGATGTGAAATGTGAAATAGTGTTTTGATCGAAATCAAAAAACCAAAAATTAAGAAACAGTGTTATAATCAAGCATGACTAATGACACACCACCTAATTGTTTTGAAGGGAATGTTTTTGTTCGTATACGTTTTTGTTAGCAGTGTTTTTATTTAGAAGACCTTTAAATTTAATAATTCAAGTCATTCTTGTAAAATTGGGTTTATTTTTATTGACATAGGTTTCAATTTTTTTTTTTTTTTTTTGGAAAAATGATTAATCTCTGTCAAATATTGTGATAGAAAACACTTTTACCTCATTCAAAAGTAATTCCAGATTGAGCTTTTGCTCTCCTGTGCATCAAAGGATGAAAGATAATAATTATAATTAACTAAATAAGATTTAATTAAATTTTAACCGTTCACTCGTGAAAAAAAAATGTGTGAAAATAAACTTATGATTCCAGACATGCCTTTAGTCTGGGAGTTCAATTGAAATACAAACTTGGGCCTTATGGACTCAGATCAGAAAAGTAAAAAAGGCTAGTTTTGGTACTGGATCGTACTCCAGCCTTAGTGTCCTAAACCAATAAAGCCCAACAACTAAGTTCAACATCCATTTGATGGGTTGGGCCTAACTAATTCTATAATATTGTCTATATTTAAGACTACTGCGCAACTTTGGGAGTTTTAACGAAAAGCTCACGGTACTGTTTATTTTAAAGAAAAACCACATTTTTACACTAAAAAGTCAAACCTGGTACTATTCACTTTACCCTTTATTTTGTCCTTATCATTAAAACTCAAAGTTTTCAAGCCCTTTTTCATTAGTTTACTTTTATATAAACGGCTGAAGAACGGTCTATTTAAGCCTTCAATTATCACCTCGTTGAAAATTAGGTCTATAAATTATTGTTTCGGTAAAAAAATTCCTTAAATTCATAAAAACTGTTGATTTCATTACTAATATTATATTCAAATCTATTTTATCCAATTGTTAATCTAACGTCTAATTTACCCTCCAAAGTTAACTTCATACATTATTTGTTCGAAAAAATAAATCCATAAACTATGAAAAATACCAATCTACCCTTCAAAGTGTATCACATGCAAGTTACGTAACTTAAATTGACGAAAACTTGAATAGAATACCTAATCTAATATTAGGGATGTAATTGGCATATTTTATTAGTTTAAGGACTGATTTTCCCCAAAAAAAAAAAGTTTAAGGACCTAATTTTACGCAGGTGATGATTTAGGGACTAAATCAACAGTATACCCTATGCTCATCTTAAAGAATGACAAAAAATGATATCATCTCTAGACATGTGTCACGTGATATAACAAGTCTACAAGTGTGAAAGTACTCACTTTCGAAGGGTTTAACTTTGATAAATACTACGAGTATTTGATAACTTAGATTCACGGGACCACAATAAAAACAATAACCCAAACTAATCTAAATCATCCAATGTTCGTAACATTCGTTTGACAACCGTTAACGCATTGAAGATGGTTTTGAGTATCTCAGTCTATCTCATGGAATTCAAATTGACATGATATTATCTATATACACATATCCTTGTCAAGCAAACTTAAAAGTCAGATTACAAACTCTCCAACAGCAACTCGTTGCCAGATATAAGTATTCAATTTGATTTTTGGCTTACGGGTCAAACTTTTTAATTAAATCTACTCTGATTTCACTAAACGCGTTTGAAAGTCAGGATAATTATAATCAATCGTTCACATTTTGTTAATGCCTAAGAGAACCTTGTTTGGTACAAATACAACCTGCATATGATAGGAACTTAATTATTAAACTAATTAAACCAAAAGGTTGTGTGGACAATCGCTAAACTCGTGAGCTTGAAACATATAAGAAAAATATTAAAGAGAATCTCTACAAAATGAGACTATCCATAAACGTTCAACCGTTTTGCAGTTTAATGTCAATTCTCATGTTAATATTACAAAATATTGTGTCAAAAACACGAGATTACAGTAAATTCATAGAGAACTCCCCTTTTAAAAGATTGTGTCAAAATATTGTATCCTCGTTTCCTTGCACTTTTGAGTCTGAAAATATTTGTTCTATAAATTTTATTACTTTAGAATACTCTAAGAAAATACACAGATTATTTGAAGTTAACGAAAAATTTGGCAAAATTTTGAGTACACTAACGTTCTATAACTCATATCGCCGATCCTATTTAATGTGATAAAATTTTGTTGTTGTTGTATTAGAAAATAGAAATAAATAGTGGTGTGAACATGCATCACATTTTTTAACTTGTTTTATTATTATTGTTTTCAATCCAAAAATGTTTTGGAGAGATTGGCTACTTTCATCACTAACGTCAAGGTATACCTATAATCTCAAATCGAAAGAACTTACTTGTAGCACATAATTACCAACTGTCAACTACCACTATTATGAATTTACATAAAAATTTATATATTGCATATCAATGAGAACTGCTGACAATACGTAGGTCATTTTCTTTGTTAATAAAGTTGGGAGACAAATTTAATTGACCAGATGACTTGTCAAAAGTTTTCAACTAACACTTGTCCTTGATTAGAATTTCACACCGACTTGTCCGAAAAAATAATATTAAGCAAATTGCAAGAAAACCCAAAGGAACAAAACACTTCCCAAACGCGCACTGACGACAAGAACGATTAATAAAGTTGGGACACAAGATTTTAATTGACCGGTTGACTTCCCAAGCGTATTTATACTAATACGTGCCCTTGACCAGAATATCATTACGATTTGTCCCCGAAATATAATATTAAGAAATTGTAAGAAAACCCAAAAACACGGAAAGAGATCATCCGGACATTTGAAATTTAATCTAATAACTTTAAACATGAGCTCATTTTAAAAGTTAAGCATATGGGCACATACAAAGTGTGCGAGAAAATTTTTTATTTTTTGTTTTAAAATAGAAGAAGAGAGGAAGAGAGTGATAGAGAATGTGAGAGTGGAATTTTTTTTTTTTAATTAGAGATATGTTATGATTACATGTAGGTGATGTTTTGAAAAAAAAACAGCAAAATTTGATTGTATGAAATTACATTTCTGCCTCATATTTCTTATTCATATTTTGTTTTAATTAGAGGTTAAACTGATAATTTTATAAGATTTTGATTGAAAATGAATGTTTTATTAATTAGTAAAGATAATAACTGTAGTCGTTAAATCAAATTTAAAAAACTCGAATTTATGATTTTAGTAGACTTGGTAGAAGGAATCCGAGGACTTTCCAAAGAAAGAAACACCTGAATCAAAACAGAAAATAAACAATTTCAAATTTAAAGAAAAGGACATGGGAGAAAGAAATTTACAAGAAACTCCAACATTGTACCCCCGATTAACACGCAAATTATCGGCTATTGTGTCAGCTCATCATTCATACGTACCACGCGGTCGTCGCCAAACTCGGCGTCGTATTGTACGGTCGAGTGAAAGCAGCAGCTGAATCTGATTGCCCGCCGCCAACCGCCAGTAACTTGCTGGGCCGCCGATTTTATGCGGTCATGGGGTGCTGCATCTGCTCCGGTTTCTGGGCCTGCTTGGATAAGCTGAAAGCCGGCGGACGGTCCGCCGCAGCTGGAGCCGACGACGCCGAGGACGGAATCGAGTCCTTCGATCTCTTCTTCGACCTCCACGCGCTGCAAATCGCCACCAGCTTCTTCTCCGACCTCAACAAACTCGGGCACGGAGGCTTTGGCCCCGTTTACAAGGTACGTACGGACTCGTAAATAGCTAGCTTGATCAGGGCCAATCTCGGAAGTATAAATAATCACGCAATTGGCCCTTTTGTTCGCCGGAATTACTGTCTAATTGGGGGTCTTGTGATTGATCCCGGAAAAATTAGGTGCCGGTGGTTCAATGGATGTTTTGGACTTTTGGGTGTTGTCGTGGCAGCATTAGAACCGCTGGTTTAATTGACTACGTGGCACTAATCGTTGACTTACCATTGAGCTCGCACTGTATCGGAAAGGATGATACTTTTTCTTTTCCCTTCAAATTTTCAGTTTGTATTCATTAACTTTGGGAGGAACATTACCGTCTGTTCTTCAGATGGTAAATTGGTAAACATATGACTCTGTTTTTTTTTTTTTTTTTTTTTTCGGTACAAACGTTAGTCTATACTATTCAATTGGGAGTTCAATTGGGAATTTTGAAAGATTTCAATGAATTTATAAATTCATGGATTTTTATGGAGGATAACTGATTCGTAGAGATTTCATGTAAAATTTTAGGAGGTGTATTCAATTGGGAATTTGATAGATTTTAATAGATTCATGAATTCATGAATTTTTATGGAGTTTAACTGATTTCTAGAGATTCCATGTAAAATTTTGATTCAATTCCCTCGAAATCTGACGAGGAGATGTGAGATTTGTAGATATTCAAAATACACTACAAAATCTCGCCAATTCCCTCTAATTCCTCAACTTTTTTCAAATTCTTTAAATTTAAATTCTAATTGAATACACGCGGAATGTTGTAAACTTCTTTAAAACTCTAATTGAATACACTTGGATTTCTAAGGATTTTAATAAATTATCTTAAAATCCTAATTGAATACAAAATGAATTTCAGAGAATCACTTAAAATCTTAATTGAATACTCTTAGATTCATTAAAAGAATTAAAATCCCTCAAAATCTCAATTGAATACATCCCTAAATTAATCTGTACTATGAACAAGGAATTCGAACTTTCGTGCAAAGGTGAATGAGAGTTGAGAAGGAAAGTTTTGAGCATTTTTCTTTTTTTGGTAGCTAAAGATGTTAGCTTTTTAATAAGACGATACGTGTTCTAAACTACTCTAGGATAATTTACATCGAGCTTTAGCTAACTGGTCTAACCCACACGTAGTTTAGATGTAATTGGAGATTTAATGTAGACGCGAGCGTACTAACATTGGCTAGATCCTAGAGTGGATGTGCTCCCCTATGTGCGTAGTTCGAATCACCTCCCGTATTTTATATTAGATTAAAGTAGCATATCGTCCCAAAAAAAGTTGTGATCTTTAACATACTACTTATTTGTATTTTCTTTGGTTTATTGAATACTTACCCGACTTGTGTGCACTATGCAGGGTTTGATGCCAAATGGTCAAGAAATAGCTGTAAAGAAGCTGTCTTTAGATTCAAGACAGGGAGCTAGAGAATTCACCAACGAGGTTAAACTGTTACTGAGAGTTCAGCACAAGAATTTGGTCATGTTATTGGGGTGTTGTGTAGAAGGGCCTGAGAAGATGCTGGTTTACGAGTATCTCCCAAACAAAAGCCTCGATTACATTCTTTTCGGTATGTTCGTCTTTCCCGTTTCTGAGTTTTCATATGTTCATTGTTCAGCATCAGATTGAATTGAAAGGTTCATTTGGTTAATTATTTGAAAATTTCAGATAAACAGAAATCTGGAAGCTTGGATTGGACGACAAGGTTTCGGGTGATTATGGGAGTGGCAAGAGGTCTTCTTTACCTTCATGAAGAGGCCCCAGAAAGGATCATTCATAGGGACATCAAAGCTAGTAATATATTACTAGATGAGAAGCTGAATCCAAAAATCTCGGATTTTGGCTTGGCAAGACTCTTTCCTGGGGAGGACACTCATCTCAATACCTTTCGGATTTCTGGTACTCAGTGAGTAGTCTCTTTTCATCACTTCTTTCTGCGTTTATGCTGTACAAATTTTTTACCATTTCATCCTATTCGTCGAGGAGCAATGAAAAAAGAAATTGAGTGAATTCTTTTGTTAAATACAGTGGTTATATGGCCCCTGAATATGCAATGCATGGATATTTATCGGTGAAGACAGATGTTTTCAGTTACGGAGTCTTGGTGTTAGAGATTGTGAGCGGGAGAAAGAATCACGATGGGCAGCTCGAAAGAGAAAAAGCCGATCTCTTGAGCTATGTAAGTTACTTCTGTGGAAATTTTTTATGCAAATTAAGAAAAGAATAACTTAAAATATGAACCCCCATATTGTGACTAACGAGAACTGGTACCTTTATAATCCTAAATAATTAGGCGTTCCAGTTAAATTACCATCCGCAATGTTCATCAGCATATAAGCAGTGCTATTGTGGCTTCCATTGAAATGAGTAGATGAATATGTTCTCAGTCAATTCATTTATTCCTCACAATGTTCCCTTGCTCTCTTCTGCAGACATGGATGCTGCATCAAAGAGGGAAGGTATTGGACTTAGTTGACCCAACCCTAGCCAAGTGCAATCCCGACGAGGCAGCAATGTGCATTCAGCTAGGACTTTTATGCTGTCAAGCAAGCGTTGCAGAACGGCCAGACATGAACTCCATCCATCTCATGTTTTCGAGCGATTCATTTACTTTGCCGAGGCCAGGTAAACCTGGACTTCAGGGCCGTGGAGGACGTTGGACGACCACTTCTACTTCCGCTTTTACCAACAATACTAATGCCAGTAGCGGATACACAGGCGCCACCAAGGCCTCCGGCGGGAGCAGTTTTATTGAGGAATATTCTAGAAATTCGATGTCTCATTCTTCCATGGACGAAGGTAGATGATTAGTCATAACCTCCATTTGTAATTCAATTGTGTTGTGAGCTTTATGTGATGTAAAGTAATTAATGTAATCATGAATCTCAATCTAACATGATATAATTTGTTTTATTCTTTGATAATCCAATTGTCAAAAATTTACTATTTTAAGGTGAAACCTCTGTTTAACGCTGTTTTACACCGACCACGTCAGAGAAAGAAAAAACCTCAAACCTTGTACAAATCAAACAAACAGAAATCATGAGTTACAGAGAACAACATTTTCAACTAACAAATCCCAGAAGCCCTGCGCTCCCTCGGTTCATCGCCAGGGGGACCCTGAAGGCCGTCTTTGTTCAGAATCCGAAGCACAGAGGGCGGGGCTTGAAGAATTTAGCCTTCACAGCTCACCCTCTTTCCGGCTTGTAAACCATTCTGCCACGCTGTTAGCTTCGCGCCAAATTAACCTCGAATTCAACTGCTGAAATCCAACTTGCAGGTACCACATTGTGTCACATTCATATATTTCTTGTATGGTTATATGAAGACGATTTTTATCTGCAATTCAAATATTTCTTGTATTTCCTGTATAATTTTCTTGTATGTTCATTATTCATATCGCTATATGGGGTACCGCCAATGCCAAAGGAAAATTTCTTGCAGTATTTGGTATCGAAAAAAGAGAGAAGAAATGGACTTGAATTTGTTGAAATGGAAGCCAAATTGGCAACTCAGAAAATGCTGCAACCACGACCAAGTGATCTTCCTCATCTCCGTTGCTGTCTGCACTGTCGTTATCCTTGTGGTAACCTCTCTCTCTCTCTCTTGAACACCGATCTCTCGCTCATTGCAAATTTGATTAAATATCTAATTTTTAAACATGTAAGGGATCCTCTAATGTTTTTCGTTTCAATCTGTTTCGTCAATTCTTGTAGCTGTGGAGGACGGTACTGATGACACCATTTAAGCTTATAACCGTGTTTCTTCACGAGGTGAGCCATGCAATCGCTTGTCTGCTTACTTGTGGTAAGGTAAGAAATTCTCTCGCCCTTCTATCTAAATTTTTCATAATGGTCGCGTTTAGTTTGAGACGAGAAATGATAAGATTGATTTGCAGGTGGAAGGGATTAAAGTTAACGCAGATGAAGGTGGAGTCACACAAACCCGCGGTGGCATATCCTGGCTAATTTTGCCCGCCGGATGTAATCCTTTTCCTATCCTTGACCATATTTATTTTACAGTTAGTTTGCACATTGCATCTGATTTAGTCGTTACCTTTATCATCTTTCGATTCTGTGTCACGCCAGATCTTGGTTCATCGTTCTGGGGGATGGTATTGATTCTTGCATCTACAAAACATCTCACTACACAAATCGCTGCTGGCTGTTTCGTTGTTGCTCTAATTATTGTGTTCTTTTTAGCTAAAAATGTAAGTCTTAGCAAACCCATCATTTACTATATTTGTAAGGAAGTAAGACTTTTGAACTGAAATCCTTATCCTGTTGTTTTTGTACTGCTTGATATCGTACAAGTGGACGCTTCGAGGACTTTGTATAGGTATGCATTTCGTATTCCAATCGAAACACCTTCCTGTTACTAATAGCACAGGATGCAACTTGACGTTTGTGATTTCGTTTATGTTTTACATTTTGAACGACCAGGATTCATTGTTTTATTTGCTGGAATTTGGTATCTGCAAGAAGCAACGCCGGTTCATATGCTTAGGGAAGTGATTCTGTTCACCGGTAATTGCAACTTGGCGATTTTCGTTCAGCTATTGCTTAAGAAAGTAGCATATACTTGAGGTTTCCCAATGCTTACTCGTTTTTGTCCAATTGCAGGTGTAATGAACAGCTTGTTTTCGGTTTATGGTAAGAAGCAACATCATTTTATCCACATTTTAACTGCTTGTAGTGTACTCATAGATGCCTCGTAACGTATACATTTATCGGTCAATGCAGATATCTACGATGATCTTATATCGCGTAGAATCAACACGAGTGATGCCGAAAGATTTGCAGATGAGTGTCCCTGCTGTACTGGATGTGGATGGGGTGTCATTTGGTGAGCCTTTATGTCTTCTCCTCCCCTCCTTTCTTTTTATCCATTTTCTGTTGTTTTCTAACTACAAAGAGCCTTACGCGCAGGGCATTCATATCTTTCACATTTCTCTGCGGATCCGTGTACCTAGCTCTTGTGATTTTATCTCCGCGTGTGTGACTGTCTCGGAAACAGATAAACACAGTACACCGCGGAAGATTTTACAACGTTGGATTTGGGGGGTTTCATATATTTTCTCACTCAGCTAGTATTCCGTGCTGCTCCTTAGGCTTCTGGGGAAGTAGATTTGTTGAGGATAAATCTAGGAATTCGTTGTCTCATATTCTTCCATTGATGAAGGTACATTACCTTCATTTTATGTCACATAAAAGCACTTTTTGTAATTGTAAATCTTATGCTAATATAATATAACATGTTTTATTCCTTCTACCACGAGAGAGGATCCTCGATGAATCCTCCAATCATATATGTTCATCGTACATCGTGTGGCCAGTTTTTGTTAGTTACGGTTTATATTCAATTTTAAATAAAAAATTTACAATGATTTCTGACCGCATGATATACGATGAACAAATGTAATTAAAGGATCCGACGAGGATCCTCTTGGCTTCTACCACATCTCCTTATAGTTGTTCCTGGTGAAGGTTACCACTCCTTTCATTTGAAGTACCAAGTTCGAATCTCACTCCTGTCATTTGAGTTTCCGAGTTCGATTCTCCCTCTTTCTGAGTAGCACTTGTTAAAAATGATAAATATGTTTCGAAGATGCGGGTTAGGCTGGTTGACTATAGTTGTAATTCGAAACGAAACAACTGACGTTAAACACCATGAATGAAATTTGAAACATCGAAACACTTGCTGATTATAAATCCTTAGATTAAGAAAACAGAAAAATAATCCGACATTAAACCATATCAAATCAACAAAAATACGCGCTAATAATGTAGAGAACAAAAACCTTCGAAGGCTATCCTAAAACCATATGTCCTCGACATCAAAATTTTAAAATCGTCTGCCTGCTCAACTGCAGTTCTCCAGGTAAACCAAATATTTCTATGCTTCGGTGATTGGGTACTCGAACACAACATCCTTTCCTGAAAGCTTCCGGTAAACAGCAGAGAAGCTCTCCAGCTTGTACTCGGTGTTGTTTCGTTCCTTGGGGTCCAAGAACACCTGCAAGACATCATGACGATAAAAGAGAAGTAAATTATCCAGTTTTTTTAAGACAGAAATTGTAGAAATCAAACGAAGAAATATATGCACGTTTGTTAGAAATCTGTTCTTACCTTCATTATCTTGGATCCATCCAGACGGTATCTGATGCGCTTTCCAATAATCTCAGCAGGCAACACAACATCTTCCAACATTGCTTCATGCACAGCAGTTAGTGTACGAGTGCGGGGACGTTGAGCAGCTGACCCTTTCTTAGGAGGCCTCACAATCCTACGTGTGGCAATCAGGATCACATCCTACAACATGACAAACAAGAAGGCCAGTATAAACTTCACCGAACGCAAAAGAAATATTGCAGGTAAATGCACAGAAGAGGGTGCCACTTTCTATCAACAAACATATAAAGAACACAAAGCATTAATCACCTTCCCACTGAACTTCTTCTCAAGCTCCCTCACGAGGCGAACATGGATCTTGCGAAAAGCCTTCCTAAGCCTATAGGGCACATGGATAACCACGGCCTTCTTGCTTCCAGACACATCAACTTGACTGCAGCAGAAAGAATGTAACTCAACCAACGGAAAACTGTTTACAAGACATACGAATTCAATAAACAACGCTTACATTGCTGAGTTGATATAGAGATCCTTCAGGTCACTCTTCAGCTCCTGATTTGTGTTTTCCAAATCAAATACTGCCTGCAGAGATAAGTCATGATCAAAACCCGAAACTTCAACAACAAAGTAACTAAAAAGCACAGTAAACAGCAATATAGCTTACTTGAGCAACCGACTCTTCGAATTCAGTCGGCTCAGCATTGTTATCCTTGGAAATCTTCTTCCTTGAAGTATACATCTTGGCTAAATCTGACTATATAACATAGGCATAAACCACAATCCAAATTCTCAGCATACAGAGACATGAAAAAACTGGTAAGTTTCGGATTTTCAGCACGAAACTCCAAACTACATACCATCCATAATACACTATTCGGGTTCGATAAATCAGAAAAAATGAAAAACAAACAGATAATAAAGGGTGGGATCATATTCTGGAACAAAACTCAAAACCCACATTACAAAATACAAATCTTTCTGCATTCAAACAAAATCATAATCCTAATGAAGAGATAAAAAATGGAGAAAACAAGCAAATGGGTCGCTAAATTTTGCAAAAATTGATGCTTGGATAATAAATAAACATCTTCAAACCCTTTCAAATTCATGTGAAATATAAACCATATAAGAAATCTAAGATGCATAGACTCACTACAGCTAAAAGTCTCAAACTTTCTCACACAAAGCAATCAGTCGAGCAGTGAATCGAAGGTACGAAAACGAATTGAGAAAGATGAAATGGGTATTTGGGGATTTAGGGTTTTGGGGTTTACCTCGAGGAGAATCGAGAGCCGGAGCGACTTCTGCTTTTGAGTGGCAGAAAACCCAAGAGCTCTGGCTTCGGCGGGTATGGAGAAACCCTAAGGATGGCGAATAAAAAGGCTTTAAGGAGATAGAACGGACGGTTGGATGATGAATCTTTTAAATGAACGGTTATGATAGCCCTGGGAGTATCAAGTAGTAAAAGATTGGGCTTAATGCCCAAAAACCAAATTTGCAAGCTTAACCCAACGGGCTTTTAGAAAAGGCCCTTGGAACTGTCATTTTGTTTTGAGAAGAAAATTTTCATTATGACGGAAACACGGGTGGTACATCACGTGTTTTTATATATGTGGTGAGAAATTTTATTTTTTAATTTATTAAATTTTTAACACACATATCCCACCATTTGTATAGTGACACATGGTGTGCCACTTCGTGTGCCGATCACACTGAAAAATCTCTCTGTTTTGAGACCCTAAACTTTAAATGTTTCCAATTTTCCCCCAACAGTTGATTTCTGCACAATTTTCGTTCATTATGTTCGTATATGATCAAGTTTTAGGGGAATATACGTAAACAAAATGCTAAATTCACGAGAAAGATTATTAGGGGATGAAGAACAAATACCCGAGTTTGTTGAATACGAAAGGGACAGAAGGAAGACAAAATGACGCAGCGGAAATTTACAAATTTAACATTTGAGTTCCGTTAGGAGGCCATGATACTTTTTTGAAAAGAGCATGATATTCTGGTTTCAACTCACTACTTTGCCATGATATATGATGAATTTTAGTCATCCAAGTTCGTTTAGACTTCCAAAACCGCGTTTTAAAGTTTGTAATAAGAATCGGACTTTTCGTTTTTCCATCCGATTGATGTTTTGTTTTTCCTAAGACCTCCTAAGAACTTCCCAAGGTTTGATTAAGTCTATTTAAGCCTTATGGCTACCAATGTAATTCATCAATCCTTTCGGATTTTCTCTCTAACTCTGGTGGACTCCAGAAAACTTTATTCTTAGGGGGCATACGTTTGCAACCCTCTACGCTCATGCTGCGTCATTAGCTACTTCATCTTCATCAAATTCACAGGGGGCTCGTTTGGAAGTGCTTTTAAAATAAATAAAAGTGCTTTTGGTAAAATTGATTTTGAGTACCAAAAGCATTTTAAGTGTTTTTGGAAAGAAGTACCAGATATGTGTTTCTTGTAAGAAACATTTAAAGTGCTTTTTTTAAGAATCCACTTGAATTTTTGCTAAGGATTTGTTTAAAAAACATTTTCACTAAGCGTTTTCAATCATTTTAAAAGTACATTTAAACGATTTTTATTTTTGTGGTATAGACTTATATTATACAAAATGCGCAAAATAGCAATGCACAATTTGATGAAAAAATTATGAAACTAACGGCCAGAGGATTTTTTTTATTTTTGGAGAACCTTTAGTCAGGATGGGACATAAACTTTACTCCTCGTAAAGCAAGAAAAACAAAAATACAAGAAAAGAAGGGAGGGGCATACACATTACCCCTCTTAAAAAAGAAAATACAAGAAAAAGAGGGGTGGACATAGGACCAAACCTCTCTAAAATAAAACCTAAAATGTAAAAACCTAGAAGATAAACTGCAAAACAAAAAAAGGAAAATAAAAAATAAAAAAAAGTTTTACCAAATCAAATCAAAAGGTTATGGATAGTCTTAACCAAATTAAAAGGTTTACATGACGAAATAAAACAAAGTCTACAATTCAAGAGACATTGCTAATGCTAAGATTTTCCCTGTTACCAACCCTAGGTAATTATTAATTTGTTGTTCAAATTTGTGATGAGGAGATTCTGACTTGTCAACTAAAATTAAATTCAGACCAACTTTCCAGTCTGGTAATCATGAAAATTGCCTATTAGTCCTTTTCAATTTGTTGAAAGAAAAAAAATTCTACTAATAAACCAAATATACAATCGATACTTTAATCAATAAGAAGACTTGACATTGGTAGCTGTAGCTAACTATATTCCATGTACAATATCAAGGTTGAACTTAAAACAAAATTGACAACCCATAATGAAAATTTGACATAGTTTTGTATCAACCATAATCAATGGTGAGAAAGCAAGACTTAGGGCTGGTTTGGTATTGTTGTGCTTTGAAATAAGCCAATTTTTTTTTTAGTTTACCAAACACCTAAGACCCTCACAGCTTTTTTTCATGGGTGCTTTTTTTTAAGCACCTCACTCCCAAACCACCCCTTAATGTATTAGCATGTCTGCTTAAGGATGAAAATTTACTTACATTAAAGGGTCAGATTCAGTAGATTTTTTGATCTATGATCCATCGGAGCGAGGGGTTAGGCAGGTAGACTGTTCTAAAAATCTTCGCCTAGCCCTGCCTAGGCCTCACCTAGGCGCTAGGCGGTTGGCTACCGCCCTGATTAATACCTAGGCGTTTGAAAATTTAGAAATAGCGCCTAGACCTGCTGAGGTGCCCGCCTAGCCCACCCAGACACACCTAGACACATGCCCAGGTTGCGACTCACTTAGACAGAAAATAGATAACTTTCATTTTGCATTATTTTTTTTTTAATAAATTGTAATAAACTTGTTAAATACTAAAATGAACACAAATTATATGCTTGTTACCCATGTTTTCATTATGTTTCAATACTTCATAATATATGTCATTCTATTATGTAATTTATGATGTAATTTTATATATTTTAAGTATAAACAGACACTTATGTACACGAAATATAATAGATTTACTTAAATTCGCCTAAGCCCTGCCTAGCCGCCTAGGCACTAGGCTTCAGCCCACCGCCCGACTAGCGCCTAACGTCTTTTAGAACCTAATGGACCCTCTTTCAGCTATGGATCCTATTTCAAGTAGGACTGTTAGAGAAATTTTGAATTCTATGAGATTGTGTATTGTTAATTTGAACTATTGTCATTTTGTCATCTCAGGGAGTTCTTTTCTTTTTGGGAGTTTTAACGAAAAGCCCACGGTACTGTTCACTTTAACGAAAAACCACATTTTTACACTAAAAAGTCAAACTTGGTACTATTCACTTTACCCTTTATTTTGTCCTTATCATTAAAACTCAAAGTTTTCAAACCCTTTTCATTAGTTTTCCTTTTCTTTTTAAGATAGATAGCAAGTCTTTTCTATTGCATTCATTTTGTTAGTGCTTCAAGTTGGTGGAGTCTCTTTGATCCACTTGACCTGCAAGAGTCTTAAATCAAAGCATTGCCGCAAGAAAATCTTGTTTCCTTAAATTGACTAACTTAGTCATGATTTCTCCACCATCCCACTAACTGGTTAATGAAGAAAATTGAAGCTCAAAAATTTGAGGCATGGCTTCATTTCCATTTCTAGTACCATGTAGATTGAAGCTGAAAATTTGATATGAAAATGCACTCAAGGAGACAACATGAACTCAAAATCTTAATGCCCGTTTGATAACCATATTATTTTAGCATTGACGCTTTTTTCATAAAAGTTCAAATCAACAACTTGCACAATTTTGTGTGTTGGGTAGAAAATTTACAAATGCTTAACACTAGATGGAATGATCTACATACTAATTTGTATCAAAGAGTCATAAGTTGCTTAAGGGTTGTCTCAAAAATAAGACCCTCAACCTCTTTCTCTCTCCCCCTCTCTAACAAATAAGTCATAAGCTCCTACTTTTCTACATTTCGTCCGTGTTCCATATGCTACATAACAACTCACTGTCAAACCAGTTGGTTTCTGCCACGTAGCAATCGCTGGCAGAATTTCCTGGAAAATTTGGTGCTGAGTCCGCTGACACAGTTTCGTGCAGATTGAAGGATTCCGTGTCATAGCCATTGTTGTCACCACAATGGAAAGGAGGGCATTCCGGAAACTGCACAGTCTTCGACATGTCCACTGGCTCTGAAGGAAAAATGTATGGACCTGTGCAGTACTCTGCCTTTGTGTTCTGCTTTTCGACATCTAAATTGTACATTGTTGCACTCATATTAATTTCTTCCTGCACTAGAATTTGTGGTGGCGGCGATATTGTTGCTGTAAAATGTGGGAAGGTGTTCTGTTCGTGAGGCTGCGAAATGGTATGGTTTTGGTTTAACACAGCTGAAGAAATCGATATTTCTCCTCCTATCTTCTGCTGCAACCTTGGCATCCAATAGTACCTTATCATGTTTTGAAACTCTACGCTGCTCGTGTCGATTCGGAGATGCCGGGCTTGTTTCTGCACCCTTGTTCTCCAGTAGTTCTTGATTTCATTGTCTGTTCTTCCCGGTAAATATTGCGCGATTTTCGACCACCTACGATCACAAAATGAATGAACTTGCAACCATAAGTATTTTACTACGGTTTGAGACCAATAAGCACCATACTATACTATGCCAAGTTTCAATAAACTCCGCACGAATTTACATCCTCGTAGTTTAGATTAGATTAGAATATCCCTCAAATTAAAAGTTGTAAGGAAATTGGGTTGTTAAGTGAGGTAGCTAGCACACCTGTTTCCCATTTTTGAGTGGAGGTCAAGAATCAAGAGCTGTTCTTCCGGGCTAAGATTTCCTCGCTTAACGTCGGGTTTCAGATAATTCAACCATCTCAATCTGCAACTTTTGCCAGTTCTCCTTAATCCTGTATAATTAACCAACGAATTAAGAAAATATAATCAACCAAAGAAGAAGGACTCTAACTACGGTCATCAGCATGCAATTGTGTTACATATGGTTACCTGAACGTTTGGCTAGCAAGTTCCATCGGCCTTCGCCGTGACGAGCTATGTACTGAATAAGAAGAGAGTCTTCTTCAAGAGTCCATGGCCCTCTCCTAAGCTCGCCATCGTCTTCTCCAGAACTACTACTTAGGGTTTTAGTCTTAGTCGACATACCAGCTCTCAATCATAAAAAGAAGGGCAAGCTTTTGATGAGTTAAAACAAAGCCAGACTATAAATTTATATGCAAAATATAAACAAACACACAGATATATATGTGTGTGTGTGTGTGTGTGTGTGTGTGTGTACGTGCGTGTAGTATACCCAAACCTGTTTTTCCTGGTTGGGTGGGGGGCAAAGCCAGAAACTTTTCAAAGAAGACTTGTAGGGTTGCAAGTAAGTTCAAGATGCATGCATGTAGCTTCCACTGAGCTTCCATTAGGTCATCTCTAATCAAAAGAGTTAAACATAGTTCTGTCTAGGATTATAGTCTTGTAAAAAATTATTTTTAAAGAAACAATGTCAGACCATATTCATATGTCATCTCTAACCGAAGAAGTTAAACATCTCGATAATTTATTAGTTTTAACTTTATATTTTAAATTTATTGATTAATTTAATTAAACTGCCGTTGGATGCTTTGAGGTGGGTAGTCGTTAAATTTAAATCAATTATTGCAATTGAGAAACGAAGCCTGAGAAAAAGGGCTAAGAGGATGGTTCCATTTGATTAGTCTGATCAATCTTTGGCCCAATAATAATTTGATGGGCTCCATAAAATTATAGTTTAGTCATCGATTGAAGATGATTTTTTGACAAATGAGATCATTTTTTAACTTTTGGACTTTGGCCTTGGTCTATGGTTTATATAGGAAAAGAAAAAAATAAGAATATTTCAAGCAACTGTGTATAGTTTCTAAAGGGGGTTTAACTTGTTTCCTGGTCTCTTTACCAATTTACAGTAAAATGACATTAACCCTTGGAAGTAAACACTAAACTTAAAGTCTTGGTCAATCTAAACTACATGGTCAATGTGTTAATCATTTCAAAACCGTTAATTGATGCTTAACTATAACTTCACTAAATCAGATTAATAATATGGTAATTAAAATAGTGTCTTCAATTCATTTTGAATTATTTGAGTTTTTAAACTAAATTTACCCTCTAAAAAAGTAATTCTGCAATATCTTTGAGATAAATAAACTGGAAGTGATTTCCATACATTTAGGGCTCGTTGGGTTGTGCTTTTGAAAGAGTCAAAAGCGCTTCCTAATGAGTAAAAGCGCTTTAGTTTTAAAAAATGGTCGTTTGGCAAATATTTTAAAAGTGCTTTTAGTTAGAAGTAGAAGCACTAATAAGCATTTTCTAAGAAGCACCTAGGAGGTGCTTCCTCCTAAAAGTGCTATGCAGAGAAAACAAGGGAAGCACTTTGCTCCCTTTAATGAATTTTTTTCAATTCCCGAATTATCCCTATTTTTTAATTTGCAAAGTCTAAAATGCCATTACACTTGAAAAAAACATCAAAATTGACATCACCAATTTTTTCTAGGTTTGCACGTTAAAAACCTAGAAGTCTTTTATTTTCATAATATTTTGGTGGCTGGAGAAGTCATCTTGGTCTCCATCTCTTCCTCTCCATCTTCCCCAAATCTCTTTGCATCTCCATCACCTAAAATTCTTGTGGAGGTATGTTTGCTATTTCTTATCTTAAAATTTGTATGTAGTGTGTGAATTTGATTGTTGATATGTTATTTTTATCAAAATTGTTGTGATTTTTGAACTACACGAAAATAATTTTAGGGTTTAGTGATCGTTCATTGACATTCCAATGGTATTTTCTGCATTTTTTTCTGCATTCTTCAGAGATTTGATGCCGAGATTTGATGTCGCATTAGCAATCTAACCGACAAATCATGTGGCTCAAGAGCAAGAAAATTTGACGACCAAACACTCTATTTAATATCAAAAACGCTTCTATCCAATACAAAAGCGCTTAGTTGGTTGCATGCCAAACAACAAACTACTTCCTCATAGAAGCGCTATTGAAAAGTGCTACAAACAAAAAGCGCTAGTGAGTAAAAGCGCTTTATAGAGTAGCACATCCAAACGAGCCCTTATTTTGTTTACCAATATGCTGTTTGTTTATTTATAAATAATATATGATTGAACAAATCAAATAATTACCAAAAAAAAGACAAAATACAAAAGCGTGCGAAAATTATTCTTCATGAGAAAATTAGACTTAGTTGTGAAGTAGGAATTTTCATCCTGATCGATCGTCTGATTGATCGATTTAGACATATTAACTTTCGTATAAGACCAAAAATTTGTGCATATTAAAGGCAAATAAAACAGAATGTTGCTATCTTATCTTATAGTCGCCTCTTGATTAGTATATATAGCTGTTTAGGCACCGTAAAAGATAAACCAACACGTTTCTTTGGGTGGTAATTAAGATAAATATAACACCACTACGTCAATAAACAATATGTAAATTAAATTCAATGAATTACAAAACAAAAAACAAGAACATGAGGTATTGCTATCTGCATGCAATGCTGTCAGCAAAATAATAAGAAAATATTAATTTTTATGTACGCAATGCACGTATCGGATTTATAGTAAGTACTAACACATGTTTAATTAGTGAGCCTAAAATTTGTTTTGACTTCTTTTTGGAAGAGAAGTTTGTTTTGATTTAAATTATTGTTTTTTATCATTGATATAATGCCACTTAGTAGTTAGGACTACAGTAAAGTGTTATTTTTCTTTACTTATAAGTGAGAGATCTTAGGTTCGATTCTTTCCAAAGTCAAATTTAAACCACATTATTATGACTAGCCCAGTGTGAAGCTCAGTCTAGTCTCTCACCCTCGTAGATAATTTCGTTTGTTCAAAAAAAAAAATTTGTTATATTGTCCTACTTTTTTTTCGGAAAACTATCTTACAGATGAACTCTTTTATAAATTTCAGACGAACCCAAAATCTCAGAGATATCCTTATGTATAAGCATCGTAAAAGATAAACCAACACGTTTCTTTTGATAACAATTAAGATAAATATAACACCACTACTTCCTTAACAATATGTAAATTAAATTCAATGAATTTCAAAACAAAAACAAGAACGTGAGGTATTGCTCTCTCCATGCAATGCTGTCAGCAAAAATAATAGAGAATTATTAATTTGTACGTACGCAATGCATGTATCGTATTTATTTAAGTATTAAATCAATTAAACACATATTTAATCTTTGAATTAAGAAAAATGCTAAGAAAAATCTTCAACCGCTGTACTATGTGGTCTACAAAATATGATTTGATAGAGACTCATAAATTAAGCCGTCCACGTTTTCATGCACAGACATGTGAGGGATACCGCCAAGTCTTGATGATGATTTAGCTACTGTTGCAACATGTAGTTTTCTGCCAGAACATTTAGATAAAGATAAGATGAAATTATTACCCAAAAAAAGAAGAAGATGAAATTGATTTACCTTAATTTCGTTCCTTTCAAACTCAAACCGAATTGAGATTTGATGGGTTTATATGACCGTGTGTCATGGGTTTCGCTTGCGTTCACTATAAGCAAGCCATGAATCGAAATTATTTTAATTTGGAGCTCGTTTAGAAGTACTTTTAAAATGATCAAAATATTTTTTATGAATCTATATTTATAACAAATCCTTATTAAAAACTCAAGTGAATCATGAAAAAACACTTTAAGTGCATTCTGGAAGAAGAGAAAACACTTCAACTGCTTTTGGAATGTAAAAACATTTTCTCTAAAAACGTTTTCATTTATTTTAAAAGTACTCAAAACGAGCCCTTAATGATTTGTGACTAGAGCCGACTTTGAGGATAGCAAAAGATGCAATCGCACATGACTCCAATTTGAAGGGGCCCTAAAAACTTTTGTCATCTAATATCTATATGTAATAATTAAAAAAAAATTATTAGCAATTTAAAATCTCATTATGCACTCGAAGTGTAATTTTTTTTTTGTTTCTAAATATAAAAATTTGGAGTGCCAAAAAAAAACACCTTAAAAAACGATTTTTTTCTTTCAATTCTATTATATAATAATGCTATATATTTAAGGGAAACTTTAAAGCTATAGTTTTTGAAGCTAATTTTTTTTGTTTGGTTGTTTAAGATTGAACTGTTTTTTTTATTATTTAGTGAAGGTTACATTTGTAGCTCTTTTTACTTATTATTTAATGACATTTTCAAACTAACAATCAGTGAGTTCTATGTTTTGATTTAAATTATTGATTTTTAAGATCAATACCTTATCCTTTTTTTTTTTTTGAAAACTATATTAAGGAGGGACATTTTTATAAATTTTATACAGGGTTTCTAAAATCTCAGACAACCATGTGTGACCAATACAATGGGTCTTATCAAGACTATACTATACCTCAGGTGTAAGGCTTTAGTGCAAGGATCATTTATCTTCAAAGGACAATGATTGTCTGCCCTTCCACTTCCGGTGCCCTCCCGTGCCCTCTTGTTTGTGTGGTCACGGTTAAGCCACGTCAACATTTTATATTACTATTCATTTTTGTCTTATTATCTCTATAAAAAAAAACAATATAAAATGTTGACGTGGCTTAACCGTGACCACACAAAACAGGAGGGCACGGGAAGGCAGACAGTCCTTGTCCATCTTCAAACTTTAGATACTTTTTTGATGCATAGTTTTTTTCTTCACATTTTTCCTTGCTTGTATCAAGCTAACTTTAGGAAAAGGATCCTTCTTGGGGATCCTCTCCGGATCATTTTCTTGGAGATCGGGAGATCTCGTAATCGTGTTCATTCATCGTACATTGTACGGTCAAAAATTATTTAAAATTTAAAATTTAAAATTAAATATAAATAGTATGTAACGAAAACTGACCACACGATGTATGATGAACGGATACGGTTACAATATCCTCTGGATCCCCAGGAAAAGGATCCGGCCCCAACTTTACACCAACAATACTTAATGCCCGAACACATGGCTAAAATAGGTTAGGCTACAACACTAACATGTACTTGGTACCTGAAAATATCATGATCATGGCCAATTGAATAGTGGAACACCACTTTTAGGGTACTACTTAGAACTATTTGATGGGTTATTTGTAAGTCTTCGTACTTGTTTGTAGCTCATCATTTTACTCCTCTCGTATCGTTGAGGTTTATTAGGAAAAAAAATACTAATTTTGTTCTTGTTTGTAGCTCATCATCTTACTCCTCTCGTATCGTTGAGGTTTATTAGGGAAAAAAAAAACTAATTTTGTTCGTTTACTCCAACGGAAGATATCATTCACCTAAAGATTAGACCCTAAAAAAGGCCAAAAGCAAAGAAACGACTTGTCAATTTCTTGAAAACGAAATTTGGGTAATGGGGTGGATTCCATTCAAAGGTTCATAGTTTCCTCTTCTTTTTCTAGATGATCCGCAATGATCACAGTACAAATGAAACGTGCTTGACTGACCAAATTATATTAAAAGATATCATCCAGCACTTACAAAAAGTTAAATTCTTATTGATGGTTCCTTATTGAGGGGCGGCATTTTGATGAGCTACAGCGCCATTTCTTGTGTGGTTGCTGCTCCTCCAGCAACCCCAATCAAGCTTTGAACACAGCAAAAATGTGCTGAAAAGTCTGCAGAATTTTTTAGTTGCAGCTAATTTTGACCTTAAAAAGATACTGTATTTTGAGGAAGACGAGGATGACTGTCATACCGTCACGTAATTTTACAAAATCGTATGTTATAGTATAAGTTATCAACGACATGGTATGATGCTAGTCAGTATACGCAAGGACTTTGACCTTGTAACAGTGATCAATTAGTTACCAAATCTTAAACATCTCTGGATTGTGATATGATCTAATTAGCTAGTGATTGCGATGTTTAGCGATCTGTATAGCTTCAATAAAAAAAATTGGCTTTTCAGCCAAAATGGTCATGAGATTTGCATAACTCATCACTTTGGTCACTGAGATTTGAAATCAATAAAAGTGGTACCTGAGTTTCTCCACCATCAATTATTTTGGTCATTCCATGAAAAATTATATTAAATAATGACCAAAATAACAAAAATACCCTCAATTTAATGAACAATGGGCAAATGATTTGACAAAAATTGAATGTATTTTTGTCATTTTAGCCTTATTTAATGTAGATTTTTTGTGGAATGATCAAAATGGTTGATGGTGGACAAACTCATGGACTAGTTCTAATTGAGTTCAAATCTCAAAGACCAAAGTGGGGAGTTATGCAAATCTCATAGACTATTTTGACTAAAAAGCCAAAAAAAATTTAGCCATAAATAGGATAGGGCGATAAACCCTAAGCCCTAAATTCAAAACCGGACGTTTGTTTGAACACCATGAGGCCCAAACCCTCGGCCCAAACGAGAACAGAACTGCCCGAGGAGAAGATCATTCTGGAGATGGCCTAGAGAAGAAACAAGGTAACTAGTCCACCAAGTGACAAAATAAAAAGCCCAATCCAATATGAATTTAAGCCCAATCCAAGTACTTGTAGATGGGCTATCTTAGCAAGGAGAAGCTTTGGCATATTATGCATGAGTGTACCTGCTTAAGGAGAAATTTTTCTGTGTGCCATGAACAGGGTTCAGTACACTAAATGTAATAATACAACCGGGTGAAAACTTGAAGAAGAAAAAAATTCCAACGTATGACACTTACGATACCGGATCGTGTTCCCGACACACTAAAAAATCACTCCAGCTTAAAGTTACTTGATGACTAAATAAGAAAAATAGAAAGTGATTGAATCCTCAAATCCATAAAATCTCCAAAATCCACTAAAAGAATAACGAAAAGATAAAGAATTTTTAATATCTAACTAATTCACACTTTGTTCAAAGTTCAACCACTTCATATATTAATAAACATGACCATACACTTCAAAGCTAAACATGATTGTATTATCTCCTGAAATAGGGCCCACAGGGGACACACAGATGTGCCACATGGACACCTTCCTCACTCATCCATGATAAGGTCAATTATTTGAGATTCCATGCACAAGAACTCCTTTACTATAAATGGTAGCTCCTCACCCACATTGTCCAAAACCCAATTAAAGCCTTCAAGCAGCGGAATCTGCAAATCCGAAAAAAGAAAAGAAAAGAAAGAGCAATGTCTGAATTCACAGAAGATTTTCAAAGCATTAAATCTTCATTTCCTTTCTTAGATATTGACCCAAACATGGAACTAGTAAACCAGTTTGCAGACCAATTCAATGTTCCAAGTGTCATGGAATATCCAAGCTTGAATTTCCACACCTACATGCCCTTCACAACCGACAGTTACTTGTTCAGCAATCAAGAACCCGAGTTCCCGGCCGGAAACATGGTCGAAAACTTTCCAAAATTAGAAGTTCATCAGACAGTTGCGGATGGAAGTGAAACCAAGAAGAGAATAGCAGTGGGTGATGCATCACAGAGCAGCTCTGGAATCTCTACTCCCCCAGTTTCTGAAACCGGGATTACGCGAAGAAATGTAACTATTTAAATCATGTTTCTCAGTCGCTTGAATTTGTTTTGCCTTGTCTAGTTCTCTGTTTGATTTTGTTCGTGTATTCTCAGAGCGCAGGAAGAGGAAAGAGGGTCAAGAGCAATGAGAAGGAAGATGAGAAATCAAAGGAAGTTGTTCATGTTAGAGCCAGGAGAGGCCAAGCCACTGATAGCCACAGTCTAGCGGAAAGGGTAACTAAATTTGCATGTAATTTATTTATTTTTATATGAGCGATATTCTAGTTCAATTATCGAGATAAATTTGTTAAATACATTGTTTCTTGGTTTTAATATATGTTTATGTGAATGTTGTCAATCAGGTTAGAAGAGGAAAAATCAATGAAAGACTGAAATGTTTGCAAGATATTGTCCCAGGGTGCTCTAACAAGGTAATTAAGAAATTTTGTAACATAATTAATCTCAGTAAAATTTTATTACTAACTTAATAAATTTAAGAATCGTAAGTTTATTACGAACTCGTTAATGTAAATTACAGACGATGGGAATGGCGGTAATGTTGGACGAGATAATTAACTATGTTCAGTCCTTGCAGAACCAGATTGAGGTTAGTTTGACAATGATCGAATGTTTCTTGTTAATTTGTTCTCCTCTGGAAAATTAATGTTTCTTTTCGCGTCGAATATTTCAGTTCCTATCTATGAGGCTGGCTGCAGCAAGCTCTTTCTATGACTTCAACTCAAATACTGATGTTACGGAGACAATGCAGGTACAAAACATGAAAACGCATAACGTTTCAGTAAAAAAAATTTGATGGCGAGGGATGAAATCCTAATTTTGCGCGTTCGAAAACTAAACTAATAACGTTTTTATTTTTATGTTGCAGATAGCAGCAGAGTTGGAGAGATTGAAGAGAGAAGCTGCAGGATATGGAGGGTTTGGTGCTAGTTTCCAATCAACATCTTCAACTTGGTCCCCCTGAAACTTGAACCTTTGGATGATATTACTGGATGCCAAACACATGAAGATGCTCTCTCTCCCATGTCCTACTCCTACTGTCCTACTCCTACAGTTCAGATGTTATGATTTTTGTCCCCACTTCATGTTATATATGTCTGGCACAAGTGGAAAACCAAAATTTGTAAAACCCTAATTTGTATGTTGGGAAATTTATTGAGATTAATACAAGGCACACAGTCAAAACTTTCTCCCTAATTGTTGTGGTTTTATTAACTATATAATCAGTAATTATCATGGCTGTTCCAATATTATAATTACCTACTTTAATTTAAGAGAGATTTAAACTCGAATATAAGAGATCGGACATATTGCCTTAATCAATTGACATAATTCATATATACAAAACCGACTTTATGTAACATAATAAAGTCATGACTCATAACCATAGATCCATAAGAGGTGGATAAACACTAAGCTGTCAACTAAAGGACACTGCTAAGGCAACGGCTGGATGATTAGTAAGTACATGTTCTCTTGTCTAATGTGCGAACAACATTTAACTCCCACCAACTTGTACATTTAAGATCATGGGAAATTTGAAAATTTTGGACATATATCTTTTATGTCGACTTAGATGCAACATGGACGTATTAGCATCACCAAGTATTTTAAGCTTTTAGTGCGATGTCGTTTGTTTTACTGTCCACATTACATTGCTTGATTGGTTCGAGATACTTCCATCTTAGAGTTTCAATGATAAATAAATTATTCTAATTTTATGTCGACCGAATATTGGAACGATTGGTTTAAGATACTTCTATCTTAGCGTTTTAGTAATAAATAAATTCTTCTCATTTTATGTCGACCGAATATTGGAACGATTGGTTTGAGATACTTCCATCTTAACGTTTCAGAAATAAATAAATTCTTCTCATTTTATGACGACCGAACATTGAAACTTGGAAGTAACTAATTGGCATTAATGTATTGATTATGACCCATGAACCGAAGTGTCCCAAGCTTGAAATGACAACTGAAAGTAACCCATAGAGTTCATGAAATCTCATGGAGGTTGCCAATTCATGAGGTGAATGATTGGGGGGGAGAGAGAGAAATGTGAAGTTTTTGTCTTCAAGTTTTGTTGTTGAAAGAGGGAAAGATAGGTGCAATGCATCCATGAAAACTTGGAGGGACAACAAGAATGGGCCAGAACATGCCCTAGAGCGCATGAGGCAATGTGGGATCTCAAACTTCTGTAAAATGATAAGTGCTTATGAACCTCTCTCTCTCTCTCTCTCTCTCTCTCTCTCTCTCTCTCTCTCTCTCTCTCTCTCTCTCTCTCTCTCTCTCTCTCTCAGAAGCCACTTTCCAATTTGTTTTCTCCTCATATCCCACTCAAACTTTCTTCTTTTCTTTGACCCCTCTTTTGACCAAGTCTCTTGAAGCAATATGCAATATGCATGAACAAAGAGGAGGAAGAGGACTCAAGGGTCCCCCTCTAAAAGCAATGGAGAATGGATATGCCAAATATTCACAAATTGGATTGAGGAGATCACATATTAGGTGGAGTTGGGAAAGTACTAATAACTTAATATGGGCAAGTTCAAGGACCCTAGATTAGAAGCTTTTGAAGTGGAAGATGTTAGCTTATCAAAAATCTCAAATCATTGTACCCACTTGATTATGGCAAAACTCAAAATAGCACAAAAAGGAAACCTAAGTGTGTGCAATGTGCATGCATCTCATTATATTAATATGCATAAACGTCAATGTAATCTGATTCATCACAAACTATCTAAGTAATTGTACAGTGTCTCGAGGTGATCTATGTCGTGGTACAAAAGTGCCAATCATACTCAAATGGTGGAGCTTACATCAGTCTTAATTAAAATCGAGATATGCGTCAGGACACAAATAGTTAAAATGTCATTTTAAAGTCCACAAAAGTAATTTTCATTGATGTTTTGGCCCCGAATTGTGAACATCACAATCAACTTTTGAACGGAAACTAAACGAAATTACAATTTGCCCTAGAAAAAGTACCTTTTTTTTGGAAACCCCTAGAAAAAGTACTTTGAGCTATTCATAAGTCATGATAATTAGTTCCTCCAGTGCACACATGGGCTTTAATTAAAACAGCCCATAATCAACCAAGGTGGGCTTTTGTTGTTCAGACAAGTGTGGGACTGGTTTACTTTTTCGGAACTTTGTCACCGAAACGGTCGTATGAAGCTCCAGTGCTACTGCTAATTGCAAGTTTGCAACCACTGAAATGGCCCAAAGGTTATCATGATCTTGTCCTGGAGTGTGATGGGGGTGTGGTTTTTTATGGACAAAGTTTTGCTGAGGGAATTCAGATGTGTTGTTGAAAGCATAGGTAGGGAATTCACATGTAAAACCTTCCTATATCTTGCTGGTAACCAGCTCACGTCAAAGTAATTCGTAATGGCCTTCGGTGTTGCTTGCCTCCCCTTGTATTTGTTCTCTAGTTCTTTTGATCATGGCTGCGCATCTGAGAAATGGGAAACTACTGCAATACCGGTTTATTTGATAATGCTGGTGAAGGGGGGGTGTGGAGAATGACGTTTTCGATAGTTGTTTGGTTCAAGCCTCTTGTGCCGGGAATACGGAGATTGTGTTGGTAGCTGCTAAGAGCGGCTGTAAGCTTCTTGTTGAGTGGTTTGTAAAATAGGGTTGCACGAATGATGATTTCTGCCTTGCTGTGATGGCTGCAACTTCCAACAGCCAAGTTGCTGTTGCAGCCTATCTACTTCCTCAACTTCCTCATGATTTCCATGCAAACAAAAGCATTGGAATTCTCAAGGTTGCTGGTAAACATGGTGGTTTTAATTCTCTTCGTGGGGTTGCAGTTCTTCTCCGTTCTGATTTCTTAGGTGACCCTTCGTGCAGCTACTTATGCTGTTGCAGAATATATTGCTCGGTTGGATAACAACAACGATGCATGTCTGAACTGAGGGCTTTTTTTTCAGGAACATTGGTTAGAGAAAGCTTTCTCCGACGGAATAAGACAAGGACAAGAACACTACATGAACATTGTGAGGGTTTTAAAGTGGGGTGAATCTCCCGTCTCTTTGGATCTTCTAGCCCCTAAGCTGAGGGCAGCCATTGCTTGCCACTGTACAGAGAGTGTGTCCAGGCACCAGGCAGCCGTCTGGTATCGCAAAGGTTGCGAGGGCGGCTTGTTGAAGCTGTGAGAAGGCTTGGTAGTGGAGTCTTAGATGGGGTGAGCCAGTGCAGAGAGATCCTAGCTGTTTTGGAGCATCGTCTTCCTTAAAGATCACAGTACAAGTAAATTAAGGTGGTCGTTGGTCATGGCAGAAATCAATCCCACAACTTCTTGCCACTTCTCCCTCTCTCAATCTGCATTTGTTAAGCCCTTAATTACTGTTTTAATTAAGTTCTAAATCTGATATATCCTTGGTATTTGAGGAATTGTGTTCTGATCATATTAGCCTACTTATTTTTTTATCGGATCAATCCAAATACCAAGTGACAGTAATAATAACATCAAGAAATAAATTAAGTTTTTTTTTTTGGTCAAACTATTTCTTCCGTTAATTACAAAGGCCAAATTGGATTATTCATCCCCGTGATCATAGGAAACTTGCATGATGATCCCCGTGGTGAAAAAACTAGGAATTAAACCCATGTGGTCAAGAATGTTAGCAAATTTAGTCCAAAAGTAAGATTTCTGTTAAATGACTGTTAAAAGTATGGGTACAACTGTATTTTCAGTTCCAATTGACATTTAAAATAAATAAAATTTTTATAACAATTAACAAAAAAAATAATGCTTAATTTTTTAAATAAAAAAAAGCCCCAATTCAATGTCAATTGGAACTGAAAATACAGTTTTACCCCAACTTTTAACAATCCTTTAACAGAAATCTTACTTTTGGACTAAATTTGCTAACATTCTAGATCACATGGGTTTAATTCCTAGTTTTTTCACCACGAAGGTCATCATGCAAGTGTCATATGACCACGGGGATGAACAATCCAATTTGGCCGTTACAAAAAGGCAAGTACAAGAAAAAAGGCAGCCTACTATCTAAATACAAGCCCAACAACAAATAAGAAAATACAGTATATAGCCCCAAAGTGGCCAGCTAAACAATAACAAAAAAAACCTAAGACTGGAAAGGAAACCAGCAGCCACCAGATGTGCCTCCATCGCAAGGCCACCACCACCACCAAGATAACGAACCAACGAAACAACTGGATCAACGAAAAATGGGGGTGAATAAGCCACCCGTGCAGTGAGCGCTTCCCTAATCCTACCAAATAGTGCTAAAAGCACTTTGACATCCACCCAACACCCTAGGAGAAATGCACGGGCCGAGTAGCAGAGGCTGATGGTTGAGGACGCAAGACGTAAAGTAGCATAGGAGCAGGAGATGGCCATAAAGGTCCAATTCTAAGACCAGCTCATGGGAATTGAGACAAAGTTTAAAGAACAAAGCTCAAGAGAAGCCAAAACAAAGACCAAAATAGAAAAAGTTCGGAAATTAAAAAACTAATTGAGTGGAAGGATGATGGAAGGATGAAGGAAAGAAGGGGGAAAGGGGAAGATGCAGAGAGTGGAGATGGACGGGAAAGAGGGAAGAAGGGCTAGAAAAAGGTGGGAAGGATGGGGAAAGATGAAGAAAGATGGGGAAATAGGAAGAAGCAGAGGGTGGAGAAGGAAGAGAAAGAGGGAAGGATGTATAGATTTCTCGGTCCGTAGTCTTAAGATATTTAGAATATATCTCATTGCGAAAATAAGACCCGATGATGATGTAAATAGTTAAAATATCTGAGAAAGGATCCTCTCCCATCAAGTTCACGAAGGCACACAATCCGGGTCTTAAAAATTTAATCAAACGGTTACAAATAAGGATCTACCTTAAAAGTTATAATAACTTTAGCCGATCGATCTGACACATGACAGCCCACAGCACCTTAGCCCAGCGAATCAAACCCTGCTTGTACCGCTTTCTCAACGAACAACAGACGACGATACCTCTCTTGTCACAGTTGCCGCGAATTCTGTACTTATCTAACAATCTCAGTTTCCCTTCGAATATAATACAATAAACCCCCAAAACACGACACATTTGATCCTCCACACCTTCATACATAGCTCGGACCGATTCTTCTTTTGCTTCAATTAACTTCGCAAATTGGTGAACTGGGTTCGTAGGTTTTGGTTCGGAGCGTGTAATCTGGGGTGGGTTTTGCGAAATGTTGCGGAAGTCTGGAGAATTTCGTTCGCAAAAGCTGAGATTGCTGAGAAAGTGGCGGTCTTGAATGTGCATTTTGTGGTAAGTTGTGTTGTTTTTGGTTGGTAATAGTTGTTGGGTTTAGTTTGTTAGTGGAATTTGAGAATTGGGTTTGATTAATTTTTGTATTTTGTGAGTAATCTGGAATTGGTTTGTGGAAAGTTAAAGAAATTTGTGATGTTGTTGGTGGAATTTGGTTTGTTGGATTTTCGGATTGCAAGTGATTTTTTGATCTGTTGGTTTTTGGGAACTTGCTGGTTTGGTGATTGTTCAAGTTTCTGAATTTTGCTATGAACTTATGAAAGCTGAAATCTTAAACATTGAAAGAGTGAACTTTCTTGACTCATGTTATTGCTGAAATTTGCTTGTTGGGATTTCGAATAGCGTGTGATTTTGGTGTTGTGGTGGTTTATGTGAACCTGCTGGTGTGGTAATTGTTGTAGTTTCTGAATTTCATTGTGAACTTATGATAAGTGAAATCATAATATAGTAATATACTGAAAGAGTAACCTTTACTATTATAAAATGTCAATTTGATTGAATGTACTATAAAGTGATGGGGTATTGAGTTTTTGATGAACATAAATTCCAGTGAGCAGCCTATATAGCGTGCCTTTGATCAATTTATGCTCTTTTAGGTTGAGAAGTGCAATATTGTGAAATTGGGGTCCTCAGTTAAATTTAAGAACTGTGACATATACGGTAATTTGCTTCTTTACAGTTAAGATACACAGTGAGGGCTTGGTATGGCTGTGGCAAGCAAAACCAGAAATATGCTCGAGAATTTTGTAAGAGAGGGATCCTTCAAATGGTTGCTTGGAAATCGAAGCCCTTATGATGAAGAATTGGAGGAGATGGAAAGATCTCCTTCGGCCCGGACAAATTGGGTACCAGAGCTATCTCCAATTGCAAACATAGTAGTCCGAAGATGTTCAAAGTAAGTTTTCAGCTATTCATCTAATACTCTGTCAACTGTTACATTATCACAGTAAAACTGGATGAAACATGTGCAACTTATGTTTTTGGCTTCATTGGAAATTATTCCTTCTTGTTGGGAACTTCATATGAATCACATACAAGTTTCGGGCAATGATTTTCTAATGATAACAAACAAATGATGCAGAATCCTTGGTGTTCCTACAACTGAGCTTTGTGAAGGCTTCAATTCTGAGGCTTCTGAATCTATAAAGCATCCGTCGTGTTATGCAAGGAACTTTTTGGAATACTGCTGTTTTCGAGCACTTGCTCTGTCCACTCAAGTAACAGGTCATCTGGCTGATAAAAAGTTTCGACGCCTGACATATGACATGATGATAGCTTGGGAGGCTCCAGCTGCTGCTAGCCAACCCTTACTAAATGTAAGTTTCTTTTTTCCTTAGAAGCTTATTTCTTATATTGTTGATATTCTTAGATACTCCTATCAGTACTGCATATACGCTATACAATCTCTTACATTCTTTTTTAACATGCACGTTTTGACTATGTGTAAATAATAGTTTAGGGTTCAAGTGATTCTTAGCACTGTAGTGCTTTTTTAAATGTCAACATGTCAATAAGGGTCCTCGTCTTTTGTGCAGTTAGATGAGGATTTATCTGTTGGGGTAGAGGCTTTCTCTAGAATAGCTCCAGCAGTTCCTATTATTGCAAATGTGATTACCAGTGAAAATATTTTTAAGGTGCTTGCATCATCAAGCGATGGGAGACTTCAGTTCTTCACGTACGACAAGTACCTAAGTGGACTAGAAAGGTACGCTTTCTCCCATCGGTTTGCAATTTGTTCCAACTTTATGGATTTTCTGGAAGCATATTTCTTGTGCCAGGTATCAGACACTCATTCTAGTCCTAGGAATTTGAAATTTTTCTCATACAGAGCAATAAGAAAAATGAGGAGCCAATCAGAGTCGTCACTTCTTTCTGCCATGCGATCATCAAAAAGAGAGAAGATTCTGGAAGTGGATGGAACGGTCACTACCCAGCCAGTTCTTGAGCACGTAGGAATTTCTACATGGCCTGGTACGTTGATGGATAATGTATATTGTTAAACAATTCAAATATCTTTGATGGCTAATATCACATCCTTGTCGGTTCTTATTATGGATTTACTACATGTGAAGATAATTAATGCCAAATTAACTGTGTTATAAGCAGGAAGGTTAATTCTGACAGACCATGCACTTTACTTCGAGGCCCTGCGTGTTGTATCTTATGACAAAGCGAAACGATATGATCTATCAGATGACTTAAAACAGATTGTGAAACCCGAGTTGACTGGCCCTTGGGGTACTAGACTGTTTGACAAGGCAGTCTTTTATAAATCAGTTTCGTTGTAAGTTAAGCATTTCCTTTTATGTTTGGTGTTCTTTTTCTTACTTATTAGTGTT
Organism: Malus fusca; assembly: GCA_035220775.1. NCBI lineage: Eukaryota > Viridiplantae > Streptophyta > Magnoliopsida > Rosales > Rosaceae > Malus > Malus fusca. Next base: position 31,373,678 of record CM069072.1, on the reverse strand, counting down.
TTAGACTTTATACTTGTCCTGCCATGTAGCTACCGTGTAGCTATTAAAGATTGTCTTCTTCTTAGAACTTGATTATAAACTTTCAGTAGTGTTGTTTCTGTAGATCAGAACCAGCTATAATAGAGTTCCCAGAGCTGAAGGGGCATACACGTCGTGATTATTGGCTAGCAATCATACGGGAGATTTTATATGTTCATCGATTTATATATAAATACCAGATCAAGGGGATTAAAAAGGATGAAGCACTTTCAAAGGCAGTGCTTGGAATTCTGCGACTACAAGCAATTAAAGAAATTAGCTCTCAAACTGATTTACGCTACGAGAGTCTTTTAATGTTCAATCTTTGTGATCAATTACCAGGTGGAGACTTGATACTTGAAACCATGGCAGATATGTCAACTTTTAAGGAATTAAATAGGCCTAGCAATTCTAAGCCCGGAGGTGGAATGTATTCGATCTCAGCTTTGGACATGATTTCTAACTTGGGATTTTCATTTGGAACAAGTTCTAGTAGTTCTGGAACAAGTTCTAGTAGTTCTGTTGAGGCTGGGCTTGCCGTGGGTGAGATAACTGTGGGAGAAGTTACTTTGCTTGAAAAAGCAGTTAAGGAATCTAAAAACAACTATGAAAAAGTGGCGCTAGCGCAAGCAACAGTAGATGGAGTCAAAGTGGAAGGGATCGATACAAATTTTGCAGTAATGAAGGTATTTGGTGATATTGTTTAAGTTTTAATTTGGCCTATATTCTCTAACCTAGCATATAGGTTACCTCGATTTTCTAGAAAAATTGTCTAAATTTGTTGAGCACTTTCAGGAGTTACTCTTTCCAATGATGGAACTATGGACGTGCCTTCTTTCTTTGGCATTGTGGGAGGATCCGTTGAAGTCATTGCTTTTCTGTTGTGTTTTCACTTACATCATTTGCAGGTAAACTGCCAGTTGAAATTTCATTTCTTTCTTTACTCATTAATCTTTAATTTGGACTTAACACATGAGGGGGAGTGTGGGAAAAAGGGATGAATAATTAAGAAGTATGATTATCCCACATGAAAGCATAGTCAAACTTTGATGTTCACTTAATGTAACATGGTTTTTGGTGACAGTAACAATCCCTCGAAATGAAAATGCGGAGGTTTTAAATTTCTTGAAAACTCTTTGAATGAGAAAGTGGGTGTAGCTACAGAAGAAATCGAGTCCTGGGAATTATTATGGTCTTGGATCTTGATACTCTAGAGTTTCTTTCCACACCACACTAGTAGGACTTTTGTCTAGACTCACACAGGGAGTACTTTTCACTTTCAGGGGATGGCTGAGCTATGCCTTTGCACTGACGCTCGTCTTTGTTGCGGTCTTCATGGTCCTCACTCGATATTTTAGCCAAGGAAAGTCCACTCACGAGGTTAAGGTGTTAGCCCCTCCAGCGATGAATACGATGGAGCAGCTTTTGGCTGTTCAGAATGCAATATCTCAAGCTGAAGGGATCATCCAGGATGGGAACATTGTTCTTCTCAAGCTACGTGCCTTGTTGCTGTCCCTTTTTCCTCAGGTTCCGCTCTCTTATTCCTTGCTCGTTCCTCCACCTTTCGTCTTCAGTTAATTTATATACTTTAAGCACATTGACCATGGATAACGATTCTGTGTAATGATGATCAGGCGAGTGAAAGATTCGCTATAGCTCTTCTAGTTATGGCTTTGGCTCTGGCGTTTCTGCCCGTTAAATACATTGTTCTATATATCTTTTTGGAGACGTTTACATGTTATTCGCCGGTGAGGAGATCTAGCACAGAGAGATGGACGAGAAGATTGCGAGAGTGGTGGTTCAGCATACCCGCGGCGCCCGTTATTCTTGAAAGAGAAAAAGAAGAGAAGAAGAAGAAATGATGTTGTAACTATTTGTGAAATGTGTTAGTTTGTTCAGGTAAAGTTAGTGTGAGTGTGTAAATCTTAACAAGGAAGTCGAATGAACTCCTAAGTACTGGTTTGGTACTGATGTGCTTTTATAAAAAGTGGGTATAAAAAAAAGCCGAGCTCAAAAAGGTGTTTGGTAAACACTTAAAAACAGCTTATTTTCACAGTTTTGGGTGAAAAAGGCTGAAAACGTGAACCAACAAAAATGAGCTTATTCTCATAGCATATTAGAAACAGTTTTTTTTTTCTTCAAAGCACATCAATACCAAACCTAAATCAGTATGAAATTTAAGAAGAAAAAAAGGAAGAATATAAATACAAAGGTTTGTTTGTCCAATTTATTCCTAATTTTATGATCGGCTGCTTCTCCGGTGCGGTCCGCCGGGATAAATCATAGAGCTGCTTCTGCAGTCTGCAACCGTTCAAATGATCTAACAGAGACGGTCTGCGTCCTGCTGCCATTTTCGAATTTATTACTGTACATCTGTTTTTTTTTTTTTTTCTTTTTTCGAAAGAGGGTGCATAAAGGGAAGCACATCGTTAACCTAATCTAAATTACGAGGAACAAAATTTGAATTAAGAGTCATAAAGTAGCACATCTGTTGTAGTCAATGCGTTGTGTTTGGGTTTGCATCATCCTTTTTTCCTCTTTCATCCATCCATTTCGATTTGATAAACAACAATTAAGTATGATGTGATCCGAACAAACGGAAATTCAAATTTCAATCGTGTTTTCGAAACATTGAATGACAAAAGGAATTTGAAAATAAAAAATGTTCTACCCCAGAAAATTAGAACTTTTATTGGCAGCTTGCAGGCATCCACATTAAACCCAACAAAAATTCGATCAAAAGCAAAAACCAACAAATAATCAAATATTAATTCTAACAAAAAAGAGTGAATCCTCCCCTTCAATTTAGTCACGTAGGCAGGGACATTCCATCACAAACTAGTATTCCTCCTTTTCCTCCGCCGCATGATCATGAATCATGATCATCATATTGCTGTGAAGAGGTGGTTGATGGAATTGGAGCACAAGAAATCGGCGGCCTTCGGCGTAATAACCGGAATGTTTCCGATGTAAGGATTGGGCCGCATGAAGCAGGAACTCACCTGACCATCCCCTCCTCCTCCTCCTCCTCCCCCCTCTCCTCCTACACCCACGACGCTCCCTACTCCTACATTATTATTGTTATTGTTGTTGTTAATATCATTACTATTAATGTTTGTGCTGCTACAATTCTCCTCCGTCGTAATAACCGACGACGAATCGTTGTCCTCCTTCCTCGTCATAACCTTTCCGGCGATCCTATTATTATTCATGATCTCCTCCTCCAGCAAACCATCCACGTTTACCTCACGTTTCTTTGAAGGAGGCGGCGGCTGCGGACGAGTCTGTCGCGCATCGTCCTCAAAGCGCGAGCGCCCCGTGAGCTTCTGCACCAACGCCATGAAATCCCTCGGGTGCGTGTGGATGATCTTGGGCGAATGCGTGTAGATAATCACCGGGTGGCGCTGTTGTTGGGGCGGTTTCACCCCAGCCACAGCGTTCACGAGGGAAGACGTGGATGATGACGCCGACGATGACGGCGAGGGCGAGGACTTTTTGATGGAGTGGGAGTCCTTGTTGATCTTCAAGGGCGGAGGGTAAAACAACGTCCGATGATTGTCGTTGTAGTCCATCACGTCCCTTTTGTTTGCGTTTGCATGTGGGCTCATAGTAAATATTGGCACTTGTGGGGACACGTTTGTTGGAGAGCAGGGAAGCGCGCAAGGGCCTCTCAAAAGTACAAGAAGTTAGATGAAGGGGAAATATATATAGAGGTGGAAATATGTACATGTGATAAGTTTTGCTCCTATTTGCATGGGATTGGTTGAAACAAATTTAGAAGGTATTAAATGTACATTTTCTCTTCAATACCTATATACACTGATAGCCGTTGAATTTGATCTAACGACGCTCTCGGTGCATGTAGGGGTGGGTTCGGTACGGTTACCGTACCAAAACCCTCGTACCAATTACCGTACCAAACTTTCGGTTTGGTAAAATCTATTACCATCACCATACCAAACTTTCGGTATACCAAAGTTCGGTATTGCCAAATGTTCGGTTGGCATGGTATGGCAATGGTAATTGCCACTTTATTTTAAGACAAAATCTGTTTTTGCTTTGTTCAACATTTCATATTTTGTGCTTCTGTAATAAGACAAAGATATATAAACCAAATGCATAGATGGAAGAAAATTCTCATAACAAGTGCCCAAATGGATTTCGGATTTCCACCTTCAAATGGATTTACAGCCGCATGAAATGTTGATGAATTAATTGAAAATTATAAGCCTAAAACAAAAAATGGAAACATAAAGCAGTACTATAGGTCTACTTCCTCACCTTAGCAGTACCGGTTGATTATTCAACATAAGCATAAAGCACAACTATGGCACTACAATAAGACTCACCTCTTTAACTTAAACCTCACCTTAGCTGCTGATATCTCATAAATTGTAGCCTAAATTCATATATTATTCATCATTCACAATTCACACACACAATAATTCAAATGATGCATCAAGATTCATAATGAAAATTAAGCTTACAATCCAAATAGAAGTTACAAACCAAAACAAATAGAAGTTAACAATCCAAATAGAAGTTAAAGTTTCAAACTAAATGAAAATTGAAACTAAACTTCAAAAGGTAAAATTCATTGATCAATTCTTCAAGTTTAAGATGTCGAAGCTTTTGGAGGAGACATTGAACTTCTAGAATATTATAAATATATATTATAATTTATAAATATGTGTTATATTATATATTATATTATATTTTCGGTACGTTACGGTAATACCGTGGTAATGGTATCCATTAACAATACCGTACCACGAACTTTCGGTACGGTACAATACCGTACCATTACCGTTGGCACAAAAAATTTGGCACAAAATTGGTATGGCACGGTTGGCAATTCGGTTGGCATGGCAATTTGGCAAAAAAATCCACCCCTAGGTGCATGTAGATAACAAAGGAAAATCGATCACTCATTTCGAATTCGAAGGTACATACACAATGAAAGTATGGTGAAATTTTGGGATGTGCTAGGATGATTGATCAACTGCAGGCGTTCCTATGATTGTATGAGTGGGATTTTCGAGTCGTATCGTGCCTGTGGTTTGATTGGAGTATGGATGTATGAGGAGGTGGCTCCGAAATTGTCAAACTGGGCCAGTAGGGATGTGCCAGGTGGATTGACCGTTGAGATTTGTCTGGGGATGGCGTGAGGTGGTGGAATTTGAGGGCTTATCGGAGAAGCAAAGTATTATTTTTGTACTTCGGTAATGCTAGGGACTCCGAATGGTTAAACTAAATTTTTGTAAATTAAACATGATTGGATTATTACTTAAATGTTGATTAATGTGTTTATATAAACTACATATTGACATAACTCTTTTTGTCAACAAAAAAAAAAAGAGTGAAAAGACAATTTAGTCTATCATCACAACAAAAAAAGTTAGGGTTAACAAAGTAATTTCATAAAATAAAATTTTACTTTTTTTGTTTAAGTCTCACATATAAGTAATTTTAACATCTCTAATTTAAAAATAAATAAATAAATAATAAACTCCTCTCCCTCTCCCCCCCCACTCCCCCGTTCTCTTTTTCTCTCTTCCTCTCTCCTTCAATTTTAAAAATAAAAATAAAAATTTCACACATACTTTATGTGTGGGCATATACTAGTTTCTTATTAGTAACACGTCATTTTCTTTGTAAAATTTTTAGTCTGAAAATTTAATCTACCTGCATTACTCTTTTGTACTCATATCCCACTTTACTTATGATACACAGAATGCAAAGTTTTTTTTTAACTAAAATTGTCCCTCATATTGTCGTAACTTTTTACTTTGGCCAGTAAGATTTAAATTAATAAAAGTAGTCTCTGAGATCAGATCATTTTGGTCCTTCTGCGAAAATCCTATTTAAATTGAAGAAATCACCAGTTCAAGATGATAGAAGTAGTCTCTGAGATCAAATCATTTTGGTCATTCTGCGAAAAATCCTATTTTAATTGAAGAAATCACTAGTTCAAGAGGAGAGATTAATTTAACCAAATTACGCTCTTTCAACAAAGATTTCTTACAAAGGGACCAAAATAATTGACTGTGGACAATCTCATGAACGACTTATATTTCAGAGACTGTGAACACGAATTATTCCTGAAACGAAAGAGACAAGAACAACGTGCGCTAACAAATATTAAGTATTTGATTTGATTTTGGGTTACAATCTCTCTCTATTTTGATCCTCTGATTGGATCTCCGTAATGGGCAAATTGGTGGCTATTTTGTTGATCCAAGGGCCGTCGAGGCTTGATCTTGGATGAACAGTGATGAACGGATTTCCGAGGGCTTTTGGGCTTGAACTCGAAGAACAGTGACGAACGGATCTTCGAGAGCTTTTGGGCTTGAACGGATCTTCGAGGGCTTTTGGGCTTGATCTCGAATAACAGTGATGAACGATGGTACTTTCTTCAAGGGCCGTCGGGGCTTGATCTTGAATTGGTGGAAGTTCTTCAAGGGCCTTTGGGGCTTGATCTTGAATTGGTGGATTGTTGATCCAAGGGCCGTCGGGGCTTGATCTTGGAAGAACGATGAACGAAGAACGAAGAACACTTTCTTCAAGGGCCGTCGGGGCTTGGGCTTGATGAACAGCGGATGAGCGGATTTGTTGATGTTGTCGATCCAAAGGGGCCGTTGGGGCTTGATCCTTGAGGATGAACAGTTGATAAACGATGAACGCTTTCTTCAAGGGGCCGTTGAGGCTTGGGCTTGAAGGTGGATGATTGTTAATCCAAGGGCCGTCAGGGCTTGATCTTGGATGAACGATGAACGAAGAACGAAGAACGCTTTCTTGATTCTTCGGGAACCTGGATGCTTGAGAGCTTCGGAGTTTCAGAGCTTCAGAGCTTCAAGAATTTTGCATAATAATTTTGGTTCCCCCTAAATGAATGAAATGGGCTTGTATTTATAGAATTTTCCAAGGCCTAATTTTGAATATAATATCCCAGATGAAATAAGTTGTTTCTGCCAGGTGTTGACACGTGTCCTATTTGATGACTTTTCCAACTTATTTTGATTTCTGTTTAGACACACGCTACGTGTAAAATTTATGTAATACATGAGCGTTGAAACTTTGATTTATCGGTCAACATTTATTTTATCGAAATTTCGATGTCTACAAATGCCCCCACTTCAAGGCGCGTCGTATACATGTGCTTGTCGCGTGTAGGAGATGCGTTTTGAAGTCCCTTACTGTAGATGTCGATCCAAGGGCTGTTGAGGCTTGATCTTGAATTGGACTGGAAATTTCTTCAAGGGCCGTCGGGGCTTGATCTTGAACTTTGTTTGAAATTTCTTCAAGGGCCGTCGGGGCTTGATTTTGAACTTTGTTTGAAATTTCTTCAAAGGCCGTCGGGGCTTGATTTTGAACTTTGTTTGAAATTTCTTCAAAGGCCGTCGAGGCTTGATCTTGAAGGTTGAAATTGGACCACAAGGAGCTTCATGTGGTAGATGATATTTGGCTTTGGTAATGGATGAATCGGCACGTATTTCGTTGCGCTTGTTGACTTTCCACAGCTTATTTTTGAACTGGTTTTGATTCAAGGGTGATAGACACTTGATCTTGAATCGGACTTGTGATTTCCTCAAGGGCCGTTGAGGCTTGATTCTTGAAGGTTGACTCGAACACATGGCAAGCGGGCACGAGGTGAAAGTGATGACTTGTTGCTTTTAATCTTTCTAATTCACACCTGAGCAGTTTGGTCAACGGTATGATCTTCAAGATTGATGGGCTATTCTTCCAGTTGGTGACTTGATCTTTAAAGATTTGATTCAAGGGTGGTGAATCGGCACGTACATCTCACAACGCCTAGTAAGTCGACCCAAGAATTTGAGGGTCAAAACGAGCTCACCGTCCAGAGTGATTGCAACCCTGATGATATGAGATACTTTTGCTTTTGAAGAAGTAGCGGATCAGCACATGGTTTGTTGTGCTTGTCTCTACATGCTTCAATGTATCATTTTCCCTTGCCTTATCTATTCTTCTGGCAGAATGTGGCATCTTCTCGAGTTCCTCAACTCAGACTCCTTCTGCTGAGTTGACTGTGCAGGCTGCATTCTTATCTGCTTGTTTCTTTTGCACGTTGTCTCCACATGCTTCAAGGTATCATTTTCACTTGCCTTATCTGTTCTCCAGGCAGATGTGGCAGCTTCTTTTGAAGTACAGTAGCAGTGGAAGACGAGTACTCGAGAGCAGCGCTAGGTAGGCAATCAGGGAAGGGTTTCAAGCAGTCGGTTCCTTACCCGAGTTTGAGTGGAGGTTCCGGCATACTGCTTTCTTCATCCTTGTCTTTGCAGGTAATAACAAGGACGAAGGAAAGGACAGGGAGAAAGCATGATATGAGATACTCTTGCTTTCTACCCTGGTGATATGAGATACTTTTGCTTTGGTGTCATTTGTTTGCAGAGGTATCCCAAGGGATGAGAAACACAGAGTAACTCGAGAGGCTTCGTTGGGAAGGCATTCTCGAAGATGAAGAAGTGCTGAGAGGGTTTGCCTTTGCAATGGATGGCGAAGGTAGACGTTTATAGGAATGATTTTTCACAACCGAAACTGTTTCTTTACCCCTGTCGGCAGCCGGTGGATGGATGAACATTACAGGTTACGCGCTTTCTGAAAAAGCTACCCGTAATTTGCGCAAAGCTGACAGCGCGCGT